>OX101785.1:1519690-1681887 GCA_944452715.1 Ophion slaviceki | reverse complement strand
TTTTTCTTAATTTTTTTGTTCTGAAACTAATCATTTTACACTAACCGCAATAAAAGACAATTTTTTAAACTATGGGTGACAAAAATATAGATGCGGAAAGGTATTCCATCGTGACTGACGAACGTTCATGACGTGCATGAACGTTTACAAGCATCCTCAGTATGCAATCCTAAAAAAAAGCTCATACGGACTACATGTGAGGATATGAAAATTATTATTTGTCCAAGATGGACAATAACTTTCCCAGTTGTATTTTCGAACGATCCTGACTCGTATACTCCAAAAATTAAATGACAGTTATTCAACAAATCACATTTCCATCAAAGCTTCTGGCCTAGATTTAAGGGAGGACACCACTGTGACGGGCCGTAAAAAGATTGTTTTTTCCGTTTTTTTGCCGCTAGATTATTTATTTGGCATTTGAAAAAAAGTATGTCATTAGGCATACATTGAAATTATTTCGTGTAAATGTTAAAAAAAAATAAAACAACAACGTTACTGAAGTACAATAGAGCCTCTTAATAAAAAATGTGATTCAACGGCCGGAGCGATAACTTGACAATGGTTGGTCTGAAAAATAAAAATAAAAACGTTTTGTAATCTATATAAATGTAGTTTTAGTTGTATGTAGCATCTTTCGAAAAAAATCACAAAATGGCGGGTGGTAAAAAAAGTGTAATTTCAGCGGAACTTTTACTTATATTCGGGGACTTAAAAAATAATAAACGAAAAAGAAACGACTACGTAAACACGATAGCTACTGCAATTACGGAATTGTTGAGTTTTTAAAATTGAAATTCGGACAATCATAGCTAGAGTTATGATTCCGGCCAGGATGAGAAAAGTCGTTTGGAGAAAATCGCGGTTGAAAGTATTAGTACACGTAAATCATTGCGCTATCTGCTCTCGCTAAATCGTCTGTACCTTCATCAATTTTCAATATTTCAACTTGTATTTTTTTTCCACATATTTTTGAACATGTCTACTAGGATGGCACAAAGTTGAGCTCTATTTTTTATCTTTTTCTCGCCATCCAATTATCTTCTTTAAAGAAAAAAAATTGTCGCGAAAGCTGCGAACGGTCAAAAAAATATTTAGAGGTCGCTGAAACCTCCCAAAAAGTGTAATTTTCATTCAAAAATCGATTATTTTTTTGTCGTCGACTTCTCACTCATGAGTTCTACGCTTTATAATTTTCAAATTAACCTCACGAAAGCCCTGCCCGGCCAATGAATATTTAGTCGTCGCTCAAGAGCTTCGAAATACCCAAATTTTCAAAACAATTATTCCTTCTTTCTTTAAAACCAATTCTTCGCGCATCGTAATGCGTCCCACAGATGGTCTCGTTAGTCGAACTGCGGAGCAATCGTAGCTGTACTTTGTGACGAGCGACGCCATAATACAA
The DNA here is from genome assembly GCA_944452715.1 of Ophion slaviceki. Lineage (NCBI taxonomy): Eukaryota > Metazoa > Arthropoda > Insecta > Hymenoptera > Ichneumonidae > Ophion > Ophion slaviceki. The sequence continues at coordinate 1,680,482 of OX101785.1, read as the reverse complement.
TAATACATAATAATACACAATAACACATATCCTCTAATTGGTGTTTGTTACAAATTATTATAATAAATTATTCAGAAAATGTAACATTTTGCTGTTTCTTTTTTTTATGCTACAAGGAATTAGAGTGCATGTGAGATTTATTTTTTGGGGAAATTCTGAATTTCGAAAACCAGGAGCGACCACTAAATATTCATTGACCGGCTAGAGCTTTCGCGAGGTTAATTAAAAAATTATAAAGCGTATAATTCATCGGTGAGAAGTGGACGAAAAAAAATCGGTTTTTTAATGGATACTTGAATTTTTGGGAGATTTGAGCGACCTCTAAATATTCTTTGACCGCTCGCAGCTTCCGTGACAATTTTTTTTTCTTCAAAGAAGATAATTTGCATGGTGAGAAAAATGAAAAAAAAAATAGAGCTCAAATTTATGCCTCCCCTGAGAAAATGCAAAAAAAAAACGTCGTTTTTTAACTCGTTGCAGTGGTGTCCCGCCTCAAGAAGAGGAAGAAAATGCGTGATAAAATCTCAGAAAATAAATATCGTCATAGCATTAGCTGTTTTTCCATCGACAAATGTCAAACAATCAAGTCTCTCGTTACCGAATGTGAAAGTTTTCTCCTCCTCATTATACGCTATCAGGACTGCACTAGATGGGAGAACAGTTGATTAACGGCACACGTATTACACGATCAGGATTCAAGGGGTACGCGGATTGAATGGAAAAGCAGGGTGGAATGATAATCTTTGGCGACTTGGTGGCCGCATAAGGAAAATCTCGACAGAGGAAGAAGAGCGCGAAGATGTTGGGTTTTATCGGTGGTTGCTGTTGGGAGGGGGAATTTTGCCGCGATACGGAAGGTAGCTGACTTGCCGGATTGGGGAATAAGAGAGTCATTAGAATGTATTGTGGAGCAAGGGTTTGACAGGCTTTCTCTACATTGTCCCATTTTAGTCCGTTCTTGTTTTGCCCGGGGGGTTTTCCGAACCACCCTATCGCGCATACAGAGCGATCTGCCTCCTTGTTCTCCCTCTCCCCCTCCCTGTATCTCTGTGTAAGCAACCACACCGACGCATAGACACCATGAAATACTCACCAGCGGAGTACGTGGATGAAATACAGACTGCTCATAAACCAAAACGTATACACAAGTCCATACGTAAAAATTCTAGAAGGTTATCGCATCTCGAACGTGTCCCATGATTTCAACACATTTCACCCGTTCGCCTGTCACTTCCAAACTTTCGACGTGAAAATGGAAAATGCTCCATTTTTCACGAAGATCGTGCAATGAAAGTGCAGGACGTTTTACCAAGTGCGAGAAATATTTTGCGGGCGTTCTGAAGACATCTTTGAAAATGTCGACCAAGAAAGGGCGACAAGGACGCGGAGGGTAGGACCTATGAAAACCTCCAGATTTCAACATCGACGGTCGTCTTCTACACAATAGCACCCCGCTACATTACACTTTTACTTGCACCCTTAATCAACGAAAATAATGCACTTTAATCAACAAAAAGATTAAAATTGAGCAAAACTGTCATCACTGGTCGATGGTACGATGAGTTGATTCCTGCGAGGCTCACGCGGCCAACAAGTTTTTCTATGCCGAAAAAGCTGCGTGTCAGTCGCACATCAGAGAGAATGGATGCGAGAAAACATTTAGCACTTGGCACACTGTTAGCCCTCAAAACGAAGTTGCAGCCTTTTCTCTTTCTCTCTTTCTCCAGTATGCATATAGAGGAGAAAAAACGCTGGAGTGAGAATTGAAGAAATCCCGGCCCTGCTTATCCCACCTTTCTGCGGTTTTTGGCACGGCTCGCGACACGGCGAGGTTAAAAATGAGATGTGAAGATGGATGAAGAAAGACACAAATGCACACCTTCGTATGTGAGCATACGTAAACACACCGTGTATACGTTATATCTGTGTAACGTTGGCTTGCAGCCTATCTGATAATTCTAAAGATGGTCTTTAAATGTTCGTCATGTAGATCGTTGCTTTTGGGGACAGGACGGTCCTCGGCGATCTTAAACGGGTCAGGTCTAGTTGCAACAGTCGAAAGTGTATAATTTTTGGGATTTTTTTTGTTGGAATATCGTAACGATGTATTTCTACAAAAATTTGTTTGTGTAAAGATATTTAATTATAATCGATTTACAGCCGATGCCGTAAAACGTCTTTTACGGCGAGCAATGCCCTTCTTAAACAGGTTATCTAATATTTAAGAACTCAAACAGATTTCATTAGTACATTAGTTTATCCTATGATTAATCGGAGGAATTTCCGAAATATCAAATTAAACAAAAATAGCGCGAGTTTAAAGTGAGAGTCTTGATTTTTACGAAAAATTGGGCTTTTTTTGTTCATCAAATCGAAAGTATAAATCGGAAAAAAATCTTTCGATGAAATACTATATTTTTACATCTGGAAAAAGGTCTAAAAATTTGAGAAATCTCCATGCAGTCGTTTTTGAGATATTTTGCCGACTTTGAAATCGTACTTTCGAGAATAACGCGTTTAAAGTTTCGAACGACCCTCCGAGTGTTCAAACGAGCGTCAACATAATAGCCTACAAATTTGACAATTTTGATCCGATCACCTTAAAATTTCCAGGGAATATTTATAAGATGATATGCTGCCAAAACATATTGCTTTTGAAAGAAATCATTTTTCGAACTTTACAGTTAGGCATGACCCCTGAACATAAATATACTCGCGCATAGCTGAAGCTGCTTTTAAAGCTTCCGCGATTTACATAATGTTGAGTATGATGCCAGTGGACTACTGTGAGGAGGGTGCTCGAAGTCGAAAATCACCCGCCACCCTACTCCCACGTACATCCTACTCCCGAACGTGAAGGGAGTTGTGCGCTCATCGCACATTTCTCAGTCGATTCTATCGTACTTTCAATCGCTGTGGCACAAGGCATTTTAGTGGATAGGAGGTCAAACGTCAGGATTTCCCCTGTACCTGAAACGGTGAGTATCGCGGTGGTTGTCGGCCGAAGAAAATCTCGAAGTCGCGTGTTCGAGAGGGGCTTTGGAAAAGGGACACGAGCATTAATTCCGCTCCGTTTGGAGCGAGGCGCGTTTTTCCGCAGCACCGAGCCGTGCACAGTTGCCCCGTTGCTCTCACAGAGCTCCGGCGACGGATCTCTCCTTCCATTTTCCCATTCCCCGACTGCCTTATCACTCCTCTCCTGGCCCTGTACGTTTTCAATGGCTGTACCAGTTTTGCCACGACAAACTTCCATTATGTAGGTGGATGCATGACGCACCACAAACTTGCATAACAGCGATCCAGGAGGGTCGCGTCTTAAAGTGTAAGGGAGAAAGGGAGATGGATGGAGCGGGCGAAGGGCGAAGGGTGAGGGGGAAGAAAAGAGTTGCTCTCGACTCGTCTTTCACTTTTGCCACTCTGTAGCCCTTTCCGTCCCGGCTCTTCGACTACGCTATTCTACTTTTTTCTCTTGTCGATTTTCGCGGCCCTCTGCACGCTGGACATTTTTCATTGAGGTGCACATGAGCTTACAGGAAACAGACTATAAACTGGCTTTAACGTCGACTGCCTTTCTTCTCTCATTGGCTTTCCATGCGTGCTGGCGCGTCGACGCGTGAAGAAAGTATTACGGAATTTTCGCCGGAGACGTGGAAAAACGAGTGATGCGTTATGCCCTGTAGGGCATGGGAAATTTCTTGCTCTTTCTTTATTTCCAAAGCTTTTTTGCACCTTTTTTTTACCATAACTGCATTAGCTGTACCTGAAAGTATTCGCGGAAAATGTTCACCAATTGTTTTAGAATTTCAAACCACACGGTTTTAATAGTAAAGGGCTAGAGGGACACGACGAAATTATAAGGGTCTCTGGTAGAAGCATAAAAACATACTGCGAAGTAGGAAACAGTTGAGATGAAAATTTCCGTTAAATCGACAATATTCGATCGAACGTGAGGTAAGATACCTCGAAATCTCATTGAAAAGGTAAAAGTTTTACGATCAACAAAAGCGTAGTGAGCGAGAATTTCTTATATACGTGAGGCGCGGTTGGGGAGATCGGAAATCGCAAATTGGGTCGACAAACGTGTCGAGCCGGAAGTTGGCGGTAATTTAGCGATCAAGCGAGAAACGAGCTGACGTTGGGTGTCGCCCTTTAACCTCTCGTCAAAATTACGGCACGAAGGAACCTTCCTTCACGCGACAACCTACTTGACGTTGGCTAAGTAAGAAAGGGGCTGCTCCTATTACTCGTGTAACCTCAGACTCCCGTGGGTCAGCTTCTCGTTTCTCTTTCGTATTCCTTGCGTACCGAGTTTGAGCTATATTGGGATGAACCGTATCGTAAAGATGATACAGAGGAGCAGCCAGAACCAGAAACTCATTTGGAATCATCATCCCGAGCAGAAATCTAATCAGGCTGCCTGAGGATCCATCAGGGCCGGATCAGGGATCAATAAGGCGCCCTGATCAGGCACGCCTTCTTTGAGCCAGACAGGGGCCTGAGCAGGGATCAGTAAAACGCCCTGATCAGGCACGCCTGATTTGCGCCGGATAGGAGCCTTATCAGGCATTAATAAGGCGCCCTGATCAGGCCCGCCTGATTTGCGCCGGATAGGAGCCTTATCAGGCATTAATAAGGCGCCCTGATCAGGCCCGCCTGATTTGCGCCGGATAGGAGCCTTATCAGGCATTAATAAGGCGCCCTGACCAGGCACTCCTGATTTGCGCCGGACAAGCTAAAATATTGGCAATAAAATGATAAAATAGAGATTACTATTAGTTTAAAGAACAATTTAATCAATTTTTTACGATTGATTGTAATGCACAACCATACAGTCAGTCTAGAAAGGCATTTTTTAAAATATATACGTATTTTTATTCTCTTAAATTTTATATTTTGTAATATATTTAATGCGAAACGAACCTCGTATTTTTTTTCTGTTATCAGTGGAGAAGAGACATCACGCAGATCTTTTCTTCCGTGTCGTTGTTGCTCGTATCCAAACACACCATTTTCCGATCGACAGATACCAATGAGCATGTTTTAATTGTTTCCGTTTTTTTACTTGCCACATGTTGAACGTTGCCGACTCGCATGGATAAGTATACATAGATTTCGTAATCCGCAACAAGATAAGTTGCTTGATCCGGGCCTGATGAAGCGCCTGATCAGAGCCTGATAAGGTGCCTGATCCGGACCTGAATTTGCAAAAGCGTTACATCCCTGATCAGGGCCGGACTAAATTTGCCTGACCCGGCCCGGATTTGCTATTGTGGCAGCCTGATCCGGTCCGGATTTCACCCTGAACAAATTTCTGCTCGGGATAGTCATCAGATGGAAAGTCTCGAGGAAAAATATTTTCGTTGACGATCATCACACATTGCTGATGATCATCACATTGGAAAAATGTCGGGACATATTCCGGAATAGACCGAGAACAATATTTTTCTACTGATTGATATTCTAAATTATTGATGCAATACTTTTTTTTAACGATCTACTGTCAAAGTGGTGACATGATCGACTTCCGTTGAATACTTAGGATTTAGATAGGCGGCTGTAGGACAGTGACCTAGCTCAACGTCATGTAGGAACATGTTCAAATCGATCACCGGTTCTACATTATTTTCTCCCTTCACCACTGGACCGGTTTTCGCTCCAGTTGGCAGAAACCATTGCCACCAAGCATCCCAATCTGCACATGAGACCATAGCGCCTGGCACAGCTCTGCTGCGTTACTCGCTGAAAATCCCTTTGCGATTTGACACAACTGCGCGGATTTCTCGGTACTTTCAATCTCCCGTTCCGAGATATCATACCAAACCGGACGCGCTGAATGAATTCCAACCGCCACGACGTCGGCGGACCTCGAAAAAAGACCCTGAAGATCCTAGAGACAAAATGTAACCAGGTTGAATCCCTCATTTGGTACATGTCGCCATCAGATGACGATGGTCAACTTGAAAAAAAAAGAACAACCTGTTCAACCTGTGCTATCAGCTGGGTCCATTTATCACGATTCCTTCCAACCAGACTAGCATTCTCATTTCCTCATTGCAACTAAAAATATAACTTTTGGCTTCGCATTCTGAACGATGAATGCACATTGAGGCGAAGGAAGGTTCGTTGCACAAACAACGCTACAACGCTGATGTACAAACACAGATTACATTGCCGGTTAATTACTGGGGTGGCAAGTTTGGGTTATGGAGTCGAGGATGAATTTCGTTCCAGCTCCCTCATTCCATTTCTCTTCGTCACGCGTGCCATACGATTCCTGCATACGTTTCGATTCGTCAGAGCTTCTTTCAATCTCCACCATATATAGCATCTGCAATCGAAGACTGCCTGTATATTCAGCCATTCGGGTGCTTTTCTCGCTCAAACGTAACGACTGCTAAGAGGCTGAAGGATCTAACCTACATCGGACCTAGATCGTCAAGCCACGGGAGTCACGTCCTTTTGGTGCTTACCATACACATACCATATATATGTGTGCATATTGTATCGTCTATGCTTTACGAGAACAAACTCATTCCAGTCTTATTCGAAGTAGTTTCCGCTCTTTGCTTTCTTATTCTCGAAGATGTGAGAAACACTCGCGGGCTTCCTTCGATATTCAGACCCGCATGATCCTTCCTGTTCAGTGGAACTCAAGGGCTCGCGCGATGATTGCCCCGTGCGCTTGCTCTTTTATACATATAGATTCGTATGAAGGAATACGTGTGTGCAGGAAGCGTCGAGGTTCTCCAGGCATTTTTGGCTGTTCCTCATTGGCAGACTCTGGATGTTCAATGACGATGCTTCTCAGGTATTTAGAATTACACTGTGCACGTATATCCAGCGAGAGAGCTTCGTTGAGAGGGAGCTAGAGAGAGTTGATCCCAATGCGAAAAGTGCTGACGTTTTACAACACTCTTCCGAATTTCCTCACGCTACGAGTATGGGGCATTACACGCAAAATGGTACAATCTGGATGTACTAAGGTTTGAACAACGATTTTGAGGAGGAAATCGTCACAGACCTCGCTGGCATTCGATCGCAAACGAATGCTCCCACAAGTCACGAGGGATTTGCCACTTCTCATTTCGTTAATATTATCGTTGTTGTACCAACGTTTTTGAGTGTTTCAGTTTTAAGGCTTTTGCGGCTCTTAATGTTATTCCAACAGTTCGTGGCTTTCGGATGGAGGTCACCATGAGAATCAGCGTTAGGCTGTTCTGCAAACTTTGCAGTCTGCATCATCAGGGCTGAGAGCTCTCATACTGAGGCTCTCGTGTCTCATGTTTTTCACGTATAGTTGCAGTCCCCGCTCCAGATCACTGCACCAGGCAATCGGATGTTCTTCATTGATCAGCTGGTCCATAAAAAAACTGTGAGGTCGGTGGGCCAAACAGGATCGACGTGATAGCCTCCGGCTCTGTTCACATTGTCCGGGTGCTTTCCTATTTCTAGGCCTTCTCGGTGGTTCCTAAGACAATAATTTTTTTTCGTCTTCTTTGCAGGACGTCGACGATTTTGACCTTGTGTTTCGAAAGATTCGGTGCGAAATGCCCCATACCATCGTGTTCGCAGTCAATTGTCATCGGTGATTTCCAAAAGTCTTTTTTGTTTGCGTGGATGCTGTGCAAGCGGTTTTAGCGCAGTTGCTGTCCCCATTATGGTTTTTGTTGCATAGTCGCGGACTGAAGGGTGGGGGGTGGGGGTATACTCGTTAGGAAAACACGCCAGAAAATTGAATAGGTTTTGCATTGTAAAAATAAGCGTTGAGCGGTGAGTATAATTGAATTTTACCTACCCATCGTTTCACCTTCGGGATTCTATACAGTGCGATCATCCGCCCGGGAAAAAATATCCGCGCACACACACCAGACACACGGATCGACGGTTCGAAGATTGGCCAGTGTACGGGCTCTCGTTTTATTACACATATGAAGCAACTCCACCGGGACTTCCCATCGCGTTCGAGGTAAATTACCCTTTTTGAAAGAATCCTCGAGAGATCGTGGACGCAGTCAAGAGGCCGATAATAAATTCGATTATACATATCCCAAGCTCGCCTGATGCCCGGGTTCAGCATCGAAAAAAAACTCGTTTGAATTATGTCACGAGAAGGGAGCAAAAAATGCCTGCAGAGGCGCAAGGCTACGATTAAAGTGGCGATTTTAAAAAGATTTTTTTGCCAATTAAAATGGGTTCGCGGGCTATCGTGTAGCTACTTGTGTGCCGGGTAGCAGCAAGTATTATTTCACATGAGAGTGTTAGACTGAGTATAGTTTTTTCCTTTGAAGGGAACAGATGAAGTATAAGTACAGATCATAAATGCTCATCTCTACCGAAAGAAATAAAATTTGATTAGAGAATAACAAAAATGACACAAAATGAAGAAAAAAAGTTAAAGCTGGGCTCTTGTGAACATTCATTTGGAACATTTACAATATAATTAATAAATATATATGTGTATGTGTAACATGCTTTCTGTAAATTGCATTTTTAGATTTCACGAAGCAAAAATATAAATATATAGACATTGTGGCGTTGTGCGAGCCTTGCGGTTGCGAAAAATGCCCTCAGCCCGTGTGGTATTCGTTGCAAATGATCTTAAAAAAGAAAGCATAGGAAAGACAATGCAAAAACTGGTGTACATGTTTACGTGGACAGAGTGGGCGGGAAGAGACGTTGAAAAGAAAAAGGAGGTAAAAACGGAGATCGAGAAGTTTGGCGTGCAACAGGAAGAGAATATATATGTGTGCGACGAGAGCGGCAATGTATCAAGGCTCAGTGGGCAAGGGGGAGGTTTAACCGAACAATATCTGTGGGCCCCGGACAATCTTATACGGAAATAACTTACCCCTATAGTTACCGAGTCGATATTTTAATCACCGCGACCTGGTGGCCGCGCTCCCAGCGACGTCGGATTGTCTCTGTCATGCCGAGTGTTTGCGTGCAAGAGAAAGAAAGAGATGGCAAAACAGAATGTGGCGAGAGAGAGAGAGAGGAAGGAAAGGGGCAGAAAGGAAGAGAGGGTGGGAGAGGAGCGAAGTGAATGAAGAAAAAAACGCGGGAGGAATAAAAGAATGAGAGAAAAGCGCGAATGCGCGCGCGAAAGCGAGCGAGAAGAGCCGGTGGTTGACAGCGATGACGAGAAGAAAGTGAAATGAGGGAGAAGGCGAGCCGTTCAGCGTGTCCTCTTCTCGCAGTGAGTGAACTCCGATCCACCCTCGTGATCTTTTGTAGACGAGCCTCCCCGAGGTACGTTATTGATATATATAGGAAAGAAAGTTTAAACCCCGTTACATCTGTGTAAAGTTGGTTATTAGAACGGCTGGATGATTCAGGCATAGCCCTTAGATTTTTTTAAACAAATCGATAATTTCGAATAGAAAACGCTTCGTAAAATGGCATAAGTCATATAAATAGGTTCACGTTTATTGAAAGGCAACTTTGACGTAGACCATAGGGACAGTAAGGCTACTATTGAAACCGTCCTCGAAGTCTAATGTTTCCCACATCGTTTTTTCTCATATACAGGGTGTCCGTTGTGCATTCTGCAACTGTAGACAGGTCATACCCTACTATATGCTGGAATTTCAGTTGAGTAAAAGTTCCACACTTTTCGAGATAAAAATCATCTGCTTTTGGTATTTCGCATGCCCTTTCTACAAATGATCACTTTTTTAACCGTTTGTTTAAAAATACTCTTGGTTATTTGTTTTATCTAGCAAAGTCTTCTTTGTTATCTTAAATGTTAGGGAAACTTTTTGAAAAAAGATCTTATGCACAATTTTCATACAATCTAATTCGAACATCTGACTTTGATAGCCTGCCGTGTAGAAAAAAAGTACTACGCAATGGTGCCAATTACTTCAAAAAGTTGCTTAGTCATTGTCGATTCATATCATTTGTACCAATGACATGCGAAAAACCAAACGCAGATGGTTTGTTTTAAAAAAATAACATAAAACTCAAAATCTCGAAAACCGCGGGACTTTTACTAAACTGAAATTCCAGCATACACTAGGACACAATTTGACCTAACGACAGTTGCAGGATTATCCATTTATAACGGGACACCCTGTATATAAAGGGTGTCTCAAAATGACTTGGGATTTCAAATTGGACGCCATTTTTCTTGTGGCGAATGTAGAATACTAATCTTTAAGGCGTTACCCCCACTTGTAGCACAAAAAAGGCCTTTTTCATGAATTTTTTTAAAGAAAACTACAAAACTTTTTTAATCGATCAATATACCATCTTAAAGAACACATCTTGAAGAACTTTCAGTAATTTTTTTATTGAAAAATATTACATTGTTTAGTGGCAAATGGCCGTCAATGAAATAATGTTTTTATATACACGGTTTGCGGTGACCAACATTGCGGCGAAGTGGATCATCTGAAAAAAAATGCGGATGAATTTAGTCAAATATAAGTATAAACTAGTCTTTAATCGAAGGATTTTAAAAAATATTCATTTTTCACAAAATGTCGGACAGTCAAAGTTAATGGTTCGATTTTAATGAAAACAAAAAAAATGGCCGTTTTTTGGCTATAAAACGGCCATTTTTTTCGAAAAAAAAAATCGAACGATTAAAGACTACATTTTTATGTATTAAATAAGCCTGCAAAATTTCAAGAAGATCGGTTCATTAGTGTTCGAGTAATCTTGGTCACCGACTTCAGAAATGCGATTTTGAGAAAAACGCGTTTAAAGTTTCAATTTCACAACGGATTCTTCTCTTTCAACGCTCATATCTCAATCAATTTTGTTCAGATCGACTTGAAATTTTCAGGACAAATTCTCAGATACTTATACTTCAAAAAATGCAATAAAAAAATCGATTTTTTCAAAATCGCAAGTGGGGCTAACCCCTTAATAACTGGCACCAGGAAGTATTTTTTGTAATTGTGTAACACATAGAAGTTGGTATTTACCGCATTGTTACGGCATAGTTATTGCAGTCGAAGTTTCGTGGTCGTGTGATAACACACAATTCATATCGCGCCGCGGCGATATGAATTGACCAACAAGATCGTGCGATTTTACGCCATTGGATTATATATATACATTTATATACAGGGTGTCCCATTTTAATCTTACACCTGAATTTTCTCGAAAAATATGGCTCGGACGGACTATTGTCCGGAACAAAACTTCTAGGGATTGAAGGGGGACGTTTGAAAAAAATTTATTTGAGGAGCCAAAATTCAAAATGGCGGCGTTACAAAGGCTGACATGTTTTTTCAAACGGAAACATAACTTTTTTTATTGCCACAAAATTTGTCAGCTGAAAACTAAAAACTTTTGTTGAAAAAATTTTTTGATAAAGTTCATAGTTTTCAAGTGAGAACATCATTTTCAATTATTTCAGATGTATCCAGGATTTGTGTGTGTGTGTGTGTGTGTGTGTGTGTATGTGTGTGTGGGTGTGTGTATGTGTGTGTGTGTATGCGTGCATGTGCGTGCGTGTGGAACACTGTTGAAAATTTTGGTTTTTTTTGTTTTTTTGTTTTCAAATTTGGACGATATTTCATGAGAAAATTTTGGAGGAAAATCGATGAAAAATAGTTTTTTTCCATTTTAATAGCGTTTGTGCCATTTTCAGGCCCAAAAACGTGTTTCTTTAAATCCTTGACGACCTTTGATCACGATGGGTAGAAAAACACACACACACACACACACAAATCCTGGATACATCTGAAATAATTGAAAATGATGTTCTCACTTGAAAACTATGAACTTTATCAAAAAATTTTTTCAACAAAAGTTTTTAGTTTTCAGCTGACACATTTTTTGGCAATAAAAAAAGTTATGTTTCCGTTTGAAAAAAACATGTCAGCCTTTGTAACGCCGCCATTTTGAATTTTGGCTCCTGAAATAAATTTTTTTCAAACGTCCCCCTTCAATCCCTAGAAGTTTTGTTCCACACAATATTTCGTCCGAGCAATATTTTTCGAGAAAATTCAGGTGTAAGATTAAAATGGGACACCCTGTATATGTATGTATAAATAAATAAATTTAATATAGTACATTCAGTAAAAAAATTAAAGGCCCAGAAAAATTTCAAAAAATTCCAGTGATTTTTGGAAGGACTTTGTAGAAGGACCGTGTGGAAAATGGTCGTATCGGGAAAAAAGCCTTTTAAGACGGAATGACACCTCATCGCGGTCGGTATGGTAGAGCAATTGTAGATACCCAAAAATCTCTGAAACGGCTCTTCAGATCCCGTCGAAACTTTGCCAAACGACGTCAAATAGATAGACGAATAGCTTCTAGCCCCTCAAATTTTCTGAATTTGAGAAAAAAAATGTAGATTGGCTTATCATAAGCCAATCTAGTTTTTTTTCTCAAATTTAGAAAATTTGAGGGGCTAGAAGCTATTCGTCTATCTATTTGACGTCGTTTGGCAAAGTTTCGACGGGATCTGAAGAGCCGTTTCAGAGATTTTTGGGAATCTATAATTGTTCTACCATACCGACCGCGATGAGGTGTCATTCCGTCTTAAAGCTTGAAATCTCTAGTTTAAGAATCTCGTGAAGAAACATTTTTTTGAGTATCATGCCCGGGGCTGTCATAAGAAATAGCGCGAGTCAACAATTTTCGTTTTTTTTTCTTCAAAATCGTCCACAGGCTCGAAAAAAAAATTTCTGGCTGAATAAATGCTGGGGTCTTTTAGCCTAATTCCATAGCTTCAATTTGGTATCTTTTTGCTCTCTGTACGACCATTTGTCGCTAAGATATCGCCGATTGAATGAAAGTCAGCTTTTTTCTTTGACCATCGATATCTCGTTGACAGTACAGATTATCGTACAGCGAACGAAAGGTGGGTTTCGGAAACTTGAATAAATCCTCTATAAGTTGCTTTTGGTATTTCTTTTTTAAGCTCAATATTGATTTGGAAAGTACAAAAAATGACTCTTTCTGCCGTTTTGGAGGATTTACCACAACTTTGCAAATATTGCGAAGAATACCAATAAAAAAAATTCGTTACTTTTCTCACAATTTTGCATCAACCACTCTTCAAAACTGAAAAAAAAAATCAAATTGAAGCTAAAGAATCCGGCTAAAAGACTCCAGCAATGATTCAGCCACGAATTTTTTCTGAAGCCCATGAACGATTGTGAAACAAAAAAAATTAGAAAATTGTTGACTCGCGCGATTTTTTATGACAGCACTGAGCAGCTGAAGGCTCAAAAAAATTTCCTCCGCGAGTTTCCTAAACTAGAGATTTCAAGCTTCAAAATACTTTTTTTCCCGATACGACCATTCTTCACGAAGTTACGGCCTTTCAAAAATCACTAAAAAGTGTTTGAATTTTTTCAGCTCTTTTAATTTTTTTGCTGAGCATATTAAATATAAATAATTATTTTCTCTCTCTTCCTCTTCTTTCCTCTCCGCTTCTGGCAATGAGCGTTTGCTGAATAGTAGAATGCAGATAGTAAAGCAAATAATTTTAGCACACACCCACTCACACATACTCCGGGGCTGCGTAACTTCAAAGTTAGTTTCATAGAGCATACGATTGGATCCCTCATCTAAATAGCGTGGTGGAACCTGCTAGGGGGCCGCTCTACCTGTGTGTACAGTCACTCGTGTGCTTGCAGAAGTATGCCTGGAGAATTGGAGAAAGGGCGTAACGCCCACGACTACGGGCGTAACAGTCCGTGGATATGCCCTTTTATCTGTTGGAAACTTATATGGTATGGTATGACCAAGCGTGTCTATAATTCCCGTTGAATGCTTGTCATAGCTAAGGAGAGCCACAAGTTTTGTCAAGTACACGATCGAGCATCTGGAGAACCGTTCAGCTGTCGGAGAGTGAGAAACAATAAACTGTCGTTGCAAGAAGTCAGCGTAAAGTAAAAGCTGATAATTAACAGCCAGGCTCTTGTCGCACGGGTTAATCATAAACTCGTAATTCGTAGACACTCGTGCTAATCAACTTGCTCTTCCTGTCTCCTACAACTTCTGTCATTTCCGTTTTTTCATGCGTGTGTACGACTTATTCTTTCATCCCTCCAATGGAAATAATAATCCAATGAATTGTCGACGAGTGAAATCCATAGCTCACAATACGATAGCTCAAGAGGCCACATGCATCGTCGCAGTAATTATGGGTTGAAGGATGTAACGAACGAGAGGCGAAGTAACAAAACGTGATGATAGAAGACTTCAATTCTACTACGAATCATTAACTTGTCCTCCAATTTCTAAATTAATTATATTAAATCTATATTTAATAAAATCTAAATCAATTAATTAAAATAATTAATCGTGCATGTGGAAAGATGATAATCCAAGTGATTATACTGTCTTCAATGAATATTCCGCAATAGAATCAGATATTGGATTTATTACGTGAAAAATTATAATCGACGCCTGTAGCTATTGTTAATTGACGTTGGGGCTCATTTGAAGAAACTTCGGCATCGCATGCTTGGAAATATTTCATTGATTCTGAGGAGCATTTTTATGCAGAGCAGAGAAGAAATAAATATGAAGGACGAATTATACTCCTAGAGCGAGAGGGGGATAATAAGATAGTGTGCTAATGAGTGAGTGTATATGCCTAGCACTATTATTGTGGACGGAAGGGTAGAGAACTTGGGAAGGGCAGAGGAGGAAAAAGAAAGAGAGTCAGAGAATGCTTCTGTACGCGAAGTTGGGGATTTAAAAATTGGGATGTGCCGCAGGGGCTCAATAATGTGTCTGGGCGTTGATGAAAAGAGAAGGAAAATTCGCCGATCCATCACGTTCTTGGGGAATCTGTTCCACACAAAATAGAAAAAAAGGGAGATGATTTATAGAAGAGTTTTCCGCAAAAATATATTACAATTACTTATTTATATATTTGTATGGGTGTATATATACATTCGTTTATGTGGAGAGTTTCAAACCGGGACCATTTCGCAGCTCCAATGGTACGTATGGGTACATTTGGCACATGGGGGGACGGTCTCCGTGTTTTTTTTTGTGGAAGGGCTTATATCAGCACTGGTCTCAATTTGTTGGAGTATTATTTTTTTGTATTTTGGTTTTTTCCTTAGGTACACGCTTGTCGCGTTTGTTACCTATTCTTTCCCATCCTTATGACCATTCTTTTCCTCTACTGTTTATTACTCCTTTTTTTTCTTCTCCATCTTTCCCTTGTTTCCCCCTCTTGCGGCCGCAGCCGACTTCCCCCTCTGTATCATATTCATCATGACATTTCTGTCATGGGTATAGGGGAACTGCGGAAAACCTATACCAATACAGCCGGTCATCGAGTTCGCCCCCCAGTCGTGGAACTAGTCTTATTTCGCCGCGAAATGCCGAAGAAAAACATTTCACGACGAAATGTACGCGACTGGGATTCGAACTCGCGACCTCCCGGTCCGCTGGTTTAGTGGCGAGCACGCTAACCACTAGACCATCGCACCGGTTCAATTTGTTGGAGTATTTATCACGAGGACCGTTGAAGCTACTTGGGGAAAAGTATTTACAGGAATCATTGCTCATTCGATAGTCATGAGCTAACATGGACTTTTCACTGAAATCATGATGTAGTCTTTGCATGCATACTATTGTGCGTTGAATCAAATTATAAGCCGGCCCCGTCCGCTAAAAGTTGACATTTTTTAGAAACATTCCCGAAAAACCCTGGTTTTGCGAAAACCATGATACCCACCACCCCCACTGTGTTTTGTCTTCTTAGGGCTTTTTTTCATAGAAAGAATTCACATGGCCGGATAAGCCCAAAGCCATTTCCTGAACATGTATAAAAATTGGTTGCCGAACCCTAGTTACGAGCTTCAATTGGTTAACTAGCGGTTGAGATATGACCGATCAAAGTTTCGCCAATTCGGAAAACCGGCTATCCGCACTCGCGAAAATGCACTTTTTCGCCCATTATTGATAATGGAAAACGGCAAGTAGAAAACATTAAAAAAAACAATAGTCCGGTGGTGAATATTATTTTTTTTTCGTAATCAACATTTTTTTCCGCTTCTCCCTCAGGATCTTTTTGGGGTCTCTCTCTTGAGGATGTTCCAGGACAGGATGATGATGCAAAAATCTTGGCAAACATCGCAAGAGGCTAGTTTTTTTTCGCGAGCGAGAGAGAGAGAGGCACGCCAAAAGGGTGCTACGTGAGGACTAAAAGACTTTTTATGAAACGGCGTGATTGTTCACCTCCCGAGAAATAATACAACACCCACGGCGGATTAAAGTTACTCCGAAAAACGATTCTCACTCGAGCTCACGGTGCGAGACGGAAAAAGGACAAAAAATCAAGTTGGACGTGCATAAACACAATGAAACGAAAGATTGGAGAGACAGAGAGAGAGAGAGAGAGAGAGAGAGAGAGAGAGAGAGAGAGAGAGAGAGAAAGATAGATAGCACGAAGGAATTGCGTAATTGCAATGAAAAAAAAGAATGTTAAAATAATATTAATAGTTGAGGGTGAATCGCTTCTTCATTTCCGTCATTTCGGTGCTAACCTCTCTCCTCTCCTTTTCCTTGTGCTCCCTCGTTTCGCTCGCAGCTTTATCGAAAATTCTCATACTCCATTCTGCCACGCTTATATATACATTATTCCTCGGCGATCATGGATATTTCATTGCAGCAATTTTTCTTCCGCCTCGGACTCTCCTATTAACGACTATATAAGAAAAACGGGGCAAAAAAAAACAAACGGAAGAAGATGTCGGCGAGGTTGGAGTAATTACCAGTCGAGCTATAGTTCTTCGTACATTGTTAATGGTCGAAATCGACGAGAATTACGAAAAATACCGTCGTGAACGAAAAATACGAGGCGGTTAATCCATCAACAAAAAATAAAGTGTATTAACATTTTTTTTTCGATATTTGTGGGTCGAAAAAATATTCCGAGACTTCGGCTACGAATATCTTCAAAATCACCTCTCCTCGTGTTTGTTTTTATGCATGTATGTGGCTATTTAAAAAGACGTGTAATGAAAATTAATGTTGATGACAGGTGTCGATCGGCTTTAGCATATAATAGTACAGTCACTGGACCAAATCCACACGTGCATCGGTTCGCAAGTACATCATCCCGACAGATAAATGCATTTTACTGCAGACCAAGCGCGTGGTGATGTCGAGGGATGTATATGTGTGTGAGCGAGAGGACCACACAGAGAGAGAAAGAGGGAGGCGGAGTGTGTGTGTGTGTGAGAGAAAGAGAGAGAGAGAGAGAGAGAGAGAGAGAGAGAGAGAGAGAGAGAGAGAGAGGCCGAGAGATGGATATAGGGATGTGGATGGGCGTAATTGACGAAATAATCGATCGGATGGTCAACCGGTAAATCCTTCGATAATTACGTTGCTTTCGCGCTCGATTGCAATATGCTATTTGCAATCGCTAATGTCAAACGAGAGGAAAGGAGCTTATCGATTTGCTTTGCGCCATGCACTTTTGAATACGACGAAAATACGGCTCGTTTTTCATGGAAATAAGATATCCAGATAAGTGTGTATTGCAAACCGTGAAAAACAGGAGTTTCATTATTCGCATACTTTCGTTTGTGTTTTTAGGAGCGTACGGAGCATTTGATAAACGTGATTGTTTCGAAACACGAAAAATCATTGGTTTCAATTAGAGTAAAAAGTGTGTTTAAAGAATTCAAGTGAGGGGTGGTTTACCCCTGCTTGCTATCCTGCGAAATGCAAATGCAGGTAAACTTCAATTTTATCCGCCCTTAAAAGTGGTACCTGTTTCATTCGACTATGGGTAGCCCTCTTATACGTAGGGTGGAAAAAAGAAAAATAAAGGGGTGGTGCACCCTTGAGTTTTTGTAATGTAACTATTGTGGATTTTTCATCACTTTACATAAGCAGAATTTTCGTTGTTTTCCCCGACGAAACTGGAAAACCACCCCTCACTGTGCCTCACCCCAAGGGGTGGTTTCATCCCTTAAGAGCGCTTTCCCACCGGTAAAAAAGCAGCGTCTAATATTTTTCAAATGCTCCAAATGTACGAGTTTCAACAAAATTGAGAGAGTTCGCCGGTGCCTAGTAATGCAAATGTTACGTTTATGTTTGCCGCTTCGATAAATTGTTGTTAGAAATATTCGACTGAGGCGGAAACGATCGCGAGTCCTAGTCGTGGCGTTGCAGCGAGTGCACATGCATTGAGTATGTACGAGCGGAACAACTTGTTTTCTCGTATATTTTTGCGCCGATGTTTCCAATTTCCCCATGCTGGCAAGTTATGTTTCGCAGCAAAACGACGGGATCCGTATTGAAACGGCGTACGTGTTCACGGAGAACAGCATATTATACTCTATGAATACGAAATGGAATTGAGAATTTATATGCGACCGCCTGAGGTTCTCGTGTACAGTGTATAACTCGAATAGTCATGGAAAAATTCATGTCGTGAATTGCTATTCCGTTGAACCGATAAATAAAGCGGTAAGCAATTTTTGCTTGAAAAAAAATTATGGAACGTTAGAAAAGCTCTGCTTGTTGGAGTCCCGCTTGCATAATTTATTTGTAATAAAAATAAGTAACGTGGCATAGAAAAAGTACCATAAAATGCTCGTGTAAAATTGTATATTTCTGATCTTTTTTTTGGAAGCAAAATACCAATTACTGTTTGGACATTTTTTTCTAAGTATTGGTAAAAAAAATTAATCAAAAGTTTTTGTAAATTTTAACTTTATTTTCCATTAGTGATTATGACTAGTTTTGAGAAAAAAACTGTTTTTTGTAACCCTAATAACCTTCGTAGAAAATAACGTGAAGTAATCGCATAAATGTTCTCAGATTGACCAGTGAATGCAACTTGGGGGAATCAACTTTTGATTAATGCAATTGAAGATGAGTGAAATTATAGTGCGCAGAGGCAGAATAGTGTCAAAAATAAGTCAGTATTGTTGCCTCAAATGTTTTACAAATAAAAAAAATAACATTGTTCGATTTTTTTCCTCAAATTTAACAAGCAACTCGTGCAAAGTTGTGAAAAAAGTCGAAGAAAATTGGGCTTTCCATTTCAATGATGATTACACGGTGCTCAGGAACAATACACTTGTTTTGTGAAACTTTGATCAATCGGTCTGGAAAAACGGTTCGATGGATCTATTTGAAAATTTACAGAGCTATTGGGGGTAAGTTAAGCTTAAAAAACCTGGCAACATTAGTCTTTCCATCAATATTTGTAAAGTAGTGGTAGATTTACTGAAAAACCATAAAAAGTAATTTTTTTGTCCTTTTTTCAAATTAATGTTAACGGTGAAAAAAAATTCTGAAAAATCCGAGAAAGCGTTTTGTAGCAGATTTATTAAAGTTTTCAAAGCTGCCCTTTAATTCCCTGTGTGATCATTGGTTGCTGAGATATCGATGATTGAAAACAAAAGGTTTTTTTTTTATTCAAAGTCGGATATCTTAACAAAAAATTGACGTAGAGAGACCAAAAAAAGCCAAATTGAAGCTGAATAAACAAGCTAACTGACCTATATATTGATTTAACTGAAAAAAATCCCGAGCCCGTGGAGCCGTAAAAAAAAAATTGGAAAAAATTTCTTCCCCTATTTTTTATGATTGCGCAATAGCCAAAGTTCTACGATCCTTATTAGTTTTAGAGAAAAAAAAGCACTTACTTAGTGGCCGCCTTCGATTTTGTTGAAACCCATATACGTGATAAAGTGTTAAAAACTATTGGCACGGGTTTTTTTTTATCAGCGGACAAACGGCTTTAAGGGGGAAACCACCCCTCAAAGAAAGGCGTGTAATTTGATTTCATTTTTAATTAATTTTTTTTCAATACCTCCATAGTGGATTTTTCATCCCGTTAAATTAGAAGAATTTTGGTTTTTGTTTCATTCAGATCGGTGGACTGCTTGTGGGCGAACCTGCAAAATTACCCCTCGACCGCCTCTACTTGAGGGGTGATTTTCCTCCTTAAAGCCGTTCTTCCGCCGATAAAAAAAATACGTGCGTTATAGTTTTTAATGCTTTATCATATATACGAGTTTCAACAAAATCGACGGCGGACACTTAAGTAATGCTCCTTGTCAGTTTTATTAATTTTTTGCGTATGTAGGTTCCTCGCGAATTTTGTTTACTTATGTTATTATTATGGCATGCACTGGTGAGCAATAAAAAATTATCAACTGAACACTAACGTTAATGTCTCACATTTCGATGAAAAATTAAATGAAATTATTTGAGAGGAACAGCCACTAAAGTTCAGATGACAACAAAAAAAATATTTATACTAGTCTAAATGACTCCCAATTGCCGCTATAAATTCCTGACAGGAAAGTACATACAGAAAAGAGAAGTTTAAATCCATGCTACCCAATAAGTCGGAAAAAAATTGAAAATTGAATTTCTTTAAACCACAAATGATCGTAGAGCATACATGGGGATGATTCGGATAGGTATTTACACTATGTATCTAGATTTTCCTTTTGCTCGTTGCTCTTCGAGCCACCCTGCATACAGCAGGATTCAAAACAGCAGTAAAATATCGCAGAAAAAAATGCTTTAACTAAAAATAGATGAAAAAAAAATTAGACCTCGCTATGCTAATTAAAATTTACAAAGTTTTTCAATCCGCAAAAATGTTTCAAATGATTGGCGATTGACATTTATAGGATACCATTTTCATCAGGTGTAAATATTCCTCGTGCATGATCGACGGTAGTAGGTGATGGGGTGCTGCTAAGGTGGTCCATGTTAAGCTCCGAGGCTTGGCCCGATACTCGGATGGAAGAGCGTTTAGCTGTCTGTCTGTTGCGCGGCGAGTACCAAGCAGGAGGCAGGTTTACCGAGCTACCAATGACGTACACAATTGAAACTCAATGAAAATACAGCCACCCATATCGACACAGGTTTCTCTGTAACCTTGTCCAAATAGAATACTGTAGTGCATTAGGACAGAGTGGCTCTGAGTAATTCTCTACGAGGTTTTCGAAGGTACTGGCGTAAGGCGAAGTAACAAGTGTGGCGTAAAAGTAAAACGGACGGAGCCGTAAAAGCTCCGGGGGTTTTACACGCAGGAGCATTGGAAACTCAAACACACACACACACAAGCACACACGTACAACATACTACATAAATAATAGCTGTCATGCCATAACCTAATTTACTAAATTGTATCTTACAAGAAACATCACTCAAGTGTCCGCCTTGGATTTTGTCGAAACTCATATTTGTGATGAAGCATTGAAAACTAATAGACACGTATTTTTGTATATGCGAAAAATCGGCTCAAGGAACCATCCCCAAAGAAAGGCGTGTCGAGGGGTGATTTTGCAGTTTCACCCACAAGCAGTCCAGCGATCTGAACGAAATAAAAACAAAAAATGTTCTAATGTAAAGTGATGAAAAATCTACTATAGGAGTACCGAAAAAAAATTAATTGAGGGCTGACCCTTCCATTAAGGGGTGCTATCCCCCTTAAACCCGTTTTTTCGCCAGTGAAAAGAAACGTATTTAATAGTTTTCGATGCTTTATCACATATGAGAAGCTGGCGAACAAAACCGGACTTGTCCACACTACGTCAATTTTTTTTAATTTTTCGTGTTTTTCAAGTACACCTTTGTTAGCTCTCGAAATATTGTGATCCAAGCGAACAGACCGTTTTTAGGCACAAAATAAATGAAATGAGAAAATAAAAAGAATTTAACGTACTGTGGACGAGTTCGGTTTTGTTCGCCAGCTGCTCATGTATGAGTTTCAAGAAAATCGAAGGTGAACACAAGTGATGTTCTTTGGTAGTGAACCATTCGTCACGACCTGGAGTTGTAGTCATATTAACGGATCACATCTAGCTCGCGGCAGTAAATAAGAGGATTTTTTTGGGAAAACGTCCGCAGTTTTTCATTTTTTTTTTTCATTACGGGGTATGGTTTCTTTTACAATTTTTGTATGGAAAAATATTTATAAGTGTGTTAGATACAATGGTTTGTGCAGACCGCTGTTTGAAAAACGTCCTTCGCGGTGACCACTGCTGCTCGCAAACAAATGATCCGAAATAAAAAAAATCAAACGCATTTTGTTTTCGCATGAAATTATTCAGTGTTTGAACGAATAATTCAATACAATATCAATTTTTAAAGAAATGATCGGAATCCAAAGTGATATTGTTGGTTTTTTATTAAAAAACGCTCTATTTTTTTTGGTTGAAAAAATTCTTTCATTCGAGCACTGCGTTTTGATATTTAAAAGAAGCTTGACAAATTTTGAAGTCGATCGGTGCAGTGATTTTTGAGAAATCGTGTTCACCCATTTTGTAAAAGTCATTTTCAGGAAAACGCGTTTAAAGTTTCTTGTGATTTTCAGAGAATATTTTTGAAATGTTATATTTTAAGAATTCGTCGAAAACGAAAAATGGATATTTAAAAAAAATTCCATGGGGTGGAGGCCCTTGAGTGGAAAAAAAGTTTGTGTATAGGTTTTTGAAAAAAAGCTGTATGTTGCTTGCAAATGATTAAATAAACATTTATATGTGTTTCAGGTATTCGATAAGCATAACCGAGGCTACATCACAGCATCGGATCTCCGAGCGGTTCTCCAATGTCTCGGGGAGGATTTGTCTGAGGAGGAGAGTGAGTGTCAACACGCTATTTCCCTCTGCTTTCACCCCCAAGTCCCTTGGTATTCTCCACACGCTTTTTCTCACCCCTTTTATCCGCGCTTTCTATTTCTGCCCATATGCGAATAAAATTTATTTTTTTCGCCTCGAATTTCATTTATGAGCAAATGTGGGTTATACCCTTGGAGGTGTCAGCAACGGGTTCCCAAGTGTCTTCAAAAAGGCTGTTGGTTGTCCTATCGGCGTTCGCACTCGGCTAGTTTCGTCAGGTTTTTTTACGCCCGTTCTCTCTCGTTTTTTCATCCCTCGATTGTACGTTCATATTCGCGCGTTTCACAATTCCAATTTTTTGTGATTCAAACGCGACTAGATTTGTATAATTTTTCCTTGACTGCTCGAGGAGCTCGAGAGACGAACCGAGTTTTCACGATTCTCTCTTTCCGATAAATACCTTCTTTGTTTTGTGTAAACGACAACGATAAGGAGGATGATAGCTCTGAGTTCCAAGAAGGGCTGTGTTATTTTATAATCGACGGTGTTGCTACGTGAAACAACGATCGAACCACCGAGCAAAGAAAATCTTCTGAAGGAATATTGGTGGAAAGTTGTTTTTTTTTTCTAAAATAGTTTTGCATAGCACTCTTGTGATATTTGAAAACAAAAGACTAATCTTTCAGCAAACTTTTATTTGCTGGAAGAGTTTTTGCTGTAGTATTGTTTTATGCTGATGGATTGAAGTGTAAAGTTCTGAATTTAGGCTGAAGGATTGAAGTGTCAAGTCCGTAGGTCAGGGCTCGAAAAACCGGTTGACAATTTTTTTTCGGTTGTGAGTATTGGGTGGACGCGGTTGGGATTTTACACTCAATTAATGCATAGTTTTGGAAAGTTTGAGGTTTTTTTTATTACTGAAAAATATCGATTAACAATGGAGTTGTTATTATTCAAACAAAGTGCCGCCGAAACATCGACAAATATTCAGAGAATGTAAAAACAGCTGTATTTTTTATCACGACCACCCTCGTTTCACTGCAGTCCTTTTGTAATGGCGGATAAAGAAGACAGGTATTTCCTCATTGGTAGCCAAACGTCCGTGATGGAGACAATCGAGTGCGCTCATCTCGTCGCATGTACACATTAAGCGCATCCGATCGGTTCAAATTTGCGCGTCATTCGCGCGGTTAACAGAACGTGAAAAGGGAAAGATAGTGAGAGCGGAAAGAAGAAGAATGCGAGGAAGAGGGAAACAGAAGGGATCCCACAGGAGTTCAGGAAACGGCGTGCAGTCTAATCGGAAACGCAATTACGGGAACGATCGAGCAAGAAAGACAGAGCAAGAGAGAGAGAGAGAGAGAGAGAGAGAGAGAGAGAGAGAGAGAGAGAGAGAGAGAGAGAGAGAGAGAGAGAGAGAGAGAGAGAGAGAGAGAGGGAGGGAGAGAGAGAGGGATACTTCGACGTTGCCGCAGGGATAGCAAATATATTTCTGAAGCCACGTGCATCGCGTTGTCTGCCTGTCGAGACTCTTCGAGCTTCCACCTTTGCACTGCAGCTCTCTCTCTCTCTCTCTCTCTCTCTCTCTCTCTCTCTCTCTCTCTCTCTCTCGCCCTTATCTACCAGGAGAATAGAGATTTGCATAATTATTCACGACCGTTCTTCGGATAACACAATAGTTTATAGAAATCGACCTGAATCGAATAATCCACGGCCTTTGTCAGCCCCAGTTAGCACCGTCAATAATGCCACATCATTCAAGCACTATATTAAGGGAGGATACCACTGTGCCGTGCCGAAAAAGGTCGTTTTTTTCGATTTTTTTGTTTGCTTGATTATTTATTTGGAATTTGGAAAAACGGTATGTTATTAAGTGTACATGGGATCTATTTGGTGTAAATTTTTGTTGAAAAAAATTAACACCGTTATTGAGGTACAATAGAGCCTCTGTATAAAAAATGTGGTCCAACGGCCGGATCGATAACTCGATAATGGGTGGTCTGAAAAATGAAAATAAAAAGGT
Source organism: Ophion slaviceki (assembly GCA_944452715.1). Classification (NCBI taxonomy): domain Eukaryota; kingdom Metazoa; phylum Arthropoda; class Insecta; order Hymenoptera; family Ichneumonidae; genus Ophion; species Ophion slaviceki. The sequence goes on along the minus strand of OX101785.1, from coordinate 1,655,933 downwards.
TTTATAATCTATATAAATGTAGTGCTCGTTGTACGTAGTCGTTTTTCGAAAAAAAAAATCATAAAATGGCTGGTGTTAAAAAAAGGGTGTAATTTTGGCGAAATTTTTACATATAATCGGGGACTTAGAAAATACTGAATTAAAATAAAAAACGACTACGTACAACGAGAGCCACCGCAATAACGGAAATTTGGGTTTAAAAATTGAAAACTGGGCGATTATAGCTAGAGTTATGACACCGGCCAGGTCGAGAAAAGTGGTTTTGAGGAAAACGCGCTTGAAAGTTTTAGTATACGAAAATCGTTGCGCTACCTGTTCTCACGAAATCGTCTCCAATTTGGTCTATTTTCAATATTTTTACTTGATTTTTTTTTTACATATTCTTGAATATGTATGTTGAGAAAATGAAAAAAAATGGATTTTTTTAAACCGTCACAGTAGTGTCCCCCCTTAAGGGGTTAGGCTAGGTACCACGAGCAGGTGTACCTAGGTAAAAATGAGGAATTTTGGTGGTTTTTTTCAGAGAAACGCGTACAGGTTAAACTTTTTTCTATATTTAAGAGCATGGTTTAAAATATGTTTTGCAATTTTTGTATTGGAAAATATTTATAAGCGTGGTAGATACATTTTGTGTAGAACGCTGTTGGAAAAACATCCTTTGCGGTGACGAAAATCGAACGAAACGAAATCGTTGCTTCAAACGTTGCTTCAAACGAAATCATCCGAAATAAAACAATCACACGCATTTAGTTTTTACATGAAATTATCTAGTGCTTGTACGAAGGATGTAATAAAACATAGATTAAACAAATGGCTGCAGCCCAAAGTGAAAGTATCAATTTTAGGTAGAAAATGCTCCATTTTCCTTGATAAAAAAACTATGCATCGAAAACGAAAATTCCCTCGTTCAAGCACTGTTTTTTAGAATGTAAAAGAAGGTCGTCAAATTTGAAGTTGATCGGTGCAGTGATTTTTGAGATATTTGTGACCACGATTTTTTTTTCGCTGCTGTCCCGAATATGGTGGCGGTTGCACAAAACTCCCTGATTTTTAGCAGCCAACGATATACGGGTTTCGCGTGATTTTATGCTCGATAAAATGATCAAAATGAGAATTTTGAACATCGGCGGTGAGCTGGGTATCAGTGCGTGGACGAGAATCGGCGATTGGCCAATTGTCGTGGTTTCGATCAGGGGTATATGCGACCACGAGCGCTGCGTGTTATTGGTGTTATCCGATGGGCGGATTCGATATGTCGATTTGTGCATCCGTCGCAACAATAGAAAATTTGCCGCTTTGTCTCTCTCTCTCCCTCTCTCTCTCTCTCTCTCTCTCTCTCTCTCTCTCTCTCTCTCTCTCTCTCTCTCTCTCGATCAGTTGATAACGAAACCTGCACTCAACTAGTCCGAATGATGTCTTGAGTTTTCGCGAAATGGCGCTACATTTTACTGCTGCACCTTGCATCGTGTTGGACTGTAACGAAATATTCTTTTTTTCGCCCAAATCCATTTTTCAGATATTTGATCCAAAACTTGAATCTGAAAAAAAATTGTCGTCAATACCGAAAAGTAAAAAAAAAACAGAAAATAAAAGGTTTGTGCCCCAAATTGCTCTCTCCAAGAATCATAGCCGATCTTTCGGACTACACTTCACCATAGGCGTTTGTGGTAACATGGCAAGTACCATAGATAGCCATCTCATCGTATAGAATAAACGGATGCATACCTCAAAATGAGGCCGGGTTGAAATTCCAAACTTTGAATGATCAGAACGCTCAAAACTCCGGAAGAAAACTACCCCGAAAGATCAAAACTCCGAAAATCTGAACATCGCCAAAATAATTCGGCTATGGAAGTTTTATAAGTCTCAAAATTTTCAATAAATCGACGAATTATTTGAAATTTTTTTTTTTTATTAAGGGCCACTCCAGAGGCCGAAAAATAGGCTTTTTGGGGATTTTTTTTTTTCAGAAAAGCTACAAAATAAATCAAGATTACAAAATAGGGTGTTTATCATACATATCAGTGACTGTATACAATCATTTTTTTGAAGCGATTCATTTCAAAATGGCGGCTGTGCAGCGCTTATTTCAAAATTGCAATTTTTGAGTTGGCCGGAAACATAACTCACACAATTTTTAAACGATTCACTTGAAATGTTGAATATATCTTGAAAAATACATTGTCTATGGAAGTACGTAAGATTTTTTTATATTGCATAGTTAATTTGTTATTAACAATTATCTGACACAAATTTTTGGAAAGTGAAAAATTTGCCTAAAAAATGGTCAGATAATTGTTAATAACCAATGAACTATGCAATATAAAAAAATCCTACGTAGCTCCATAGACAATGTATTTTTAAGTTATAGTCCACATTTCAAGTGAATCGGTTGAAAGTTGTCTGAGTTATGTTTCCGGCCAACTTGAAAAATGCAGTTTTGAGATAAACGCTGCAGAGTCGCCATTCTGAAATTAATCGCTTCAAAAAAATTATTATATACAGTCACTGATACGTATGATAAACACCCGCCTTTGTAATCTTAAAAAATTCTTTCGGTGTTTTGGTCGTTCGGGGTAGTGTTCTCTCGGAGTTTTGAGCGTTGTGGTAATTCAAAGTTCCGAATTTTACACCGTCGGAGCATTCAAAGTTCGGAATTTCAACCCGGCCCCCTCAAAATCTACGAACCCAGACCATCAAACACCAACCATTACAATTTTTATCACCCACCGAGCGTGTTGCACTGAATCGCAGAAAGAAGGAGACATAGCGGAAAAATCCTTTCCAAGTTTTCAGCCAAACTACCAATATTTTGGACAAAAAACGACAAGTGCGAAGTACTAAAAAGGAGAAAGCTACTGTCATTGGGAAGAAAACTTGGAGAGGAGGATTGTTACCCCTGAACGTGTTCCGCATATTGCCTTGAGCTCAATTATTCTGTTGAAATTCCAGTCGAGGACATGATCAAGGAAGTCGACGAGGATGGCGACGGACGAATCGACTTTTATGGTAAGCGTTTCCTTTTTTTCTGCTCACATCTTTCCTCTAGATTTTAAAGAAATGTCTGCTCGTATCTTTCCTTTAGATTTTTTTTTTCACGGAGTGTCTCCCCGTCCGGATATCGGACGAATAAGCGTATGTTATTCGTCCAGATAGCGGCTCAGTTCACGCCGTATCTCCACGTACATATTATTGTTTTTCATGTCCAGACGAATAACATATATATACTCGTCTGGATAGAATGTGTTAAATTGTTGAACAATATATCCGGACGAATAATTTACACATTCGTGTAAATTATGTGTAAATTATTACACGAATAATAATTTGTCCGAATTATTTATAATTTTGATTTATTTATATTTATTTATAATTATTATAATTATAATTATATTTTATTATAATTATAAATAATTATAATTTATTATAATTATTTATAATAAGTCTTTATAATTTTGTTTGGGTTTGTTTGGGTTTGTTTGAACAAACCCAAACGTTCGCTTCTCTCTCGTTTGCTTTCGCGCGTTTTTCTCCCGAGCGCATGGTAAGGCTATAACATGATAATCGTTAATTCATCATTTATTCATATTCTTTTTACGGCTACAGCGGGCAAGGGGGTGCATATTCACTTTTTATACCTGATGATCCTCCGAAATAGCCATACCTTCCTCTCCTGCTCGTTCTTCCGCTCTTCTCAAACCAAAAAAGTGCAGCTAATTTTTTTTTTTTACGAAGACAAGTGCACTGCTAGTATTTATTAAAAATTCTCGATGTTTCTCCGCCATCTCAGGACGTTTTTTCCAAATAATCTTTTCGTTTAAAAAATCTTTCGTTAAAAAAAGAAATACTACGAACGAGATTTGCAGCCACGAATTTCACGAGCGTTGCTTGATCTCGTTGCAGAATTCGCACGTTCGCTTGTCGAGCCCGGTACGGACGACGAGGACGAGGAAGAGGATGACGAAGAGATTCCTCAATCGCCTCTCTTCTAGGATTCCTATCCATCGTTCGTCTTACTTCTTCGCTATAGTTAGATATAAAAAGGTAAAATATTGTCGTGAGAATAAAAAAAATGTACGCGACGACAAGACCAGCAAAAAAAAATTGAAAAAATGTGGCGCCGGAGGTTACGATGATAATTATGTATAACAATTAATTCCATTGTTCTCACTCTCGATCTTGTCATTATTCGAATTCTTTTGGTAAAAAGAAAAGAAAAAAAAACGACGCGTGTGTCGCAGTTGGCGAATCATCTGCGCCGGAGTGTATCTATATGTGTATATGTATAATGTACCTCGTATATACGTTTTCCGCTTACAACTTTTCTGTACCGATCGCTATCAAATTTTATTTTCGTTTTTCTTTTTATCAAATACGATTATCAATCTCCGATACTTCGATCTTCGTGTTTTATCCGTTATGAGAATGTGTATATATACACAAACACACACACATATATATACAGAGATATATATGTATATATCCTATATAACGACGAGAACCTCGTGGTGAGTGCCGCGACGAAAATATTCGCGTTTTACAATCAGTGCTGATGTTCAGAGATGGCAATTTTTACACACGAGCTTTTCTCGATTTTTTTTTTCGTTGAATGAAAAATCGATCGATCCTCACCAATGAGTTTTAATCCTCTCATTCCCATCGCAAAATAAAATTCAGCGAAATCGATCCGTGCAACATCGTTTTGAATCGCAACGATCGAAGAAATCACTTTCGTTCGAACGAACTGATAAAATGTTGGATAAAACGGTTCTATCATTGATCGGCTGAATTTGAGACTATGAAGATCTTACACGACATATCCGCAAACTATTGCTATAATTATAAGTAAGAAAAGAAAGGAACAAAAAGAAACAAATTTTTCTCGATATTTCTTAGGTCTAATAGTTGCATTAAAAAGTTACGGGTTCGAAAAAATTGTCGCGAACGTGCCGGGGGAACCGGCAATGTACATGGAGACACAAAAATAAATAACAGCAGTGGCAATAATCTTTGCAGCAAGATCGTGAGTGGAGCTGCAGGCGCGAGGTGACTGTCACAGTGGCATTTTTTGTGATGTTCTGTTGGGTAGGATTCTTTTAGAACGTGCCAAATTCTGATTATTGACAATTTTGATTTTTCGCAAGTGAACGAACGTCATTATGATTTTTATTTGCTGATGGATAAAATTGACCTTAAAAAAATCATAGAAAATTTTGCAGGAACAGAGTAAAACTTTAAGGTTGCAAAATATATAGAGGTCTTCAGTAAATTGGGTTTAGGGGTGTTTAAGATGGATTTTACGAAGGCAAAAAAACCTACATCATTGGCTCAGTTGGCTTGGAGATATAGTTTTGTCAGTACCGTGTATTCGTCAATTTTTGAAGTTTGTAGGGTTGGGGCAGAAACCATTTTTTACCTTGCTCACCTTATTTTTTGGCCGATTTAGGCTACGAAAATAACTGAAATATTTCTTCTCATACGTCATCAGAGGTTTAGTACGCAAATCTGCGAAATGAAATATGCGAATAACAGTGAAGCGAAAAAAAAAAAATTCGTTGCATTTTCAATATTATTCTTTTTGTGGTCACGTTATTGAGTGCGTCGGCAATTGTTTTTAATTACACGCCCTCCCCAAAAGTCATTTTTGCATTTCGTGCTCCACTGACGATCGTCGCTTCGACGTCATTCAAACTTTTTCTTCTCCGTGTCTACTTACGCATACAAGTGTAATCTCATTTTGTGTAAAAAGGTGAACCTGCCATATCGCACAAGTGAAATGAACGAGAAAAATCCTATTCGCGGCCTATTGAAAGCTCACGGAAAACAAACGAAAAAAGCCCCTCTCGATTCGATCTCGCGAAGACTCTGGAAAACACGAAAGGAGTGACGAAAAAATTCGAACTCACGAATCCTCTCCCTTGTCTCTCTTGTTTACCATCAGTCGATCACGGATGCAGGATACTTTGGACAACTGTCTATCTTAAATTATATACCATGATAATTGCGTGAAGTTTCCGTGCCAGTTTTCTTCGTTTCGTCGACGAGGTCGTTCTTACGGATCGGTGGACGAGAAGAAAACTGTAAAAAAACGTTCACCGCCGGAAGTTTGTAGGAGGGAGCGGGCGCATCGACAGCCGGTGAAAATCGAAAGACGATCTATTTCACCGTCTGTCGGTAATTTGCCGACCAAATGAAAAAAAAAAAAAAACGGCGTGATTCCCGTGCCGATGAGGCCGTGGATAAATTCTGTGCCAATGGCAAATTGCTCAACGATTATCCTTGCGAGCAGTGAGCATGGGATGCACACGATTCTAATGAGGCACCGTTCGGAACGATTTTACGAACAATTTTGTTCCACTGATACGAGTGAAAAGTGATTTCTCATGAAATTTTTTAATTTAACAAGATTTATTTAATTTTTAATGTTCGTCGATGCAAAATAAAAAAAAATGATGTTGGGCCTGTCCTTCTTCATTCGAACAGTGCCCATCCCAGTTCGCGACTAATCCCTCCGAGCTTTATCTCTATTTCCTGTCAATAAGAATTTCACTCTCAAACGCTAACGACGAAGCTGTACGCGCTGTTTCAAACTATTTTAAAAGATTCAATAAAAATCAATAATAAAAAGAGAATCGTCGGTAATCATTTTTTACGTTTGGTTTTCTTTTTTATTAGCGATAAATAAACTTACACCTCTCCACAATATTTAACAATTCATTCTCGCACACACGCATATTCCTAAAATATGTCTGCACTCGTTTTTTCTACAGGACAGACGATGTACCGTTACGATATACAATTTATAATTCGCAATTTTCTCAAACACGCTTGCTTCGCGAAAGTGCCAAAGAGGAAGAGGGGGCTCTCGCGTTATTTTTTATTTTTCCAAAGATAGGTGTAGATCCGGAAAATATCCTGAAATCCTGATGCCAAAGCGGTGAGTCGATTATGCAAGTGTAAATTTGACGTTCGGTAAATTCAGTCAAGTGAGACAGTGAACCTCACAAGCTACGTTCCATTATTTATGCAAAGTTTTTCTCACTTTTTCCTCCTTCTCGTGAAACTTAATCATTCCACAAAAGTCGATATATCGATATCTCGTTCGATCGCACCGACAGATAAGTTATTCTCACAATCACAAATTCATATGACCAAGGGCATGCCGACAGTGTCTCACTGTTCCATTATTCGCCGTACTTTTTTTTCTAAAGCTCGAGACAGATTGGAACAACATATATTTGCCATTACAAGCCTGTCAAAAAAAAATGGGACGAGATATTTTGATGTTTTTTCAGCTCGGACACTCGGCTTCCCCAATGGCGTCGAATGGCTTGCATCTTTGCGATGCAGCGAAAGTTCTTTATTTTTATCGGTATTCAAAATCTTAGTTTGCAGATGTCTAACAGTGATCCTGAAAAAACGTTTCAGTTTATTCTCTTAGATGAAATCCGGCAAAAAAATTGGGCAATTGAAAAAAAAAGTAATTCCCATTGCGTTCCAACAATGCAGGCTTCAAAGTCATCTGCTCATTGTCATTCGTACTCCCAATGGTGCATCACTACGATAGATCGTTAATATTTACGCGGCTACTTATATGTTCTTTTTTGTTCATTAACCGCGAACCGCCCCGACGATGAAAAATGGCAACATGTTTTTCTCAATATGCCAGAAGTAAAAAACGGATAAGTTTTTTGTTTAATCGTACTGGTCAATAAGCAAGTGACTGAGGGAGACCAGTCACCGCGCACTGAGAAAACGCTCGGTCTAATTCCAAACAAATGGAAATCTGGCCAATGAAGCGTCGCGGTACGATCACTAAATTCTCAATGAACCCCAGTAGTGTCCGTCGCTACGAAATGTGACGACTGAACCTTTTGCTGCACCAACGTCATCCAAGAATTCATCGAGTCGAAGATTGACGCGGCTTTCAGGGCCTACACGCGTTTCTCAGTGCGCACAAAAGGGAACGAATATGCAGCTAGTTCTACGTAGGAAAAAGGTCGACGATGGACGTGGTTGATCGAGAGTTCCAATTGTTCTCTGCACCTTACCGTCAATTTGTTATTTACAATTCATCACTTGATTCTCCTTTTTGTCCTCTTTATTTTTTTTTTCTCAAATATGCACGATATCCGCCAGGCCGCTCAACTTGGCGTGAAATTGTTATGCAACGCATTCCACGTCCATCCTCTCAACAATGATATATGTATATATAGCCGGCGCAAGGCTGATTGAAGTGTATGGAATAGACAGGGAGGTTGAGGCACATGTCGCGAGTGGAGGTCTGTAAACGCGCATGCATATGAATCAAGCAGCAACGACCGTCTGTGTTTGTGTGATCGATTTAACATCTACGCGAAAAGGACGAGTTGCGCATACGTCTCGAGAGTAAACGCGCTCAGCAGATACTGCCAGGTATGTACAATTTTGTTGTTTTTCGAAAAGCGTTTGACGCCGCGTCAAAGTTCGCAGACACTGCCGGCTGTCTGGCTCTTTCCCAAAAGACAAAAGACAAACGTAAATCATCTTGGGTACCTTGGCAAACTTCAGTCCCGAAAATAATGGCGAAAAAGAAACCGAAACGGACAATTTTCGAAAATATATCCATCCGAGATAGCAGAGTCTCAATTATGTGAAGATGTAATGACATTGATCTCTGTCCTACGGCTATAAGTACACACGGCGACTCTCGACGACGCTACAAACGAATCAGACGTTGCTTTCGTTTTTCCAATCTCATTCGAGTGGACTAGACGACATTTTTTCATTGACCGCAATGAAAAAGTGTCGCTTTTTCCATCGTAAAGGGGACTGCACGAAGCGCCGGAGTATCGAATTCTTTTTTACTCCTCGTCCTTGGCGGATAATTTCCGTAGTCTTCTGTATCGTGTGTGAATCGACAGATGGCCTCAAATGATCGGCTCCTCGTCGGTCTGACTGTCGTCGAGTTCTTGCGATGTGGCGATCAACGGTACCGTCGGACACGACGGGCTCAATCTTGATTTGAGTTTGTGCTTCTGACGATGGACCTGCTGATGGCCCGTGCTGGTGGTCGTTCCACGCGCCAGTATCAATGGCCTAAGGGCCGTTCGTAGCGAAGTGTAAAGTCGCGGATAAGCGCGCTCTTGTTGCGCCATCATTTCTCTGTTTCTCTGGGATTTCTGGAAAAATGTGAACAGCGATTGAAGTACATGGAGGACCGCACAGCAAAGGTAAATCCTTTAGCTTGTTGGGTCAATTGTATTCTCATTATTTCAGATTCTTAAACCAAAGAGTTCAACGGAAGAACAATTCCGTAATTTTCTGGGTACAACGGCTCTTTTCCTACCCGCGCAAATGACGTAATTGGGTATTTTGATTTTTCATGATACTATTGATGGATTGATGACGGAGTGATGGATGATATCAATGGATTTGATGGTATTGGAAAGAATGTACAATAACACGTATATTTATTTTTTTAATGCTGCAAGTAGAATTACCTGAGCAGCAATCTCCTCGCAAGCTTCACAAGCTACCCTCAGAACGGGAAGTTTCTTCTCCTCAACGAATTGCCTCAAAGCTCTCTCTCTGACATACACGAAGGGTCTGGTAACCCTGAGATCGTGTTCTCTTACGTAATAATGGGCCTTCATGGTCTTGAGTTTGCCGGTATAAAAAAGCGAAGCGAGAAATCCTTCGGCAAGATCATCCAGATGTTGTCCAAGTGCCAGCACGTTGTAGCCGTATCTCTTGGCGACCGCGTAGAGTCGCTTCCTCGTATTGACCCCGAGGCGTCCGCAGACGGTGCAGGACCGTCCGGTGAAGTCGGAATTCGCCTCAGCCGTGGCCTCCAAAACAACCGTTGTCGGAGGCTCGATGAGGGCAGTCTGCTCCTCGGATTCCTCGTAAAAGTAGGGCACTTGCAACGCCTTCAGATAACTCATGGACTCCAAGGGATCGTAGGAACTGCCCGCGTCTATCGTGACGGCCCCAATCTCGAAATCGATGCCCTTGGATCTCGCGTAGAAGCGATACTGATGAAGGGTGTGAAGAAGCGCGAGGGAATATTTACCCGCCGCAAGACCAACACCCATCACCGATGCCGGAAGACAAACCAATATGCGATCCTTGTCTCTGATCATGTCAAATTCGTGAACCGCCTCCACCGTTGCTTTCCACACGTTCTTCGGTGGACTGTGCCACTGTGGTCCGCAGCTTATCTCGCTGCTGACGGCAATGTCCTCCTTCTTGGTAATCTTTCTAACCGCTCCGTCCTCATCTTCAGACGTCAGGACAGGTTCTTCCCTCATGATCTCGTCCTCCGAGTGATCGTGAGGCAACTTCTCGTCGCGGCCCCGCCTTCCACTGGCAAGACCAAGCGCGTTTCTGGTTTTCCGGCTGTTGCTATTGTTGCCGGACGATTCGGCGCTGCTACTGGCGCTGCTACTGCTGCTGCTGCTGCTGCTGCTACGCCCAAGCTCGCTTATCGACCTCACGTCGCTCTCGTGGAATGAAAGGTTTATACCGCTGTCCTGGGAACTCACGGAATTAACGGTCGAGTAGATCTCCGGAAGTTTCGCTTTTGTCCCATTGTTCTTCGATATTTCGATAACGTTGCGTGACTTGACGGGCGGATTCTCCTCCTCGTCATCATCCTCGCCCTCGTCCGAAGTCTTTGCCCTATCGTGGACGACGCTCGGTGATGCTCTTGGGCCTACCACATATATCACAGTCTCGTCCGATGAACATTCGCTCGACATCTTGCTGTCCTGTTGGGCCAGTAGAAGTTCGCTCAATTTTCCAGGCTTGGCGGGCTTGTGCTGATGCACCAACGGTGGCGAAGGCAACGCCTCGGAGCCTCGTCTCTCGGGTGTGCAGTGGCTGTTGAAAGGCTTGTCCAAACTAGCGGACGCGCCGGCCAGATCAGGCGAGAATCTACCTAGACCATCTACCGCGTTCACCATACACCTGTCCATAAGGAAAATCGGAATTGAAACGTTTCGCTCGTAGCTGAATGAGATCGAGAGAGCTCGCTATTCGATCTACAGTCCGTATCGTTCTGTATCCTTACCTGATCTCTGACTTGACCTCGCTCGCCATTTCCTTGGAGAACTCCATGAGATATTCGGCTATTTCGCTCGCGGAGAAGGAATCCTCGGTTCTCTCGTTGCTCATCGAGGAAGCTCGTTGCGAGTGATGCTGCGGGGTGCCCATCTCGGACGAGTTGCTCTCCGAGAGAACATCGTCGACCTTGGATATGACCTCGCGTATCTCCGACTTGATTTCCGTCGCCAGTTCCTTCGTAACTTCCTTCAGGTAGGCGCGAAGATCGTCCTCGGTGCTTTGGCTCAGATGAGGAAGAACCGGCGAGCATCGTCCGAGACGCGAACCGATCGAACGCGGTGACGTTTCGCCGATCTCGACGTTAGCGCCAGCAGTCGCATTGTGATGATTGTTTCTGTTGTTATTGGCTTTATTGTTGCTGACGTTGTGTTGGGGATGGCGATTGTGGAGGTTCAGGGGAGTGTAGGAGTAGAGGTAAGGGGACGGCGAGGAGGATGACGTTGGGGAAGAAGTGGCGGACGAGGGGGGCGACGTTCTCGTTGGACTCTCACTCGTGATGTCGTACTCCAGCGAGGACGTAAGGTCATGGTGGCTACTGCAGCTGCAATTTCGGCTACCGCGTGACAACGAGTTGCCCGAAGAATTAGCGATTCCGAGACTAGCAAGTGTCTGAGGACTCAGAGGAATGGGGACTGGCCGCGTTTTGCCGGTTGCGCTGCTGCCGAGGGAATTGCAACGAGCCCGACCGAGACGCGGGCCTGTGGCACCCAGAGTCATCGATCCCCCGCTGTGCTCACCGGCCATGAGCCGAGCACCGGCCGGCGTAGTGCCAAGAATCATCGAACTTGTTACAGCCTCGCCGAGGGCGAATTTGACCGGTAGCATCGGTGATCCGGGTCTGGAAGATGCCGCCGAGCCGGCGCTAAGCGGTGATCCGTGAAGCGTATGTTCACGCGAGCCAGCTGTTTCAGCGTCGTGTTCATCGTTTGATGTACCCTCGAGCACTATGGAAGGTGTACATTCGGTTTTTTCTTCGAAACGCTTGGCGGCCCGTGTCATAGTGGAGGTGACACTGGTGGCTGTGTTGGAGCTCAAAGCCGGCAGACTATGGTGTCTCGGTGATGATGGCAACATCACCGGACTCGTGGTCGTTCGCGGAATATCACTGTTCAAACGTCGTATCGCCAAGTTTGCGTTCCCGTGAGCCGTGGGTGAATTGGTCGCGGTCTCGCTTCGGCTGGGTGTCCGTTTACGCAACATCGGATCAAACGGAAGATCCTGCTTGACGTTCTGCGAATTACCGAGCAGAAGATCCTGCGCCTCGGCCGGCAAAATGAACCAACGAAGCGATTCGCTTCTACCCGTGAACGCGACGTTGCGCTCGATTTGCAATGGAAAGCGGTGGGCCATCTTTCTCGATCGGTTGAAGATGTTACGCGCCGTTTGGAGACAATCCGCGTAACTCTGGGGGAATATTCCACCGGCGCCGGACACTCGTCGCTCCGAGGCGATCATCTTGCCGTCCGTGTATCTGATGGAACCCAACCACTTGCGTTCCTTGAACACGCTGTTCGTGTGATGACGCCATTCGCCGGTATCCGGATTGAGAACGTATTGGGGCAAAAGTTTCCAGCCTTCGGTAGCCACCATCTTCAGTGCCTCGAGGATAAACGCCAGCTCTGTCTCCGACATGAAGTAGGGCAATGACAAACTCGCGAAGCCGGGCCGCAAGGCTTCCTTGTTGGAATCGTCGCTCTCACTCGTGTCTTTACTGTTGATCATGGCAAATCGAAAGTTTGAAATTTCAACTCGATGGAATCAATAGAATCGCGAGTCATGAAATACCGTGATTTTGATGAACTATCATTCATCGTAGATTTCCGAGATGGGATACAAGGGCCGTGTAAATGTTCAAACAAACAGTTACCTTTGGAGGAGCAGTTGCTCGTAGTCTTTGGCGACTTCATCGTCGATTCCCATGAGATCGTGAGCGTAACGACCGGCACAGGCGCAACCACTGCGTGCCTGAACACCGAAAACGTCGTTGAGAATGGCGCAAACGAAATTGTGATGTAGAAAGGTGCCACGGGGATGTCGAACCATGAACGAAAAGACCGCTAGTCTCTTGACGTTTTGTCCCGTGTTACCGAGCAGTATGAGCTCAGGAATGGTCCGAACATGAGCCAAAACTTGTCTGGAAAAGATGTTCATGTTCAGGACAAACGGCAAAGTGTAAAGCCAACTTGATCCAGCGAAGAACAATTGATCGGCACTTTTAAGCCCCCAAGAAATCTGCCGATCCTTCAGGAACGATCTTTCACACGTGATAGCACTAATCATTACTGATCATTTTTAGATTACCGAAGCCGTGATAGCCGTTCATTCATCAACCGCGGGTAATCGTGTTTAAAGAAAAAGCGATTTATCGCGATAGCGGTGAAACGTATTTGCCAAACGAGTGGAAACAGATTCGCGATGCTATCCACGTGTGCCACAATACGATAAAAGTTTCATCGACACGTTTGGAGATCACCCTACCGAGTCGTCAGCCACCGAAGAATAATAAAAGATAAACTCTCCGTCGCGATGATCTCACCTGCAGATTTTATGCTGGCGGGCGATTATCGACTGGGCCGTAACATTTTCTTTGAGCTGAACGGCCAAGCCACATCTGATGGTCTCGACTACCCCCGCGGTTCCGCTCTCCTCTCTCAGCTCGGGATCGCGGAGATAGCGATGAGAGTCTCGTATGTCCTCGCTGCTGATGTCGTCGCGAAGAAGTATTTTTTTAGCCACGAGGACACCCGGCGATTGCGCGCCACCCATGAACTTGTGACCGCTGAAAATTATGGCGTCCTTGTGAACGGCCGTCTCGCCCACGCCAGGCAAGTGCGGATTCATGTCCATCTGTACGAATGGCGCTGAAATGATCGTTAAACAGCGTAAGTTTCACCTTGCCGCGCACTCCAGGACGCCCTTCGTTTCTCTTTTATTCTCTTGCTTATAACAGCATGGCGATAGGCGCGATAATATACGCGAGAACAAGAACACCTACGGGAAAAACAATGTGAATTGGATATTCCTGTGGCGGAGAGCCGAGGCCTTGAAAGTGCAAGTCGACGTGGCAAGTTACGAGTCATTAAAACGAGCGAGCAATTACCGATGTGAGAATATTAATGCAGTCCTATTTGTACACGCGTAACCGGAGATAAACAAGAAGAACTTTTTCGAACGAGTCTCTCTCGGCGTAAAGTCAACAACACAATCGACCGCGCAACCTTGCTTCTGTCCAAAGACAGGATGTTCCTTTTTTCAAACTACAAGCTTGGCTTGATTGTTCCAATTCGGATCTAATGAAAAAGGTAAGGAAAAACGAAAACGAATAGAACCTGATAGTAGCTCAAACTTCATTGATGGTAGGTCAAGAATCTTGATACCGAGAGAATAAAGAAGAAAGGGAAACTCATTGATGACAGTGAATCGAGCGTTAGTGGACACTAACTTCATTGAATCACAGAGCTGCCGTTTGTAATTTGAGATTTTCTATATTTCCACGAACTCGCTACCAGGACAGGACTTTTCGAGCTTCTGATTGAAATATTGCCGACGAGTCAGTATTAAGATATTCCGAAGGATCCTCTTTGTTCACTTATTTTTCTATCACCGGGCTAGGATGATTGATCCTGGAGCTCAATGAACCGAACGGGATTTTATAGAGAAAACGAGAGAATGAGCACAGAGTGGAATTCTTGATCGGAGCAGAAAAAAATGATCGACGATTCAGTGAAGCCACTTATTTTTGGCCTAAATGGGAAAAAAATGTGAATTCCAAATACTTTTTCTACAGGCCCATCTCGATGAATGTTTAGCCCCTGAACACGGATTTGCGATTAGATTGGCCCTAAACCTTTTATTCCCATCAGACATAGTCGAAAACGCATCGGGACACGTTTTGTGAATTTTCCCCAGCTTAATTTTCAGTTTTCGATGAAACCTCGGTGATATTCGTAATGAGTAGAAAGTATTCCTTTCGATAGATCCTTAAAATGATCTGAAAGTCGATAAAAAAAATGTTTCGACCTTCTGGGCCACTTTTCCAGAATAATGAAGTTTATCGGGAGGATTTTGACAGACTTAGGCAATACCGTTGGATTCTTCCAGATATCTTAATCACTCTTCCCCGAAAGTGGACTTATAAAATGGCAGAAAAAGAGGCAAGTATCGAGAATTCGCAAAAGTCGCTGGTGAGACTTAGAAATTCAGCTAAAAATTAAAAAAACGAACGGACTCCAGGATAGTTGAGTGTTAGATTTAGTTTTCTTTCCAGAAGCGTATTCAAGTAAATAAGGAAATCATTAAACGAAGCCAATGGCAATAAGGCCAAGAAGAAGATAGCGAAAAAATTGTGTCTCGTCTTACCGGCTGTTGTGTAGTCCCACACGCTGAGGGCCCCGTGTTGATGAAGTAGCATGGTCGTGGCTACGTCATCGGCCAATACACCGGTGATGCAGCTAGCAGCGCTGAAACAACCGACGAGGAGCGGCTGCATGACGCCATCGGGCGATTTTTCATCAACGAGTTTGCGCTCGAGATCATTGAGGTCCAGGAAGCCATCGCGTGTCTCGGAAATTCTCACCACCTGTGAACATTCGTACACGAGCCATTTTTCATGTGCGCTTGTATGTCAGGCTTGTCGACAGGAACCGAGTGGCTATAGAAAAAGTGAAAGGAAACATGCGCTTATGATTACACGAGAGCCGTTCTCGTTAGACTCGACGATTGACTGCGTCCAGCTCGAGTCCTTGATGAAATGAGCAAAAAGACATTCGCCGATCTGATAGAAGAAAATTGGATCGAACATCGTTGCATTGAACTAGGCATGGTCAAATGAAGGATTAATTTTAATTTTTTTTGGCAATAATTGAAAAACTATTTGTTCGTGAACAAAATCTGGGGCTTCAAGGGGGAGATCCCTTTATAACGTAAAAAGAAAGGCTTGCGGCCGAAAATGAACTCCACATGGAAGCTAGGGACTACTTCATGGCCCCGGAATCGCAGATTGATCGGTAGGTCATTTAGTCACAACATTTTTGAGCCTTAAAATTTCAAACTTGTTTTACTGAAAACCACTTTTTCGCGAACCTCGTACAAGATAACTCAAAAACTGTTCGATCGACAATTCTTTTTTTCACACTTTTAGATAACATAATCACTGTCTATGTGAACGTAAAGTTCCATGAATTTTTTTTTTAACAACTAACTTTTGATCAAAAAATTACTATAGCAATTTCAAAAATACTATAGTAAAAATTTCATGAAATATAGTACATTTTGTCAGAAACGTAGAATTTCTTAGAATTTTTACCATTCTTTGGATTTTTTAGGTTTACATAGAGCGTGTAGGTCTTAGGATTCTAGAACTTTTCGGCTTTGATGTTTCAGATCAATACCCTAGACGCTAGGTTGTACGCCGTGTAAGAATTCAGGCGGTAACCATCTCTGAAGCAAGTGTCGTACTGCCGCCATTTATAAATATTAAAATTTTTTTTTTGGAAAATTAATAGATGTAATATGTACATAAAATTTGAATTATGTAGTATAAATCGTTTCGACCGAAAAATTCTTTAGAATTTGTTTATTTTCGGCCGCTTAAAGGGATCTTCCCCCTCAATATGGAATGATAAGAAAAAAATACCACTCGGTATTCAATTTTTAAATTTAACTTCCAATGTTTTTGCGTTTACCACTTCGATAATCTACGGTCCCATCCTTTTCAGCTTTACCCCTACTTTCGCGTTTTTTAGACTCCCCGGAGCGTTATCCTCCAATGCCCTACAGAATTGAAATTTCCGAATATCTCTATGTACGATATTCCTTCTTCATTGTCCTCCTTTATCATGGTTGACAAGCTTCCCAAAAGATTGCTCGATACGAAACGTTAAAAATGTTGTATATTTTTCGCTGCAATCGTTCGTTGAGAGAAGACCTCTGTCTTGTGGTATCGTTGATGCTCTTAGACAAGACGTTACGTGATAGCTCTTATCGGTCTCAGAAGACACCGTAGTTGCTAAGATACACGCGTTATCCGCGATATCTCTCAGACAGCCAGGAATCGCGTTAACACGGGAACATGCGCGGGCGTTTCTCTATTAATAGCAAAGTTAACAAACGTTGAATCCTGGGAAAGACGACTTCGACGCGTGGCAGACGTTACCAGGCGCGTCTAAAAACCTCACGTGAAAAAGCTTTTGCGGTACTTTTCCTCTGATTTTCGTTCGCTTATGACTACCTTGGGGAAAATGCTCCACGGCTCGGAGTGATTGACTCTAACGATGTTTGTTTGCTCAGTGTGACGTTCTCGTTCGATTATTGGCACCGAGTTTCGTAGGTATATAACGTTGGGTGGGTCATATTGTGGGCACAATGGGACGTGCACCTTTGAACAGCAGCCAAATTTGTCGAGGCGTGTACCGTTCCCCTGGCGCGGAATCAAGTACAAGTGGATCCACGGATTGAAAGAAAAAAAAAAATGTTTTTTGGCAAGCGATCGAATCTTCACGGCTTTCTGAGTCTTACCCCTTCGCCGTGCATACGCGCGACCATTACAATGGCTCCACTAAACTCGTAAAAAACTAAGACAATTTGTTAGGGCTTCGCACTCGTTGAGTAGAGTTGCAATTTCGTCACTTCCGTTCGTCGGTCGCAGCTGAGGGCATCTTCCGCTCTATTCATGTGAGTCTTTGGTTTTGAAAATTGTCATTCTCGAAAATAGCATTCGGTGAGTACTTGCAAACAAAATTATAGCGGTTACTGTGAATTATTCAGTTCTCGGATAGAAAAGAGAAACGGATTTTAAAGTGCTTGCATTGGGTTGAAATTTCGAAAATATGATTTTTGTACCGCATAGTTTTGTAGCCTAGGGTCTTAGTTTGATTTGGAACAAAGATTTTGCGAGTATTCCAAACATTGGTTGAGTTATGGACGATTTCGTTTGGAGAGCGCTGAGACCCAAGTATTCGTGTGTCGACTTCAAGATCTTGAAAATAACTTGGCCGTCGAAATAAATTCAATCCCGCGGATTAAAAATAGAGTGAATCCCGAGCTGATTTGTGACAAACCTTGGATCCGTGTTCGCGCCATGGTCTCAGATTGGCGTGATGCTCGAAGGGCCCGACGAAGACGACCGTTGGCCTCCTCGGGAGGTCAAGATGGCGCAGGAGAGTCCGTAAAGCGTCGTCGGTACCATGACCCGTAAAGAGAACAGCATCTTGCTCACCGGCACCGACCGCATGCCTCACGATGTCTCTGGCCTCGTGCCTGTAACATTCGTTCCACCAACCACACGCACATTAGTTACCTTTTCCGTACAACATTTTAACGCAAGGGACGCAAAACAAAACGATGTTGTGAGATTGCGGGAGAAGGAAAAACCCGTCTAGAGCCCGTAAAAAAGATGAAAATCGACAATTTTTTTCAGATATCCAGTTGATAGAATTAAAATTCCGTTCCGTGGCCTTTATTCTACACATATTCAAGTATCTCTCCAAATTTTTTCACAAAATTTTTCAACGCAATGGCGCCGCTGACGCTGGATGAAGCGAGTCACCTTGGTCCGATGGTGTCCTTTTTTTCCGGACCTCACAACAACATTTCATATCCAAGTACCCAGGGAATTTTTGACACGTTGCAAACTTCTTCCGAAAACAATTATTTCCGGCGATTTTTTTCACCGGAAATAATGTTTTTTTTTTCGAACACGAAGCATTTGATCAAAATCGATGTTTTTCGATGTTCCTCCGTGCGTCGAAGGAAAATCTTATCCAGAACTTGAATTAGTATGCACTCTTGTTCCAGGTTAAAAAAAATGGAAGAGAACTCTCGCTGGCCGCAGGACACTCAGACAAACGTGACTCGTTTCATCCAGCTTCAGCGTCGCCATTGTGTGACAAAATCTTCTGAAAAAAATTGTAAAGATATCTGAACATATGTAGGATGAATGCTACCAAATGGAATTTTCATTCCATCAACTGGGTATCCACGAAAAATGGTCGAAATTCGCCTTTTCTTCGGCTTCCAGACGGGCAGTCTCCCCTAGCGAAATAAAAATCAATACGCGGACCAATCGAAGGTAAGCGAGTTTCCCATCAATATTATATTTACGCCCGTACTCAACGAGCTACGGAATGCCCCGTGCTGCGTATTCTTAGCGTATACGTCGCCGTGTGTCTCTCAAACGATAGCAATTTCTTATCCAGCGGCGAGCTGTAACCGTAAACCTCATGTGATATAAAGCCCAGTTACGATTATGGCAAAATCGGTACATCGAACTCAAATCGATGAATCCTCATGACTATGTGCCAGTTACGAATACGATTCTATCCACTGACGCAGTTCCCTATGCCCGTCGATCGTTTAACCGTGTTCTCCACTTGAGGGCACACTTGACGAGACCTTAAATGGCAACGATGGCGAGTTTTGCCACGATACGCCAGCTGCGATCTTGATATTACGGTACATACGTTGTTGCTCCGCGCAAAACCCACTGACTCTTATTTTATTTATAGCACTCGCGGCGGGACGTCGGTCTCCAGTGTTCCTGGAGACCTGTCACATGGTAGACGCATGTGTATCTGCGATATACCTGTTTTCGCGGTCGTGCCGATCACCTAACTAACAATCGTGGCATGTAACAGGACGGTGGGCATATACACTGCGGGCCAAACGTTTGGCTGCACTAGACGAAATTTCTTACCGCAATAAAAGTTAGATAGCGGACTCAGAAATGAAGATAACTGAACTTCCCAAGCGGCGTTTGGAAGAGGACAAATATACCTTTCTTTTGCTTTTTGAAGAAAATTCTCTATGATTTTTTCGCCCCGTTATGCACTTTTGAACGTGGCCATTTTTCGGCTGTTTTTGGTCGTCGAGAATGAATTCCAAAGTTTGTGGAAAAAATGTTCCTCAGTTTTTTCTATGATAAACTTAAAAAGGATATGAAAACAGACATTTTTGTTTTTTAGAAAGTCTCGTACAATTTTTTTTCGCCCCAGTATTGCATTTTCAACTAAAAAGACAAGTTTTAGAAAAAAAAACATGTCTTTTTTAACTTCGATGAGTCGAGCGGCTCCACTTGGAAATTATATGGGGTTAGGACAATATATTGAGAATGGGATTTTTTTACATTTTTATTTTTAATTAACGACAATTTTTTACATTCAAAAATCAAAAGTCCATTTTGAGTTCCGCGGGATGAAAATGATTAAATAGAGAATACGACATACTCGTGATAAAAACATTTTTTCAATGGAATTACATTATATTTATCCACTTTAAAGGGTATCTTTGATCATTTATTCTCGATTACGGGATGCACAAAAAAGTTTTTCAGCAGAGTCTCGTATTGGGAATTTAATTATCTTCGTTAAATAGGAATATAGCTTTAAATGAGATCTTTAAAAAAACGTCCTTACCTTGCACTCAGAAAATGGTTCAAAAAAGAAATCCAAGTAGTCGCTATATATACAGGGTGTCCTGTTATGAATGTATAATCCTGGAACTGTCCATAGGTCAGATCATATCCTACTATATGCTGGAATTTTAGTTTAGTAAAAATCCCACGGTTTTCGAGATAAAAATAATGTGCTTTTGGTTTTCCGCGTGCCATTTCTACAAATAATAACTTTGCAAACCGGTTAAAAAAAATACTCTTGGTTATTTGTTTTATCTAGAAAAGTGTTCTTTTTAACCTTAAATGTTAAGGAAATTTTATGAAAAAAGATCTTATGCAGAATTTTCATATAAACCAATTCGAACATCTGATCTGACTTTGATAGCCTGAGGTGTAAAAAAATGTACTACGCATATTGTGCCAATTACTTTAAAAAGTTGCGTAGTTATTGTCGATTCATATTATTTATAGAAATGACATGCAAAACGCCAAAAGCAGATGATTTTTTCCATAAAATAACATAAACAAACCCAAAATTTCGAAAACCGTGGGATTTTGACTAAACTGAAATTCCAGCATATAGTGGGACATTATCCGACCTACCGACAGTTGCAGAATTATCCATTGATAACAGGACACCCTGTGTATATAGCGACAACTTGGATTCCTTTTTTTTCAAATAATTTTACATATAATATATATATATATATATATATATATATATATATATATATATAATCATTTTCTGGATGCGACCAAGGGACGTTTCCTTTAAACATTGAATTTGAATCTATTTGCCTATTGAATAAATATAATTAATTCCCAGTTATATGTTATATTACAGTTCAAATAAACGAGGGAGCGAAATTAGGGCTAGTTTCCATCATTGTTGGACCGGTGCGAATTTCGTCAAGTACTTTATCTTTTTTCCGTGTCCGTTTTCATTATTTTTTTCCGATTCTCTCGTAAATTGATGCGGCCATACAAATGCGCTTTGTGTGTTTGTATGCTGGAACAGATCCACCATATAAGGAAATGAGATTGATGGATTGGACATACTTCATTCTAAAAATATTCGGGGAGTTGTTTGCGTCATCGTATTTTCGCGTTGCTAATAAACCGACACGACGAAGCGGGTACGGGATGCGTCGAGTAGCTCTCGAAGAATCAACGCCTCATTCGTTCGCCTTATTCAGCACTTACTATTTTTAATCCTTTCTTCATTTGTATTTTTCACTCGTTTTTTTTTCTTTTGTCTCACGTTGACGCGAAGCAACCGTCTAGTCTTGCGAGTCACGTTACTTCGCGGTATCGTGTTTCGAATTCGTGAGAAAGGAAAAAAATCTTTCTAACTTTACCGTCCACATTTTGCTATACTATTTCGGCCCTGTACAGGCTATTGTGATATTGCACGAAGATTGGTCGCTGGATCTTTCCTCATTTTTCAGCAATTCAATCGCACAAATGGCACAAATTATTCCGGCAAATATATTATTTTTATCGAGAGTTTTTCTTCGTATGGCCAAGCGATATTCGACGCCTAAGCCGGTGCTCCACCAGTAGTTACCCATCCAAGTGTACGTCCGGAGCATCGCTCCTCCACATGGAAAATCGCGAAAGCTGATGATAAAAATTTTATTCTTTCGGACGAAAATTGAGGAAGAATATTTTCGATGGGCAATTTTCGTTCGTTCGATCGTTGATGATTCATGTTTGAAAATAGTTCGATTTAAGGGGGGTTATGCCTAGTTGTGATGGTCGAAAAATCACTTTTTTCAAAACTAACATACTTTGACAGTATATCATCTTAGAAATGCTCCCTGAAAATTTCAACGTGATCGGATTAACATTGACAGATTTATAGGCTGTTCTATCGACGCCCGTCGGAACGCTCGGAGCAGGGTTCGAAACTTTGAACATTTTTTTCTCGAAAGTACGATTTTAAAGCCGGTGAGAAAAATATCTTGAAAACTACTGCATCGATTTTTCTGTAGTTCTTAGAGCTTTTTCATGATAAAATAACAGTTTTTTCGATGTATACTTTCGATTTGACGACATTTTTTTTCGTAAAAATGAAAACACATTGAACTCGCGTCATTTTTTTTTAAATTTGACATTTCGGAAATTCTTTCAATCAATCAAAGGATAAACTAATATACTAACGAAATCTGTTTGATATTTTTATATTAGATAACTTGGTTCAGAAGGGCATTGCTCGCCGCAAAAAACGTTTTCGAGAGGTACTTCCCGGACATCGACTGTAAATTGTTTATAACTAAATATTTTCACACAAAAAAATTCAAAGTGTTTTTTAGATGAGACTTTTTGAAATACCTAATTTTTGTAGAAATTTATCATCCCCATTTTCGAGAAAAAAATCCCAAAAATGAGCTGTTTTCGATCCGTTAAAGCGGAGGGCAGGAAGCTCGAAAGAAGATAAAAGCGTTCACAACTGGCAATAAGAAATCTTGTCTTTCCTTGAACGGGTGCTCCAACTCGCCATTATTTGTAGCCTTGACCCTTTCGTCGCTGCTCAGCCGACATAAATTCCTGGCAATAGCCCCAACGCACAAATTGTCCCGAAGGGGCGGAAAAAAGAAAATTACTCCGAAATCTGAAAATCGACCTTCGAGTTTTTTTTTCGCCCACCACCCACGCGGCCGCGTTCCCACAGCGCATTTCACGTTCCTTGTTTCCGTCTCCTTCGTAGGTTTGTGGTCCGCGACCGGGTTCGCTCTTTAACGAATCGACGAGCCAACGGAGACGTTTGTTCGATCCCTGTTCATTTCTTTAAAATTATCTTCGAAATTTAGCCAAATTGCAGACCAGAGCGAACGATCGACGATGCAAGTAAAAATAAAAATAAAAAAATACACACACACACGAGCAACGAAGAAACTGGAATAGGACTCGATGTGCAGAAGAAAAAAAATAAAAACCGGCACGTCTCCTTTAAAACGGGTTTTCCACATTTGCCATACGAAACCCTCGCGGCTCTTGCATTTCTCATTTCGCTTCGTGCGCGCGTGTCACTGGCGACATCACGTGCATATGGCACATCGGAAACCTCGACCTTCCGAGGCGCTTTTTTTCGGCACATTTTCTAACGAGCGAGTGTTGTCGCGAAATTGCGGGCCTCTATAAGTAACGAGACTTGGGACTCTCCAGACACTGTAAAATAATCGTCGGAGAAAATGCCTTTTTTTTCTGACATTAGCAAAAGATGCCAACGTAAAATCACTAGTGGGTCGAGACACTGTTCCTTTAACGGGGTCCTCTAGTTTTTCGGGTCGAAAAAATCGATTTTTTTTTCATAAATCACATCTACAACATGTGTAGAAAATGTGTGCCAAAGGATTTTTCGATATTCAAAGTGGTTCACAAGTATAAATCACATGCTCGAACTTTCAAACGCGTTTTTCTCAAAACACCATTTTTCGAAACGGTGACCACGATATTTCAGAAACTACTGCACCGATCTTGTTTAAATTTATACAGCATCTTTAATATGTTATAGGCCAGCGATTGAACTAGGGATATCATGATTGTTTCGATAGTTTTTTTTGTACGAGCGAAAAACTTAAGAAAAAATGAGTAAAAAATAGAATGTAATTTTCAAAAATGTATAAAAAAAGTCAATTTTTGTAATTTAGAATTCACTCTAGTTCAATCGCTAGTCTTAAATATGAAGATTAAAATGCCGTCTGGTCTTTTGATTTCGGATAAGCAGAACAGCCGCAATCTTGGTCACCGTCAAGCACCTCTTTTACTTGATGTCTTCCTGTCGGCCACTATAACGTTTATTCTATTATATATTTTGACTTCAAAAAATTTGTAAAGCTTATTTAAATATTAATAAAGATTATGCAAAAACAATGAGATTGATTATTTCGATGCTTTGCCCGTAAAAAATTATTGAAAAAGCCGTAAAAAACAGCCGAGAAACTAGAGGACCCCGTTAAAAGCATGGTGTTGCAACTTGCATCGTTGTAATGCAATAAAAATTTACTGCAATTCTCCTTCAACAAATCTGCAATAAGGACGCAAAAAAAAGTTTGAGTAATTTTGCATGTCAAAATGAAAAAAATTATTACTGTTTTTTTTAAATTATAAAATGATTAAAATATGTAACAAAATTATTAATGATTTAAAAAATATATAAAATGATTAAAATAAATAACAAAATTATTGAATGATTGAAATAAAACAAATATTAAAAATGACTTGTCATTGCGTTTTCACGGTGCAAACTGCAGCGTCATTCGACAGCACGCTTCGTGTTTTGAGGTTGAGATTTACGTCTCTGCAAATTTCTCACAATGAAAATAATTAGCTCGTAAAATATCGCTGTTTGCGCCGACTTTTGTATCCATTCGCAAAGTTCTTCAAATAACAACGAATTTCATTCGCTATTGAAACTTATTTGCATCAATATTCAAAGTTTTGCGTTCGAGTGTGCGCTCGGTAACTGCACGATCCGCCGAATCAATTAATTTCCGAACGTCACTAGTCGCGGATTTCTAGACTGCCCCGTATACGAGTACCCATAGGCAACGGATTTTTCCCCATACGCAGCAAAAAAATTTTTTTTCGATTTTTAAAACGTTCCAAGTATTCCAAAAAATAAAAACAATTAATCTAATTGAAAATTTGTTTGGGTTTTTTGGGTTCTGAAATTTGAAGAGTCTTTTGTTTTTGCGTAGTAACAACGATTTATTTACGACGAGTTATACATTTCGTCCAGTACTGAGTTATTCGCAAGCTCAACGAATAACCCCACTAAGCTTTGTTTCTAAAGCCACACGGAAATCCCGATGATTCAGGCAAGACTCGAATAGCTATTCTCTTATATTTTGCTCCATTTTCTTCCTTCCCTTTCACTGCTTTCTTTTTCCTATTTTTCTCTTTCTCGCTTCGTTAACGCGTTTTCTCGTGGTGCCGAATCGCCTGCAAGCACGAAGACCACATCCGGCGACGTTTGCCCGTGGTAGAAAACTCTATTTTGGAAGCTCGTTTGCCTCGGCGGGGGATGTGTTACGAGAGCGAGGAGAAACGAGACGCGCATAGCCGCATAATGGCTCGCATGGACACTACAAAACAGACGTGAAGGCTTGCCTCTCGTAAAACGAAGGCAAGAGCCAGCAGCTACCCCGGAAGACTGTTCTCAAACCGGACAATAATTGAACTCGAGAAAATATCTGCGTCTATTTTCGCGCCTAAGATGAGAAAATAAAAAAAGGGTATATATTTAGAAGACTGGCATCGTTTTAAAATCGCATATTTTTTAGCCGAAAAAAATGTTTACCGATTTTATGACAGAAATGAAGAAAATTCAGTTGCTATTGATACAAGCTATTTTGTAATAAAATTGCTGCGGAAATTAGAATTTCGCAATATTACTGAGAATATCCGGTTCGTTTGGATTTGCTTGTTTGGGTTCGGGCAGGTTTTGAATTTTACGATCAAATGGGTAAAATTAGACTGTGGCGAAAACGTTGTTACTCTTGTTAAATTCACACCGAGGCGTGTTAAAATTTCGATAAAAGAGATTTTTTAAGGCGAAAGATTTTTTCTTAATTTTTTAATTAAGAAAAGATAGATTTTTTTGCATTTCTCAAAGTATACACATTCAAGAAAATGTGGGAAAATCTTTAAGGTCAAATGTTGAAAGTTGACCAACTTACAAACGATTTAGCGAGAGCAGATAGCGCGACGATTTATGCATACTAAAACTTTCAATCGCGTTTTTCCCGAAACAACTTATCTCGACCTGGTTGGATCATAACTCTAGCTATAATTGTCCAATTTTTATTCTAAAAAAAGAACATTTCCGTAATTGCAGTAGCTATCGTTGTAGGTAGCCGTTTTTTTGTTTTGAAATTTAGTATTTTTTAAACCGCCGAATATAAGTAAAAATTTTGCCAGAATTACACTTTTTTTTAACACCCACCATTTTGTGATTTTTTTTCTCGAGAAAACTATATAACGATAACTACAATTATATATATTATAAAACATTTTTATTTTTATTTTCCCCACCAATGAGTGTCAAGTTTTCGATCGGGCCGTTGGACCACATTTTTTACACAGCGGCTCTATTATACCTCAATAACGTTATTAATTCTTAATTTTTTTAAATTAAAATTTACACGAAATAAGTTCATTGTATGCTCAATAACATACCTTGTTTCCAAATCCTAAATAAACAATATAGTAGACAAAAAAATTCGGGAAAAAACGACTCTTTTTCGACCCGTCACAGGAGTGTTCTCCCTCAAGTTCCTCCAATATAATTACTCATTCGAAGCAATAGACTTTTCTTTCCAGATTTTTTATAATAATAAAAAGAGGAAATAAAAATGTGAAGAGGGTTTCCGTTCGATTCCAACGAAGCAAAGTTCAACGCCATAAATAATTGATTACCAATTATTAACTAATCGATTTATAAACTTATGACTGACGCAAATGACGAAACATTTCATTATATAGCCTATGTTTTTTTGACTTCAATGATCTCTTTCCATCTAAACCCAAACTCGTCACTTCACAATTTCCACTTCTTACGAGAACCCTTCAAAGTGTCGCTCACCCTTCTTTTCAACTTTTTACCTTTTCGGTGAGTGGTCATCCATCCAAGTATTGTCCCGGATGAAACAGATGAACGTTGTCACGGCTTCACGTTTTTCTTTTGAATTCCGCATTCGCTTAGTTTTCCTTTTATCAAACGATACATCTCGTTTTCACTCGGTGCTATGCGCAATAACGTCAATATGTACAAGTAGATGGACACCTAAATTTGCCAACTTTTCACGAGCTCTACAAATTAATCCACATTAAATTGAGCATGTAGTGACGCACGATGAGTTCCCCGAGAGCATTACTTTCCTTCCTATATAACTTTCTATTTTCGCTATGTCCTCCACTGACTTTGCCATGTGCACCCAATCGCGTTCGTTTCATAGCTTATTAGACCGTCGCCCATTTGATGCCAGTGCAAGTGCGCACACCACGCATTTGCATCGACACTACTCTCAAATACCCGCGCAAACTATACCTTCAATTTCCGGCTCCTTGTACACAGACACGTATCCCCTCGTGTTCTCTGACCTAATTGACTTTTAATCTCGTCGATGTGCATCCCGGTGAATTCTGATGCTACCTTTGTTTACGAACGATGCACACACAAGGGTGCACCAGCCAATCACTAAATTCAAAGTTCGAGGCTTTCATGAGGCTGTATAGTTGGAGGACAAGCGAAAATTAATTTCTGTGTAATTAGACCTGTGGCCGAAAAGTTTCACGACAAGAATTTTCGACAATTATGGAAATAAAGAGGTGCAAAAAATTGTGAAAAAATTGCGGTGCATTCCAATAATGCAAGGTACATAATTACAAGTTTTTATGAGGATTCGTCGTATTGCAGAAAAGTGCGCTCCTTCCTCCGTCTACTCGACCTACTCTTTGAACCAAGTATCAGAAGTAATTCGTGACAATGGCGTTTAGTTGCCATATTCCATTATTATCGCGGCTATATCGATTTTATATTATTATTATTTTTATTATTCTTATTATAATTCGATTCTCTCATTGGTGTTTTCAATATTTTCTCACTCGATTACCTTTTATTGGAAATCATCACAGCGCATGTTTTCCGGACTTGCATCGAACGGAAAATATTTCTAAAATATTTCTAACGGAAAATATTTTCTAAATATTTTCTAACTTTCTAAAATATTTTCTTCCTAGGTAGGTCAAAAAGTTGCATGTTCCAAAAATATTTTTATTCCATAGTATCACCTTTCATCTACATTCCTTGAAAATTTCATTAACATATTCCCAAAATTTAATGAGCTAACAGTCGGCCAGGCGAGCTGTAGCAGCACCATACTTCAAACTTTAAACGCGTTTTTCTCGAAACACTGTCTCCAAAGTCGGTGGACATGATATCTCGAGAACCACTTGATGAATTATTTTCAAATTTACAGAGGTTACGACGAGAAACATTTGCAGGTCGTTGACGATCTCACTTTTGTTAAATCGATCTTAATTTTTTAATAGTTACGTAAAAACAACGACTTTTTTCATAGATTTGGCAGCTCGAGTTTCAATTCGTGGGCACGTTGTTAAACAAATGATTTTATAAATCGACGATCATTAACGACTCGTATTTATTGCTAACATGAATAACCCACTTGGTTTTTATATTTCAAATGGACTGTTTGAGGTGGGGAGTGTCCACCGCCAAACGTTGCGAAAAAATTTCATCATCCGCCGGCGGCCATGGTTTTGATGTTTTCCTGTATTTTTTGGTACTTTTTTTTCAAAGGCTCTCAATATATGAACATTTGTGTTAAAAAAATGCGTTTCTTTTTCACCAACTGTTTCCCAGTCCTCTTTATTCTTTATAACTCTTTAAAAACATCTGAAACATTACGTAAAAGTGTTTAGTAAGTATTTTCAAGTATAATTATTCCGGATACTCTCCAATAATTACATTCGAAAAAAAAAAAATACGAACAACGCTTTTTTATTTTCCAAGGTACCATCCGCCATATTTTTTACGCCATTCGAAAAATAGATAAAACATTGCTAATTTCCGGTGTTTTCAACAAGCAGTCCAACTATAGTTGAGTACAGGTTTTTTTTTCTTCTCGAGAGCTCATGACGAAGTTCTTATTTAGTTCGCGATCGTTTGACGGGCTCCGTACCATCTCAATTCACTCATTTAAAGTTTTAATCGTCTCATCCTGTTTTATCTTGATTTACGTCGATAGCTTGAACGATCGGACCTTCGATAAGCCGCGTCTCGATAAAAAGTATCAACATTGGCGGGGGTGGATGTAATAAAATGCGAATGACGCACATGTCACCCTGACCCAAATGTAACTCGACGATCCTGCACTTTTTTGCTGCATCCTTTGCGCGCGCGCGCCTTTCTTCCGGGAAAGAGACTCGCGTGAATCGGAATACGCGCGTGAGTAAATGCACGGACAAACGCCCGTTATATTACCTGCATAATGGACTCGCAGTGTCCTCGAGAATTGCCGTCTCGCAATGCCAGGAAAATACCCCACTTCCGAGTACACATGTAGTACAAGCGCAGACGAGTTTACGACTCGCTGCGGCTCGCTTGCATACTTGGCCGAAGTTTGCGCACGAAGTACGTACATGGGACATTCCGTGTGAAAACGAACGTCTCACGCTCGAACATTTTCATTATTTTTCGTTCGTCCATAATATAGTATGATGACACAACCCTGCAACAACGACCATTCATGATTTTATTTCTTTCACTTCAATCCTGCGGATTCAGTAGCGAGAGATAAGAAAGAGAAAGAAGAAAGATTGAATTTAAAAAATTGACGTTGGAGTTTGCATCGTTAGAATGCCGTGACTTTCTTATCCGCAATTTTGTGGCAGTTCCGGGCGTCGAAAATAAACTGAATGTTTCCGAGGTTCCTCAGAGATCTTCGATTTAAATCCGAAAAAAAATATTTTCAATAATAATAGCAATAAAAATATTATTGGGCGATGCAGAGCTTACGATTTTTCTCGCTACACAGAAACAACGTGCTTGCAAAAACGTAAAAATATTTAACAAAAACAATCCTTCCAGTTTGAAAGAAGTTTGACCTCGTAAAAAAATCGCAGGGTTACAAAGCTATTTTCGATAAAAAATACCATGGACCAAACTCCGCAAAGCGTCTCCAATTTTTATACGCTCGTTGCGAATAAACTGTATTTTTCGTTGGCTATGCATAGCAAGCGCGCGTGAGTCACGAGAGACACGTGGGATTTATAGGCAAGCCTTTTGAGCGGCGTTTTCCGCTCATGCAGCCGGTATCGAATTTAATTCAGAACGTGGAACGCTTTTCTCGTTTTCACTTTACAACTATTTGTGAGAGGAGGTCCGGTCCAGTTTTCGTATTTTTCTATCTCGTGCATTATGAAAACGACGAAAAAAACAATTCAAGGCGGCACCGTGACGGGTTAAAAAATCGATATTTTGCATTTTCTCAAAGTAATATTCAAGAATGTGTGAAAAAAATTACAAGTTTAAATATTGTGGATTGACCAAGTTACAGACGATTGAGTAAGAGTATGTAGCGCAACAATTTACGCATACTAAAACTTTCAATCGCGGTTTCTTGTAAAAAATACGAAAAAAACGACTTTTCTTTACCGGTTTTCAATTTTTAAAATCCAAAATTTCCGTAATTGTAGTAGCTATCGTTGTACGAAGCTGTTTTTTTTTTTAATTTAGTACTTTTTAAGCCCCCGAATATTGCTAAAAATTTCGCCAAAATTACACTTTTTCTTGAACACCGGCCATTTTGTGAAATTTTTTTCGACAACACGGCTACTTGCGTCGAGAGTAGATATAGATTATAAAACTCTTTTATTTTTATTTTTCAGACCAGCAAGTTATCGATCCGGTCGTTGGACCACATTTTTTATACAGAGGCTCTATCGGACCTCAATAATGTTGTTAATTTTTAATTTTTTTTATAATAAAAATTTACACGCAATAAGTTCTATATATGCTCAATAACATACCTTTTTTCCAAAGTTCAAATAAATAACCTAGTAGTAAAAAAAAAATCGCAAAATACAATTTTTTTCGGCTGGTCACAGTGGTGTCTTGCAAAGTCACACTTCAAAATATCAATGGAATTACAAGTCCCTGTTACATCCAAGGGCTGCCCTGTAACCTTGCGACCCAAATGCCCCGACCTGGATAACCTACATTAGTCTGTGCTACATTCTGGAATCAATGGAATCTCTCTCTCTCTCTCTCTCTCTCTCTCTCTCTCTCTCTCTCTCTCTCTCTCGCTCTCTCTCTCTCTCCCTCTCTCACTCACTCTTCCCACTATCTCTGACGTTATCTATTTCTCTTTGTCTCTCTTCCCCCACGCTCTTTCGGTGTTGCTGTCTCCCCCTCTCACCCTCCTCGAACGATTCTACCCCTCGACGAGAACTGCATTACAACCAAGCATTTTCTGAATGAACCGGGATATGTAGCACGTTCCCGCTTCATGTCCGATACGTATCATATCTATACACGCCCCGAGCACATAACCTCGGTGATGAATATTCCATCTATTCCAACCTCTCTCGCTCTCTAACTCAATAAAAATTGCGAGTATTTAATTCTTAGAGCCGACCCAGGGTCAAACGATAGAGAAAAAGACAATTTTGTCCTACTTTTAAAGTCAGCCAAGGTCAGCAACATATATTCCAGAAATGTCCATGGTTTTCGCAACAAATACCCATAGTGAAAGATAGTAGGGCCGAATTGACAATAGTTTAATGACAGGTAATTGTAATTATAATTAGTGTATTGTGACAGCCGTATTATGATGCCAGTAAATAATAGTTAGTTTTTCTGTACACTCAGAAAAAAAGATTTATTAAGGACAAAGAATTTTGTCTCCCGGCGAATAAGTTTTCTTATTCGTATGTCGGCCTACTACGATTGTATTAACAGCTAAGAACATTTTTTATTTAACTTTATGTTTAAGATTTACTAAGAATTTTTCTTAACATCTAATACGATACATAAGTTAGAAGAAATAGGTCTTTTATGTCCGACAAATAGAGTTTTTCTTAACATCTAATAGGATTCTTCATAATCCCCCAGCTGGTTTTCTTCGAGGAATTGTGTCATTTCGTCCGTCATTATTTTTTCAATTGATCGTTTTTTTCTCACTTAATATTCTTACTTACACTCAAATCATTCCTCACTGTCGAGTTTCTCACTTCTGAAACGCAACACTGACACTTGTGCCAAAAGCATTGGCATAGGAAGAAGCTACATGGTAAGCGTATGCGTGAGCTACATCTGACGAGCGGTCTGCTGTTGGGCCCGTCGCGTTGAAGGGCAAAGTGCGCATGCGCGCATTAGTATCATAGTCGCGAAATAAGAGGTTTTCGTGATTGGAAAGTAGTATTTATTTGATTTGAGGAAATATTTATTCAAATTTTCTATTTTAAATATGGCTTTTAATTGATGTGAAAAATCGGCACGTAAAGAAACATATTTAGTGACGCCGAATAAATTCTGTGGTTACAATCACATAAAAACTGTCTCCATACGAGTAAACGTTTATTAATTTCTAAGAAATTATGTTCTAATGTGCCAATTTATTGAAACATAATAAATCTTTTTTCTGAGTGTAGTATCTTTTATCATGATTATTTCTGTAGATACTACCGATTTTTTTTCTCAGTTTGTGTGTGTGGAGTGTATATATGTGTGTGTGTGTACGTATGTTTTCTGGGAATTAACATGCATGGTTGATATTAATATTGACGTACTGTATTTATATACAGAATAAACTATCGAATAAAATAATGTGCAAATATTTGTTTACCCATTGTATATAGATATAGACACACACACACACACACACACACACACACACACACACACACACACACACACACACACACACACATATATATATATATATATATACTTTTTAAACTCCATCAAGAAGTAATATTGTCGTAAGTCGAAGCCGGAAATTTCAGTCGGCTTTTTTAAAATGACCCAGATTTTAAATACATTTTTTTTGTTGAAAACTCTTCTTGACTTAAAATTATTTCTACTTATTGAACATTTTTCTATTTAAAAAATATTTTATTTGTATTGAAAATTCTTTATATGGAAGAATATTTTCTTTTTATTGAAATTCTTTTTTAAATTGCAATTCCTTTTTATTGGATAAAAGTATATTTTTCTCTTATTGAAAATTATTTTTATTAAAAAAATAACAAGCAGACCCCTCAACCACCCTTAAACCACGAAAGGGAGTACCTCCCCTTTTGTGGTATAGACAGTTCAATTTTTTTTTCACTCTTATCGAATGTTTGTGGGGTTTGCTAAGCTTTTTTTTTTGTTATAAAAAGAATTTTCAATAAAATGAAAATATTGTAAGATAAAAAGAGTTTTCAATCAAAAGAAAATATTCTCCAACAAAAAGAACGTTGAATAAGCAGAAAATATTTTTCAATGTAAAAATCTCCAACTTTCCAAGACTGTACGAATCGTATGTAAAATCCTGACCTCGTGATCCCGATACTCTCATTGGAAAAAAAAATGATAAAAATCGACCGGCTTTCGTTAATCGAGCCGTTAAAAAATATTACATTTCTTCGGGAGTGCGCAAATGGACAATCTAATCGCGTATAAACGTTCCGTTCCCATGAATCCGATAGTAGAGATTGGCGAAGAAATACGTAGTACATTATAGCGAAAGAAAACATGAATTCGATATTGCCGCGAGACAGACCAAAAGTGTGGCATTACTCTCGTTGAAATCACAAAGATCTCTCTGAAATAACAATCCGGTGAAAGTGAAAGTTTCCATCGTGTGTACACGCGCGCACGCCCGGGCTCCCATACGCGGGGATTTTATTTCCTCGATCATCCTCTCTCGATTGTCGTCCTCTTACGTACAGGTAACACACAATAAATGGCGAATGACAAAAATCTCTCTCGTGCAACGACAAACACGCCGTGATCTCGCAGTTCGACATAATATAGAAAGCTCGTAAATCGAGAGGAATAACAGTCGCCGCGTGTTTATAAATAGGAAATAGAACTTGCTACAACGATTCTTCATTCAAAGGTTACGCTTGACGAAACTATTCTACACCAACTTTACTTATTTTCAGTTCACGCCCGATTAATTTTTTCTTTTCCGAATATGGTGCAAATTATTATTGGAAAGCAACAAAAATTGTTGTTGATTATTTATTTCACGGCTTTTGTCATTTGCTAAAAAAAATTCTCGCAGCTTCCGGCTCTGGATATCACCACTGTGACCGGTCGAAAAAATCGATTTTTTTTTGCATTTTCTCAACGTGTACATATTCAAAAATATGTAAAAAAAAATCAAATTAAAATTTTTAAAACTGATGGACGTACAGACTATTTGGTGGGAGCAGGTAGAGGAACGATTTACTTATACTAAAACTTTCAATCGCGTTTTCCTCGACACGCTTTTCTCGACCTGGCCGGAATCATAATTCTAGCTATAGATGATCGATTTTATATTTTTTTCAATCAAAATTTTCGTAATTACAGTAGCTGTCGTTGTGCATGGCCGTTTTTTATTTACTATTTTTAAGCCCCCGAGTATAAGTAGAAATTTAACAATGATTATACTTTTTTTGTTCACCTGTCATTTTGTGAATTTCTTTTTCGAAAAACAGTTACGTACATCAAGAACTACATTTATGCAGATAATAAAGCTTTTTTATTTCCATTTTTCAGACCATTGTCGAGTTCGTCCGATTTACTTCAAATTCGGGCAGAGCATCATTTATAACATTTTCTATCGTACGTTCGGACGATTTTTTCACATGTTTATCCATGCGTTAATAACAAATAATTGAAGTTTTAGTTTGTCGCAAACGCGATTTTTGTCTACAGCTTGTCATTTCCATAATATTCAAAATTTCAAAAAAAGTCTCCGTTCGTAAGAAAGTTTTATTATTATACTAAAAGTCAATTTTGTTCATTTTTCACCTCCGCTCATTTTCGTTGCCAAAACGTCCTACTACTGCAACGGCAGTAATTTCTTCAAATAATAATAACATCGTCTCTTATCAATATTCTTCACCAAAAAAAATACTCAACCTTGGCAAGACGATGTATTAAGCGAGTGTAAAATTCCAACCTCTTCATCCCAATACACACATCAGAAAAAAATATTGAAAATCGACCTGTTTTTGGGCCCCAAAGTCATGCAGACCCAAATTGCCGAATAAAAATTGGGACCCGGGGGAAAAAAATATCACTGCATTGTAACGATGCAAAATTCAAAAATGGTAGTTGTCGTCTCATCTTCCCTATAACCTCTCTCCTAAATTCTACCAAAGAATCAAACCGAAGGAGTCGTCAGAAATGATATCATCAATAGGAGTTCTTGCAAAGCAATATTCGAGCTTGAACAAAGTCAACGTTGACCAGTGTTCGATAACCCGGAGGTCCGATACGCGACGAGGATCTCGGGGCTGTATTTTAACGGGTTGTATGATGTCGGGGCTCGTATAGGCAGAGCGGGCAGCGCGCGCTGTTCTGCTAAGTTGGATATTGATCTGGGCCACAGTCGAGTCACACACGGAGAGGGTGAGAATATTCTCCTCGTATAGAACGTGCTTTCTGCTCGGTGGATTCTGTTGCCCTACATTGTGCGATCGCCTGTGCTCGCGCTGGGTTTATTCAGATCGGTTGCCTATGCATACACACACATACACACATATATATCTACACAATATATATGTACAGAAGCTCTTCTCGGGAAGCGATTTTTTGGCTAAGACCACCATTCGAAAGCAACGAGGCAAAAACATACGTTTTTTGTATTTTGTTTCAAAATAACATTATTTCCCTCGAATATTGGTTTAGGTATACTTTGATATTCTATTTTTCTCAGATATTATTTATTTCTATAGAAAATTGTTATTTCTTAAAATTAATGTTTAAGGATATATAATCTATTTATAGTTTTCAAGATGATGAAATTTATTTATTTATTTTTAAGGATATACAATTCTTATTTCTTATTTATTTGGAGATTCAACCTTCCGCAGATAATCGTCTAGAGACATATCGGTATCAGAAACGCGCTAAAAAAAATTAGAAATCATCAATCTTGAGAAGGTGATCCAGGAAAAATTTCCGATCAAACTCGAGAGGGTGATCCAAAAGCAATGTCCTTTTTTTTCCAAATCCGACATGCTCTCTGATCTCAAATTGTCGTCGTCCATTTCTGGACGCGAATAGCTGAGGTTTATTCTTTATTTTTTAATTTCCACACGGTTTTATTTATTTTATTTAAATTATTTATTAATTATTAAAGTGTTTAAATTTAATATTTTTTCATTTTTAAATATTCGACATTTATATTTGATCAAGTTATCAGCGTTGACTACGAGCTTAGGAAATGTGTAGAAAATACTCTACCAAGGGTAAGTATACGTCGTTCATGTGTTCCTCGCACTCACCTGCCCCGGATAATGCGGTCGCTCAATATCTTTCGCTGTGCGACCTCACCGCAATCTTCGAATAAATTGGGGAATACGCAACGACAATAAAAAACAAACAAAAAAAAACGAAAATTTCACAGGAATTCGACGTAGTACGTTTATTTCCAACGTTAAAGCGATCGCGAGCCACGAAGAATAATTGCTTCGCTTGTGTGCCAAATTTCAGCCAGCCGACACGCGGTCGTTTTCAAATTATAAAAAATATTAATTTTTGGCACTCCCCTGCGGCACACACTCGCACACACGCCCACGTGCGTATCTTTTCTGGAAGCTTTGCTCGATGCGATTTCACAACTTCGAAACGTAAGATAAAACGTGTAACAACGAAAAAGGAAGCGAAAAAACGACTCACCTGAAGAGGGATGATTGGAGGCTGCATATGGAAGTGGAAGCTTTTGTGTCGCCGAGACACGTCAGTACCTCTCTTGTTATGTACTCCTCGAGAAACTGCAGAGATCGTCCCGATGCCGAGTAATCGCAGTAGACAACTGAAGAAGAAGAAAAACGAGGGACACGTGAATTCGGTTCGAGTCTTGTATATGCGAGAACAAATTAATTGTAATGGGAAAATTCGTTGCTGCGGTAGTGCACTATCTTACGATTGATCTTCGGTCGGGACACGGGCCGCGTACGACTTTCAACGTGACTTTTTATATCGCGAAGATCGTGACGACGAAACGGAGCGATGTACGGGAATTGAGTGAATTAAAGTTCGTGCCGACTACGGAGTATCCTGGTTGCCTGCATGCGAGTGTTTGTATGTGGGAAAAGGGCATTTTCACCCCGTTGTATATTTATGTGGTGCAGACTATCAGGACGCGTAGGTTTTTTTCGACACGCTCCTTAAGGCGAGACACCGCTGTGACGGGTCAAAAAATCGATTTTTTTTGCATTTTCTCAAAGTATAGACATTTGAGAATATGTGAAAAAATGCTCAAGTTAAAATATTGAATATTGGCCAAGTTACAGACGATTTAGTGAGAGCAGGTAACGCAACGAATTTTACGTATACCGAAACGTTCAATCGCATTTTTCTTGAAACAAGTTTAGTCGACGTCGTCGGAATCATACCTCTAGCTATAATTGTCCGATTTTCAATAAAAAAAAAACAAATTTCCTTAATTCAACTTTTTTTTTCAACTTAAGTATCTTTTTTTAGTTATCTTTTTTTTCAACTTTAGTATCTTTTGAGGCTCCGAATATAAGTGAAAATTTCGCCAAAATTACACTTTTTTTTGTACACCCCCTATTTTGTGAATTTTTTTTCTCGAAAAACTGCTACGTACAACGAGAACTACATTTATTTCGATTATAAAACATTCTTATTTTTATTTTTTTATCCACCATTGTCAGGTTATCGATAGGCAATTTTTTTAATGAAAATTCGCACGTAGTAAGATCGATGTATGCTCAACAACATATATTTTTTCCAAATGTCAAATAAATAATCTAGTAGACAAAAAAACGGAATAATCGCTTTCTTTTCGGCACGTCATAGAGGTGTCCTCCTCTAAAATTCATTTATCCAGATTGTTGATTTTCGGCCAGGAAGTTCATAAAATAACCTACATGTGGATACGCTCAAATTCATCTAGAGGCGAATTTGAAGACATTGGGGTTCGTACAATGTTGACTACGAGGACGATACGTTTCTACGAGGACGTTGCCCAAAGTCGAATGACTTCAAAATCACCTTTTTCCATTTGTATTAGGACACATGTATATTCTTACCCACGCGCATGTAAGTGTCCACACTCGTAATCGTGAGCCAACGTCACCTTTTAACTTTCGTTCGACATACTAGCGTAGAACATGAATGTGCGGGTTTCGCTCGTACATCGTGCGGACCTTGTACACCGTCGATATTATAAGCTTCCTTACGGTCTCTCGCTCTTTAACTTTGCCCATACAGCGCGAAAAACCAGAAATCGCTCTTTATCTCCAAGTCACATTGCCCGCGACCCCGATCTAATACGCAAATATAAATCGATTTCTCTTTTATCTTCCTCTCTCTCGCTCTTCCCAACTCTGGACTCTGTCTCTATCTCTCTTTCTCTAGCTTTCATTCTCAATATCTTCCGAGCCACCTCGCCATATCCAGCAGGGCATATCACCGCGATATGTTCGTCCGACTAGCAAAATAATGTTGTCCCCCTTAATGATTCCCGGTGAGAGTGCCTATCCAGATACGGGCACGAAGCCAAGCACAACCGCGAATCTGTCGGATCTCGAGTCAGACGTACTCATTGAACACTCGAAAAATCTCTCCGCATATCGTACGCGAGTGCCGAAAGACAAATCGCCCGTGACAACATTCGTTTTACGCGTCGAGCGCGGATATCTTGAGTAGCAAATCTATCCGCGTGTTTTGCGAACATTTTAATCGCCGTTGAAAGTAAGGGACAGAATACTTTGAAAGTATTTCAAACTACGATCACTCAAATAATTTTTCCGTCAAATTTTTAGAAGTTATACGTTTTGATGATTAAAAAAATGTAATTTCCAGGGAAAGTGATTTTTTTAAAAGATATTCCAATTTATTCTTGAATAGTGATATATACTTGTCGGCCAATATTTTTCTACAATTTAAATATCTATACGAGGACCTCGAATCAGTGAAATTAGATTCACGCAAGAGTCCCCACCACCCGGCTTCGATGGTGGGGTGGCCTGACGCGCAGGCCACACGGTGGGGGTAATCGCCGCGCCTATCGCGGCCCCGCTACGCTCGAAATCAGCTGCGCAGAGGCGAAAATCGACTAACTGCGCTTCCTCGACTCACGCAAGTGCGAAGCGGTTCCGATCACGTTACTTTTCGCTAAATCGACATTCTAGATTATTATTAATGGTTTTTTAATTCAAATAAATACCCGTCTGTCATTATTCATTCTTTAATGTAGCTTTTGTGAATTTCCTGCTGTTCAGTCGAACGTTCTCAGATTCGTGTGCACCAGCAGTGAATCGATACGTGATAGCGATTGATAGAGATATTTTGAAAATGTTTTCTCACTGTAAATTTGCTGATTTTGGACGTGAATCGTCAATTATCATTTCGATTGCGATTTATCATCAGTTTGATATATTTACACATGTCCTCAGCGTTCGGGACTTTCTAAGGTGTAGACGTGAGAAACATAATTATGGCTGGACCACCTGAGGACAGGAGCTAACTGTTATTACTCGGCCACGTGTTCGCCCTCTCAGGGTGTGATGGACAGTTTTGGGTCACGGATGTGTACCTGAATATTTTCGCAAGTGGGTAGGCACCTGGATTTTTATACCCAGATAAACGGTTGACTTTCATTCCCGTTGAAAATCGCATATGACATAGCACAAGCAAGTATTGAGAAATTATCATTTCGAATGACAATGTAGAAATTATATTTCGTGTTGGAGAAACGTTTAATCAAAATTCATTTCGATTCCGAGCAGACACGAGTATACGACAATAAATAACACTGGATGTCGCGAATAATTATTTCCACGCGTATATCGCTGCTTTACTCGGCCGTATGTTTTTTTTCTCCTCGTTTGAACGTAGTTGTGGTATTCTTCAATTTAATTGGCTCAATTGATCGTGACGATGCGTAGCAAAATTTTACGGACACGTGTACACGGTATATGTCGCGTTTATTTCCGAATCGCGAATGGTTTTTTTATTGGATGTCCGATTGGCGGTGGGAGGCGTGAGGAAACGGAGAAAGAGAGGAAATTGGTCGACAATCATGACGAGATGAATAGCAAGGCTCGATATTCCAAGAAATTAAAGCCACTGAAATTCTTTTGAATACACATTTTTTTGCCAACATCATGGCGAACGTACAAATAACATTTTTTTTTCATTATGCTGTTCAAAACAATTTGAAGCTATTATTCATAATTGAGTTAGTAAAAAAAATAATTGGTTTCGCCGCGAAAGGAGAGAGAGAGCTGTTTGAACTCGCCTCGCCTTGACGTTTTCGACTCTTCGGTCTGTTTGTCACCCGAATAAAACGTTGAATAATATTTAGGATAGGAAAATAGAATAGAATATTAAACATTGAATTAAATTAAATAAAAATGACGAATTAAATGAACAGACTATTAAATATTAAATTTAGTTTGATAAAAAATAAAAAATCAAATAAATAGAATATTAAACAGAAAAAAAGAATATTAAGAGTAGAATAAAGCGCGAGTAAAAAAAAGTATTCAATATTTATGAAGCTTCCCTAGCTTCTACCTGAACGTTGCAGATGCACACGTCGAATAACCCAGAAAATGAGAACTCGGATTCTTTTAAATGGCGAATCTCACTTCCGGGCGCAATATTCATTGAAAGAACAGGGAATCGCAAGAAAAATTGTCCTCGTAAAGTTTGAAAACTCACTGATTCAAATATCGCGAGAAAAGTGGTAACACAATTTTTGTGAAGAGGCACTTGATAAATGACTAATTATTGTCGATAATAATTAGTTTGTCGACAATAATTCAATGTCGCTATGAATTAAATATTTACTGAATATTTACTGAATTAAATATCATAGTATTCATTCACGTACGACATTTTGGCGTCTTGATGAACAAGGTATTCAAGTTGATCAATTTCTTCATTATTTATACTTAACGTTAAATAAAAAAACAATTAAATATGAATCTTTCCTGCAACTGAATTAAATACTAATTATGTGCAATAAAAACTTATTCATTTACCGTGAAGAGTGTCGACTAAATGATTTTCGTTTTATTCCTACAAATTTGTTTACACATATATTTATTGGAAGAATTAAAAACATTACGTATTGGGCAAATTAAAAACATTTGATTGATTATTGATATCTAAGTTGGATCGAAAGACCGAAAGTTGATTGTACAAGGTGGAGGCTAATAATGATACAAATATGTCTTAAATTTGCACGAATTATCCAGTCGAACCTCAATATAACGAATC
The DNA here is from genome assembly GCA_944452715.1 of Ophion slaviceki. Lineage (NCBI taxonomy): Eukaryota > Metazoa > Arthropoda > Insecta > Hymenoptera > Ichneumonidae > Ophion > Ophion slaviceki. The sequence continues at coordinate 1,614,450 of OX101785.1, read as the reverse complement.
TTTAGGGAAGTTCGTTATATCGAGATCATGTTCTTCGAAATGTTCTTTAAAAAAATATTAGAACTATAAATATAGGGATATTTTTTTAAAGAAACAAAGGTTTAAATTAGAGCAATTTACACAAGCAATTAGAGCACAATGTATATTATCATGTTGTTGTACAAATCTTCGTTATATCGAGGATTTCGTTATATCGAGGTTCTACTGTATACATTATAGTTTAACATTTTTTTTAGTATATTTTTTATGTTTGATAATAATTTTGATTTTGTTTTTTTTTTAATTTTATAACTTCATTACATTTTTACAATTTTTCGTCGACACGTTGTAGAATTTACCTCAGGTGCGTCAATCCAAGATAAATAGAAACAATTGATCAAATGTATTTTAATTTTTCCAATAAATGCAAGTACTTAATAATATCAATTTGTTTCTTTTTTTTCTGGACATCAACTATTTGTAGTTCTGAATCACAGTGGAGTCGTAGAATGAACCCCTTAAGCTGTGGAGGGATGTACCTACGAGTGAAATGCGTATATTAATCGCATGATGTGCGGCACGTGCTCGGAAATTTCAACAGTACACGAGTTTGGGAGCTTGATGAGATCCCCTTTGAGCTCGTACACGTCGATGGCACTAGCTTTTTGCTTCCTTCCTCTTTCTTTCTCTCTCTCTCTCTCTCTCTCTCTCTCTCTCTCTCTCTCTCTCTCTCTCCCTCCCTTTCTCGCACTTCATCTCTTGATGTCCATGTACATGTAGATCCCGCGAGAACGGACTGGATGAAAATAGACGATGAAATTGGGTCGAGGCGGGGCGTTTAAGTCGTGGAAAGATCCCGATACTTTGTGCGAGGTCGATGCGCGGAACATCAACCGCCGACAAGTACACGCTGATCCTCATTCGCATCACTTACGCCAAACAATGTATAATTCTGCAAGAGGGATTCAATCAAACGTTTTTTTATAATCCGCTTGGTGGTAATCTTCATAAGCTCTAAGTGCCGCTTAGAATTTCACCCCTCCAACCGGCAAACTTCGCCAAATTAAAAAAATGTCACGTGTAACGATTTGGATCGCTGGAGAGCCTCTTTTGATCGTTGTACTTTAACTGTTTGGCATCAATTTTTGATTTTGTAACACTAATATATGAGATACATTTTTTTCAAATCATTTTTGTGTATTTTAACTTTTTCGCAATAATTTACGATTTTGTGAGAACGACCCATGAGAGCAATAGTTTTTGGTAGTATATCGATTGTTGGCGCAAGCAATTATTGATTAAGGTGAGGCACCACTGTAACACGTAAAAAATAGTTTTTTTTTGCATTTTCTCAAATGATACATATTCAAGAATATGTAGAAAAAAAATTAAATTAATTTATTTACAATTGACAAAATTACACACGATTTAGTGAGAAAAGGTAGCGCAACGATATCCGTATACTAAAACTTTCAATCGCATTTTTCTCGAAACAACTTTTGTCAATCTTGCCCGAATCATAACTCTGGCTATAATTGTCCGATTTTCAATTTAAAAGAAACCAGAACATGCGCAATTCCCGTAGCATCGTTGTACGTAGCCGTCTTTTTGTTGTTAACATTTTTTTATTTTTTTTGGCACCCGAATGTAAAAATGTGGCCAAAATTAAACTTTTTTTAACACCCACCATTGCGTGATTTTTTCCCCGAAAAATGGCTACGCACAACGGGAATTACATGTATGTAGATTATCAAACTTTTTTATTTTTATTTTTCAGACCAATCATTGCCAAATTATCGATCCGGCCGTTGGACCACATTTTTTACACACAGGTTTATACAGATTTTTATACATTTCACTTATATTGTATACTTATTATACCTCAATAACGTGTTAATTTTTAATTATTAAAAAATGTACACGCGATAAGTTCAATGTATGCTTAATAACATACCTTCTTTCCAAATCTCAAACAATTAATCTTGTAAACAAAGAAATTCGGAAAAAATACCCTTTTCGGCTCGTCACAGTGGTGTCTTCACTTAAGAGTAATTATTAAATTAGACCCTAATGAGTACAAAAATGAATAGTTCAGATCACACAAGAAAGCGAAATTCGCCACTTGGATTAGACAAAATTACGAACCACGTAAAACGAGACAAGGCTGTCTTCTCGCGAATTTACGGACGTTGTTAACTATTATGTTTTTTTTTATGTTCCTTCGTCCCGTTTTATCCAATGATTGAAACGTATGACTTTTTTGCTATAGTATTTTTCTTGAAAAAAAAAAAAACGTTATACAATGCTTTCGTAATAAAAGCCTCACGCGTTTTCACGAAATTCGCAGATGTAACGGGTTATTTTTTATTTCTCTGTGTGCATCGCACGCTCGTTGATCGTATTTTTTTATCTCGCCACCACGCAAAAAAACCCGCGATTTCATTCTGGCGAAGTAGCCGAATAAAATGCATCCGACGATTGTAGTTCGTTCTCAGAAGCGCGTGAACATCGATGCTCTAAAGCTCTGGGGATTTTCAGCCTCCCACGAATTGGAGTTGCTCATTCCGAGTTTTATAAACCCGGCTGGATATCGCGATTCATAAAGTTTTTTTCTGGAAAATTGTCGCGTTCATTTTTTTGTCCCAATAATTCCACGATCTTCATTATAACTACTTGGCAAATTTTTTCTCCCGCAAATTTTTTCTCCCGTTATTTCTTATGATTGCGCGATAACCGCAGCTCACAGAATTTTTTTGCCCTAAGATCTCGAAACTAGACACTTGAAGCTTCAAAATGTGTTTTTTTTTTCATCTCGCTACGACCATTTTTCACATAGATACATCGCTTAAAAAACATTTAAAAAATTGAAGACATTTTTTGTTCCTTTAATTCTTGGAGGAATGTAGTTTACAACATTTTCTACCGCATGACCCCATAATTGATTGCCATATTTATCCATTTGCTAATAACAAATTATTAAGGTTTTTTTCGTCGCAATCGCGATTTTTTTCTACAGCTTTCCATTTTCGTTACATTCAAAATTCCAAAATAGTATCCGGTCATACGAAAGTTTCATTACTATATTAAAGTCAATATTTTTTCTCATTTCAGATTAGCCTAGTTGCCAGAACCACCGACACTTTGTTTTAATAATTATTATAACTTCATTACGTGTCAATATTGTTCCATAAAAAAAACTTGAACACGCCACGTCATCCCGACACACTCATCAAAAAAAAGAAAAATTGAAAATCGACCTGTTCTTTGATCGCTAAGCAGACCGTTAGTGTAAATCGCTTTAAAAAAATGTACCTCGAATCGAGATGTTATTTTGGTCCACGAAGATAATTTTCACTAGGAATTCGCGATATACAAATACATTCGTGAATTTTATTGTTTGCACGAACGATAGTATCTAAAGAACATCTTCCGTCTACAATACGGTCAAACGATGGAATTTTTGCGCACGCCGCAATTATTATTTTTTTTTCTTCCGCAAAGTGGTTTTCATTGACTCGCTTCAATCTACTGGGGCCCTCGGGGGAGTACGGACTTCTTAGTACGGGCGCAACGTATTCGAAGCTATTATTCTTCACACGAGCGAAATTGCTTGAGGCAAAAATTCCTTGGACGTCTCACAATTTTCGCGTGTCAGCATATTAGTATTTTCGTACCATCACACAGTTAATGTTAGGTTGGCGAATTCCATTAATGTTAGGTTGGCGCATGTATATATATATATACTTACATGTTAGGGTACTGGTTATTGGTCACGATCCCGTGAAAGGGTCGTAGGACATGTTTTCTGCTATCAAATAACCCAGTAATGATTAATGCAAAAGTGAACAATTTGCGAAATATCATTATTTAAACAAAATTAAGCGACGTAGGCAACTTTAAAAATTAATTTAAAAAATCTGTTTTATGGAATAAAACTTTTTTTTATTATTTGAAGTTTGAGGACACAGTAACAAAAACTAACAACAATAAAATGAGAATAATCTGAACACATTTTTTAACAAGGAGTCCAAAACTCTGAAAGTCTAATAATGATTCTTATTGTTTTGTTGATAATCTTTTGGTTACTCTGTCTTCAAACTACAAATAATAATAAAAAGTTCGATTTCATCCAACAGTTTTTTCAAATTAATTTTTAAAGTTGCCTACCCCTCACTTAAAAAAAGTAATAAAAAAATAATATCTCGAAAAAGGTTTACTTTTGCATAAAGCATAACTGGGTTATTCGAACGCGGAAAATATGCCCCACAACTGTTCCACGGAATCGTGACCAACGATCGGTAGCCCTGTATATAAAGGGTGTCTCAAAACGCCCTGATATTCAAAATTGCGCGCCATTTGAATAGTTTGGCAACTGGCATCAAGAAGTATTGAGGTTTAGTCATGGAGCAAATCGAGCAAATCAGAGAAATTGTGAGAATGCGAGAGAAACAATGCAGTTATTGCAGACGAAGCTTCATGGTCGTTTTATCTCCCGCCGCGGCGATGTGAATTGGCCACCAAGATCGTGCGATTTGACGCCAATGGACTTTTTTTTTGGGTTTTCTGAAAGGAAATGTGTATGCCAATGAACTACAGACCATTCCGGAACTCAAGGAAGCAATTGGACGCACCATTAATAAAATTAGTCCGCAATTGTGCCAAAATGTTCGACGAGGCAGCCATTCATTGTGTTCCACACATAACCTCCATGTTTGTACCTTATATCAAAATAAACAGATTCGTACCTTTTAAATAAATAGCATGTTTCTTTTAATGAATTAAAATGTCAGGCAATTTTGAGACACTCTTTATATATATTATATATAGTTTCTCAAAATTACCTGACATTTTAATTCATAAAAAAAAACATACTACTTATTTAAAAAGTACGAATCTGAAAAAAATGCTATTTAAAAAGAGACCTAAATTTACATATGCATACATAAAATTAGGTCTCTTTTTAAATAGCATTTTTTTGAAGAGGTTGTCAAAAAATTTTACTCGATGCACTGATGAGGATCCTTAGCACTTTGTTGTGTGGGATCTTCACCCACCGTCAACCTCTCTTCATCCGTCTGGGATCTACAGTGTTCCTCACGCCCAGCCTTCGGATGAGCGGCACTTTCCATAGTCTTTCGTCCGCAAAGTCAACAATTCGCTCAAAACTAATTTCGCGTCCGTCATTTTTATAAAAAATGTCCTTTGTGTGTGTTAGAGGTGGGGTTAATTAATGGAGGAAATGACGGATTCAAAAGCTGAGAATAAAACGTCCATAAAGCTCGAATACCATATTGGCTTCACTGTCGAATTAAAAAAAAATTGAAGATAAAGGTTGACTCAAGCGAAAATGAATAGTGAGACTTCGAGGGCTTCTTCGTTGAGCGGAAGCGAGCTTTTGTTGTGTTGGAAACCTATTACTTCGGCAGTAAGCATTTCTCGGCGCTTTTAGCGACCATTATTCCGGGAGCCCGAGAAATGTAAAAGTCCTTTTGCCTACCTTTGCCTACCTTAAATATTTCCATCGATGCGATTTTTAATAATAATGTTATACGAATGACAATTGAAGTATGAATCATCTGAGGACGTGTATATATTGTCTTTTCATGTTTTGTACTGCAATAATCATCCAAGTATATTGAAATTCATGGGTGGATTGTATGCGGCGGGAATTCGTGCAGTAGCAGCTGCATAGATCTATTTCCGGTTGAATTAACAGTCTATTAAACGAAGCAGCCTGCGGTTGCTGATAAGTACCGGTAGCTTTCTCTCCCTATCTCTCTCTCTCCCTCTTGGTCTTTTATTCTCTTTTCCTCAATCTCCATGTCCGCCCTTTCATCTAACGTCCTCTTCTCTCTTTCTCTCGTTGACTGACAGCAAATATAATTTATGATTGGATAGTTCCGGTTTATGTACGTAATTTCGACGAATTAAGGTGACCGGAGATGAGGTCGCAATGTTCGCGTAAGCGTAATAAGCATTGGGCGAGAGCAGGCGAGAGAGAAAGAGAGAGAGAGAGAGAAGAAAGCCTTAAACAATTCTTGAGTCAATGAAGCTCTGTGGATATATTTGTGTTGGCATCCTAGCGCTTGTGACGTATCTTATAGGGCAAGAAGATTCTCTTGCATCATGCGAATACAAGAACAATAAAACATCAGAGAATATTTGTTGCGATTCAACGCTGCAAAGCTCAAATTTTTGATAGTTCAATATTCAACAACTCAAAAAAATAAAAATATGTTACTGCAATTTTAAGGCACCACTTTGACAGGTACAGAAAATTGATTTTTTTTTCATTTTCTGAAAGTTTACATTTTTAAGAATATGTAAAGAACAATAAAACATCAGAGAATATTTGTTGCGATTCAACGCTGCAAAGCTCAAATTTTTGATAGTTCAATATTCAACAACTCAAAAAAATAAAAATATGTTACTGCAATTTTAAGGCACCACTTTGACAGGTACAGAAAATTGATTTTTTTTTCATTTTCTGAAAGTTTACATTTTTAAGAATATGTAAAGAAAAATGCAAAGTCAATTATTGAAAATCGACCAAGTTATAGACGATTTAGTCGGTGTAGGTGACGCAACGATTTACGTACCTATACTAAAAGTTCAATCGCGTTTTTCTCGAAATGACTTTCCTTAACCTGGCCGGAATTATAACCCATTTTCAATTTATTTTAACCGAAATATCCGTAATTGCAGTATCTATCGTTGTATATAGCCGTTTTTTTATTTAGTATTTTTCGAGCCCTCGAATGTGAGTAAAAATTTCGCCAAAATTACACTTTCTTCGAACACGCGCCGTTTTGTGATTTTTTCCCGAAAACTGACTGCCTACAAGGAGAACTACATTTATATACATAATAAGACCTGTTTATTTTCATTTTTCAGACCAATCATTGTCAAGTTGTTGGTCTGGCTGATGGAACACATTTTTTATACAAAGGCTCTATCATACCTCAATAATGTTGTTAAATTTTTATTTCATATAATAAAATCGTTCAACCTAATTACGAAAATGGGCATTAACGGATTAAAAAAACGACGATGAACTTAATATCAGAAAATAAATTTATTGATTCGTTGATTTATCTTCGTGGATCAACATGCTATACTTTTTATAAGAATGCAGTGTGGGATTGTGGGAGAAAAAAAATCGTCGCTTTATGAAAAAAATTACAGTCAGCTGAAAAAGGAGCGTTCGGAATGTTTAAAAGCCTGTTTAACTATGTGGCCATTGTAATTTTCGTTTTGTGCCAGCTATGATGGAGGACGATTGTTGCGGCATTTGTGCACGAGACGCGAATGGTTTTGCGTGACGAAATAATGGCGAAATTGCGATTCGTGCAAACGAACGTTGCTCTCATGTGCGGTTTAGCGCAAAAACACCCGGAAAAGCTTCGTCTGGCTTTTGTTGGACTTTCTGTATATACGTGTATACAAATGTATGTATGTGTGGAGAAAGGACAATTTGAAGACGTCATATCCATGTAATATTGGATATCAGCCCAAGAAAGACTGTCCTTGGAAGTGCCTTTACATAAATGTGCTTACATTCATGTAAATTTAATTTTGAAGTCTTTGGGGCTCACGTACTGTTACGTGTAGAGACAATATGTTATTATGAGGACATACATATCGATATAGATGTACACAACCAAAGAGTGGCGTTCAAAAGGAATAACTAAATGCCTTGTATCAATACCTATCCGAATCACCCCCAAGTATCTTCTACAATCTTTGTAGGTATTCGAGAAAAAATGTTTTTCAACTTCTTTTCGAATTTTCCTGAAGTATCGATGTTTTTTTATACCTTTTGTGTATGGTCTTCCTCTAAAAAAATTCTCAAAGTAATAAGCAGTCATTTAGACTATTTTTTTTGGTACCATGCGAACTTTAGCCACTGATCCTCCCAATCCTATTTTTTAAACTTTTGATCAAAATCGAAAAAGAAACATCACTTGAGTGTTCTCCTTTGATTTTGTTGAAACTCATATGTGTGATAAAAAAGATTTTTTTGTCGGCGAAAAAACGGTTTTACAGGGGGAAAACCACCCCTCAAAGAAAGGCGTGGCGAGGGGTGATTTTGCAGTTCTACCCACAAGCAGTTCACTGATCTGAATTAAGCAAAAACCCAAATTCTTCTAATCTAAAGCGATAAAAAATCCTCTATAAAAGTATTGAAAAGAAATTGGATGAAGGGACGCCTTTCTTTCAGGGGTGGTTTTTCCCTTAAAACCGCTTTTCCGCCGATTAAAGAAATACGTGTCCAATAGTTTCCAATGCTTTGTTACATATGTGAGTTTCAACAAAATCGAAGACGGACACTTGAGTGTTGTTTCTTGTAGGGCGCTCACATGAGTGTTCAGTTGTCCATTTATTTATTCATCAACAGTGCACTTCCTAACGATAAAACAAGTAAAAAAATCGTCACGAAAGTACATACACAATCGAGTAAAAAAAATGCTTTTCTCGAAAAGTAAATATTGTAGGCCATACATGGGGGTGATTCGGATAGGTATCGATACGAAGCATGCAGATTTTCCTTCTCGACGCCACTTTCCAGGCCATCCTGTACATATCGATTATTCCCAAACAATAGACTGTAAGTTGCAGCAATTCAAATATAAAATTGCCCGGATACGTGTTTTCGTTCGAAAAAGGCGATATATAGATATACACCTATTCGAGGCGTCAGGGGGTCACAACTCTCGACCCACTATGAACTTCCGCAACATCGATTCTCATTTCGTATCCCTGCAGCGGTCATACGCGTATGCGCGGAGACAGGTAAATCGTTCGCGGGATGTATTTTATGCAAGAGGTCGACGGACTCTTGCTCGCAGCTACTTACGTCCGATCTTTATTTTTAAACCTCTCTCATCTCCTTCTTGTTCCGCCTTGCCCGTTCTCCAATCCAACAACAGACTCGTCTCCGGTGGCCTCTTAGTCGCGAATCTACTCGAACGATATTTTTGCTTTCCGCGCTGCATTGACGCGTCCTCCATTACGTAAGCTCGCGTAATTGTTAAGCTACCCCGGTATAATTCGTGTCGTCAACTTTGAGAGCCCCAATTCACGAGACGAACTGCACCACAAACGAACACTACCTGGAGAAGAAATACTCGTCCATTGTCTCTGCTCGGGTTTATTGGGTTTAACGAGGTATTCGCGTGAGGCATGGTATTATTATTTCGAAGGTTAATTATTCAATTATTATCGAGATGTACGTCAATCATTATATTATAAAATAATTGAAATAATTTATTATTATTATTATATTACATAATAATTTAAATATACCAATATCAACGTGTGTTTCAATTATCTTATTATTCAATTATTATTACAATTGTTGAAATATTATTCAATTTCAATTATTGAGATATTACTTCAAAGAATTGATTCTCTAACGTAAATTTTATTTCCCGAAGCAAGTATCAAAGAATATTTTTCAATGTTGTTTCGTATGCCTTTCGGTCTTTTACGATCCCATCCGACTCACTTTCATCTCATACTTCTCACTTTTTCTCCATTCCTGCAATTTGATTTTGAATTTGTTTCCCCTTAAAAAAATTAAATATTTTTTGTACAAAAAGTCATTTTGTAGAAATCTTCTTGAAGTTTCGAAATTTTTTATAAACGGTAGTGTACCATAAAGTGAAGATTTGCCTAACGATAAAAGGGAATTTACCGAGATCGCCGCCGTCGCGTTTTCGACGTTTTAGTTCGCGTGTGGACGGGACATCAGAAGGAAGTTCGCAAAGTTCTCGTCGTCATTCGTGCCAATTCTGTCTCACACTCTCGCTTGATCTGTAACGAGGTAGCAATCGAGGATCTATTTAGAACTAATTGCGCACGGAGCGATAAGCACTTCTCAATTTTCACACGTGCTTTCCTTCACTAATGAGCCCGTAATTGGGAGAATCTCGTTGGGGTGCGACTGACATTGAAATCATAAGCGGTTGTCTGGCGCTTCTGGGATTCTCGCATACCCGATTATTCGCGTGCACTATTCGGGGGTGACGAATCACAGTGTGGTACCAATTGCTCGCTCAACGATTATGTCTACTTCATCACGGGCAAAAGCTGCCGAAAAATGTCTAAAGATATTTTTAGTAGAACTTTAAAAACAACAAGGTACAACAAGGTTGTAGAACCAATGCAAAAAGAAAAGTTTTGTTAGAACAGACAATAGAATATAATATTGTCATAATTTACATTTTTATTTACGAAGAACTGCTCAGTATAATTTCGTATTTATTTTTTAGTGAACGATGATAATTTGCTATAATAATAGCGAAAATATAAATAGATACAATGAGTTCTCTATTCACGCATAGAAAAGGTTGACGAAGTAAGAGCGATTTAAAATCTAGGAGGATTCTCAGATTCGTAAGTAATTTTTACAAATGTATTTGTTATTTGAAAAATTAGAACGTTCACGATCACTTCGATGTAAGATAATTTGAACGATTTTTATACAAATTTTGTGTCAATTAATAATTAAACCTACTTATTATTAATAATCGGCACAACTATATTTTTTTATGTGGAAAGTAAACAGCACGAAGGACAATCGATCAAAATCTGAAGGTATTTAAGGACTTGAAATTTTTTGTTGAAATTTTTGAAAATATCGGGTTATGGTTCCGGTCAGCCTTTCAAAATATATGTCAAAAATATTCTCTGAACATTTCAAGTCGATCCGTTCAAAATTGAGGGAGTTATGGGCGTTTATAATTAAGTTCCGCGAACCGTCGAACTTGAAATGCGTTTTTCTCAAAATTACTTTTTCAAAATCGGCGACCACGATATCTCGACTGCACCGATCAACTTTTAATTGTACAAGTTTCCTCTACACATAAAAACGCAGTGCTTGAAGGAAGGAATTGTTTTGTTTAGCAACGAAAATAGAGCGTCTTTTTTCACCGAAAATCGATACTTTAACTTGGACTCCGGCTATTATTTGCATAAATTAATATTTTATTGAATCCTTCATCCAAGCATTAGATTCCGTATAAAAACTAGAAGCGTTTGATTTTTTTATTTCGGGTGATTTGTTTGTGAGCAGTTGTGATTACCATAAAGAACGTTTTTTAAGTATCTACCACATTTGTAAATACACTGCGGCCTCTATTATCGGCACAGCGGCGAAATCGGCTCCGCATTACATTTACAATAATGGAGGTTGCGCACCATCCACTCAAGCCGACTCTGCGCAGCTGGGGTAGCTGATTGCAGTACCCCTCAAAGCCCTCTCTTATTGTCTAGCAAGCTTCGAGCCTCGCGATAGGGCCTAGCGCTTCTCCCACCATGCGCTACACCGATCGATATTCGGCGCGTAGTGGGGGGCTGTTGCATCTGTGGAGGTTCCGATAATAGAGGTCGCAGTGTATTTTTCAATACAAAAATTGTAAAAAAATACATAGTACCATCCTTGTCAATGTAAAAAACCTGTACACGTTAAAAAAAAATCACGAAAATCCCTCTTTTTCCGGCCACGAGCTAGTCGTACCGTTAATCATTTGAAAAATGCTGCAAAGTTTTTGGCTTTGCAATTCGATAAATCGAGAATTTTACTATCACGTTGTTACGCGATAAACCAAGCGATTTTTACATCCAAATGTCACACGTCTATCGAGAACTTTTGCTCACTACACCACGTATAACAATGAATAATTCATTGGCAGTTACCCACAAGTGACTTCTGGCGTTTTCAACGCACGTTTGCGTTTTGCAAACAATGCTTATTATCATTGTTTGGCAGTCGAGTATAATTTTCATCGAGAGATTCCGTCGTTTGTTGTGTGTGCTTTCGTGTTAGACGGAGATCACGTGGCCTCATTAATGCATAACGACCGACCTCTTGACGGCTGTAAGTCTCAACGGCACTCGATACGCCAAATGATACGACGTTGGGGAGCACGAGCTTTTCACTCGACCCAATTCGAATTCGTTCTTCGCGTATTATCCAAATACAAGATACACAGTGGCCATATGTTGCTGCTGGCGGGGATCGCTCAACCAGCCATGAAACCAATACAATCGCGTCCAAGACTTTGCTCTCTTTTCGATATCAAACTTGACGCGGTTGATATTTCTCGAGGTCGTTCAGGCTCGCATCAGTGAGGCAGTTTGTTTGTTTGGTGCTCTCACATTTTTTTGGCTTCCCTACCCAAAGGGCAAAACGGAACTCTTTTAACGACACTGCTGTCTGTCGCAGTCTGTCTGTCTGTTTAACGACACTGCTGTCTGTCGTAGTCTGTCCGTCCGTATGTCACGGGTCTCTCGTGAAGGAAATCAGTTGCAGCCCTGAAATTTGGATATTTTGTGTACAATATTGACTCAAAATCGAACATTGAATTAAAAATTCAATAATATTATTTTTCATGGGGGTCCCATACATGAAAAAGGAGCAAAAAATTTTTACCCTGGCATGTGGGGTGTCATTTTTCAAAGCTCATTGAGTAGAGTAGAAATGTATATTTTTTTCATTTTTTACCTCTAAAAATAAAGAAATGGTGGGCCGTCAAAGGTTTCAGTTTTAGTCATTTTTTTTACGGGGTCTATCTCACAAACTAAACTAGTTAGGAATTTTGAATTTCTGTATATTATGTATTTACTATATACTGTATTTAAACAACAAATACTGAAAACGCCGATTCATAATGTAGAATATATAATATTTTATTGTATAGTTAATACGATAAATTTATAACGAATTTATATAAAGAAATTGTTATTCAAATATTTACAGTACCAAATTATTTATTTTTGGAGTCGGTCTCAGCCAAGAAGGAGAGATTGACGTCACGGAAGAAACGCGATTGCAAATTTAAAAAACACCGTAGATCGTATATTTCATTTATTTTGCTTCGCCTCCTCTATTCCTGGAAAAAATGTGACAATATTAGCAATTGACTGGCACTGACTCCAAAAATAAATCATATGGTTTTGTAAAAATCAAATAACAATAATTTTATATATTTTCATTATTAGCATACAGCAGGAGTATACAAAGCCTTGGTTAGCTATCATCACCCCATATGGTTTCAGTTTAGTACTACCCCAGAACTAAGACAGAAAAAGAGCATTACCTAATAAAATATCTAGTTTAAAAAAAAAGTGAATTGGTCATATGTACGGAACCCTGATAGAGCGAGGACCGACTCGCACTTGGCCGAGTTTTTTAAATTTATTTTCCGCTGCGTTTTTTTGTCCGCCTCTCTCCTAGCTTTTCCCCGTGTTCGCTCGCACGCGCCAGTAGAGCACGCGGCACTATCAGCTGATTATTATTCGCACTATCTGCTGATTATTACCTAATACCCGATAAGAGCTCGAGAGCTCGTTATTTTCAGAATTCTCCGTTGCATAGTGTCACCTTTTTTGCTCGAGATAAAAATCGTCAGGCTTTTTACTCGGCCAAGGCTCACGTCGTGTTACACCCGAGAAATCTGAGGGCCCCAAAAAAATTCCTAAAGCGAGGGTTGGAAGTAAAGTGCCGAAAGAATTAGAATCAGAATGGTGCTCGCTCTGAAATTGTCGATTCGCGCTAAAAATGGCCAAAATCGTTCTGGCCGATCGTTTCGCACATGGGGGCAAAAACTATCGTACGAGTTCGAGCGGAAAGCAAGAACGGATAATTGCATGTGGTATCGCGCGCGGCTCTCGTGCAATTCGAAGTGCACGATGCTTTTTTTTTCCAGCGGACATCTGTGCACGCGGAACCGATGCATACATTGGTGACGTTCGATCGCATTATCATGCCCGACAGAAAATTCCTACATCGCGCAAAGCGCATGCCCGCGATATGCTGATTGCGAAGGGAAAATTGGCGAACGGAATACCGAATAACGAACGGCCAACCAGCACTTTCGCGTTACGAAAGTTACGAGTTATATCGCGGAAAATATTAATCGTACATGTGTGTATGCAAAATCGGTAGGAATGCGGCGTTCTGTCGGATTGTGTTCGTATACTCGTTGGCGGCCTCTTGGGTTTCATTGATATTCGCGACTTCGACTTCAAACGTGCTCGTTGTACTTTTCCACTGCATAATATCACACACTCGTTATTCACCTATCCGTGTGTATTTTTTTTGCTTTTTGTTCCTTGAATCATTGTTTCGGTAAGTGGGCAAAATTTTCCGACCGTTAATTCGGTCGGTGGTTCAGAAATTCGATAACAGAACATAAGCCCCTGATATATATGGCTCGCCGAATTCATAGGCCGCGAATTAATGTATTAATTAATTGATCGAATTAGGTAATTCCATTGATTCACAGACTTAATTAATTAATTCAGCATATTAAGCAATCGAACTTATTCATTAATATTAATCGTGATAATTAAAAATTAATATTAATAAGTATTAATCGAATTCATAAATTAGAATGATTCATAGGCTTAATTGATCGATTATTTAATGAAGCCGATGAATCAATCGGCGTTATTAATTCGATGAATCAATTAATTTATTAATTAATTGATTCGAAGCCTATGAATTCGGCGGGCTTAAAATCCTAGAGGCTTGGAGCCTGTTACTGAATTTCTGAAACACCGATCGAGGTCACGGTCGGAATTTTGTTACACAAGTTTATTCACGAATTTACTAATTAATTAATTAATTCGTCGATTAATCAATCAGCGAATAAATGAATTCATTAATTCCATCATATGCTTCATTCATTAGTTGATTAATTAATTAATTATTTCAGTAATTAATTCATCGAATTCATTAAACCTCCTTAATTCGTCAAAATTAAGCCTCATTGAGCGACTCAATTTGCTGGAAATGATTTATTAATTGAAATTATTATTAAATAAATTGATATATTCAAAAAAAATTTTTTCCTCGAAGTTTGCGAGGGTAAAGAAATGCTTGATTCCTAAATTTTGTTTCAGGAATCATTGCGATCTTAGAATATACTTGTTTTCTTAGGATTGAATTAGATGCATCGGAATTGCTTGGTGGAGAGCGCTCATACGTGTTATGCATTCGCTACGAAACGCGTCTCACCGACTGCGTGCATATAACAGTCATTGTTTCCGCCCACGTTCTTCGAGAGGGGGAGAGAGAGAGAGAGAGAGAGAGAGAGAGAGAGAGAGAGGGTGAGACGGCTGAGGAGGGATAACCAGCTCGGTTACGTAACTGCGCAAACGTGAGTTGAATTTTGTTCGATTCTCTGTACCGGAACGCGGATATGCCGATAGATATATTGGCCGGTTATTACAGATCGAATGCTTCATCCTCGCGTTTTGAAACGGAAGACGTATAAAAAAAAAAACTCGACCTTTATTCAACGTTCGGCGCAATTAGTCTCCGGGAGGAAGTAAATGCGATCCTTCGTTCTTAGACGACTTTTGTATCAATCGAAATGCACAGCACACAGCTCGATTTTCACGACGTTACTTCCGAAGCAAAATGACAGGTAGAAATGAAAACGAAAGACCGTTTTCGCTTTTCGTCATGCTCTTTTGCGAAACTATGTTTTATGAAACAGTGCAAGGTGTATCTCAAAATATATTCGTCTGGTTCATTTCGAATACGGGAAGAGGTGTATAACATTTTCTATCGTATGACCGGATGATTTTTTATATATTTATTCATTTGTTGATAACATATGATTAAAGTCGTTTTTTTTTAAATAGAGAATCGAACTTTTCTTCTGGAGCTTGTCATTTTCGTAATTTTCCAAATTGCAAAAAAGTATCCGTTCAGACGAACGTTTCATTATTATATTAAAAGTATTTTTTTTAGATGGCCCTAGTTGGTGGGATCACCTATACCGATTGTCCATGCCGCAACTGCGGCACTTTGTTCAAATAATACTAATTTCAGTGTTTGTCAATATTTTTCAATCAAAAAAAAATTAAACTTGGCAAGACTATGAATCAATCGTTTGTAAAACCCTGACCTTATCGTCGCAGTACTCTCAGCAGAAAAAAATATTGTTAATCGAAAATACATAAAAAAAATTCTTTTATGTATTTATGTAACCTAAACAAACTTTAAACGCGTTTTTCTCGAAACAACGTTTTTCGACGGCTTGTTGATAAAATCTTCGAAACTACAGACCCGATCCTTATGGAATTTTAACCACATATTTTTTGACAACTATAGCTATAGCGCATATCGAAGATTTTTTAAAATTTTCTTGTTTACTATTTTTTTGTTGCTAAAAACGGTGAAAAAACCCGTTTTTTTGTTTTTTTTTTCGGAAAATGTACGCCATTTTGTTATTTTTGTATATTTCAAAAATCGAATAATATGCGCTATAGCCATTAACATACTGAATCTAAAACGGTTTGATTTAACTACCATTTTCGTCTATAAATAGTGGCTTACATAAATTAAATTTTTTTTTAAATGTATTCCGACAGTGTATTTATTAAGTGTAACAACTTTCATATTAAGGGGTTAATCCCACTTGCGATTTTGAAAAAATCGATTTTTTTATTGCATTTTTTGAAGTATAAGTATCCGGGCCCATACTTCTGTATGGGCCCGGAATAGATGACTCTATGTATGTTTACAAAAAAAAAAATATTTTCTTCGTGTAGACTGAAATTGAAACTTTAAACGCGTTTCTGTCAAAATGGCATTTCTGAAGTCGGTGACCAAGATTACTCGAACACTAATGAACCGATTTTCTTGAAATTTTGGAGGCTTATTTAATACATAAAAATGTAGTCTTTAATAAAATTTTCTTCGAAAAAAAATGGCCGTTTTATAGCCAAAAAACGGCCGTTTTTTTCGTTAAAATCGAACCATTAACTTTGACCGTTCGCCATTTTGTGAAAAATGAATATTTTTTAAAATCCTTCGATTAAAGACTAGTTTATACTTATATTTGACTAAATCCATCCGCATTTTTTTTTTCAGATGATCCACTTCGCCGCAATGTTGGTCACCGCAAACCGTGTATATAAAAACATAATTTCATTGACGGCCATTTGCCACTAAACAATGTAATATTTTTCAATAAAAAAATTACTGAAAGTTCTTCAAGATGTGTTCTTTAAGATCGTATATTGATCGATTAAAAAAGTTTTGTAGTTTTTTTTTTTTAAATCATGAGAAAGGCCTTTTTTTGCGCTACAAGTGGGGGTAACGCCTTAATATCTATAATGTAAACCTATAAAAAATAATGGAAATAGCCTTTTTAGCGTCTAAAGTGAGAAGACTCCTTAATGTACCTTCGTCCGTCCTATAGGACGTATACGTATCATATCCCTATAGACATGCCTATAGAAAGGATATTTTTTTTGGCGATCCAACAAATATCGGTCGAGAATTTTTAAAAAATCTCAAATGACGTCAATCGGGAAATAATGCGTAATGCATTGGGATTCCAACGTGCAACGTTCCTATCAAATTTCTATAGGGATGTGGCAGGATCTGGGGTGTCCCCAAAAAATGTCTGCACGGGAAGCGATCACCAATCCTGGGCCAATGCTACTCGACATGGGAGATGGCCGCAGCCGAACCCGTGGTCGACCACATTCGACATTTTCGCCTCTTACGTAACTGACGTAAACAGCAGCACCATTCCCGGTGAACATTTCCGCGCGCGTGAAGGATCGAATCGATCGTGTACTCCGGCGGTGATAAAACATCGACGACGGAAGTGCGCGAGGGTTGCGTACAAATGAGAGTGCGAAAAGAAGGCGACGCGTTACTCGTGTATTGTGTTCTCTATGCTCGTCGATTATTATCGATGGCAACCATGTAGCGTTGAAATATTGTGTTTTTTTTTTCTTCTTTTTTTTTTAAACTGTACGTTGCCACGACTTTGCAGGAATACTGCTTCAAATGTAATTTGCTTCGTGACCGTATACGCTGGAGACTATCAGACGAGGGTGACTCTCTTCAGCCAGCTTCACGGCCACCATTTTGTTGCAAAATATTGTGAAAAAAATTGTAGAGATACTTGAAGATATGTGGAACGAAGGCCACCAAACGGAATTTTTATTCTATCAACTGGGTATCCATGAGAAATTGTCGGAATTCACCTTTTTACGGGCTCTAGAGCGGTCGTTGATCTAATGATTGTTATGAAAGAAAATCAAAGGGGGATATCACTGCGACGGGTAGAAGAATCAGCTTTTTTGCACTTGCAAAAAAGTTCTAGTTAAAACATTGAAAATTGATCAAATTACGGACGATTTAGTGAGAGCGAAAACTTAACATTTCAAACGCGTTTTTCTCGAAACGACTTTTTTCGACATGACCATAATCATAATTCTAGCTATAATTGTCCGATTTTCAATTTGAAAAAAAATCGTAATGGTGGTAGCTATCACCGGACGTAGTTAATTTCTTAAATTTAGTATTTAGAACTATATTGACAAAAATTATAAAATTTTTATTTTTCGGACCGACCATTGCTGAGTTATCGACCCGACCGCTTCACCACATTTTTCGTACAGAGGCTCTATTATACCTCAATAACGTTGTTAATTTTGAATTTTGGCAAATAAAAAAGTACAGGAAATGAGTTCAATATATGGTTCATAACATACCTTTCTTCCAAATCCCAAATAAATAATCTAGTAGACGAGAAAAATCGGAAAAACGACCTTTCGGCCCGTTAGAGTGGTGGCTCCCTTAAGGCCTTAGGCGACTCTAGGACTTTCCAAGAAATGATTTTTTTGTTGTTAAAAGATACCCATAGAATTATATTCCAAAAGATTATGGGTGTGAAAAATCTCTAAGTACTCAATTTTCGAATTCATCTGCTGGCATCGCAGATTAAAGGTATTGAAGGCATTTTCGTGTCGTGACCTTCTACTAACTTGAACGCGTTTACCTCAAAACTACATGTTTCAAGTCGGCCGGACTCATAACTCAAACAAATTTCAACCGATTCACTTGAAATTTTAATTGTATATTTAGAATAACATTTTCTAAGGCGCTACGTAGGATTTTTGTATTATATTGCATAGTTCTTTTTTTATAAACAATTTTCTGACGATTTTCTTACGGCGTTTTATGCTTTTTGTTTTATAAATGCGTCATTTTGACAAAAACCAATATATCAAAAAAATCCTACGTACTTCTACAGCTGTTCTTATATAGAATCAAAAAATCTTTAGTGTCTCATCATAACTCAACAATTATAGGAGCTGTTAGCCCGGCCGTTGACCTTCCAGAAATAAAGGCGTCATCGAAAAAATGTTGCGCAGTTGCCATTTTGACATGTATTGCTGTGAAAAAATATTTTTGTATGGTCAATTACGTGTATAATGAAACTCCTAATTTGTAATTTCGATTTATTTTATGGTTTCGCTGAAAAAAAAATCACAAAACATGCCCTTTTTTGGCTTCTAGAGTGGCGTAACACCTTAAGTATCGATGGGTTCACGGTACAGATTGTATAGTGAAAAATATTATTGTTATTGTTGATATCAATAATCATAGTATAGTTATCGTCAGATTGAATATAAAAATGTAACCACAGTATATGAGCGAGGTTTCTGAAAAAAAAACTGCACCCGTGCATAATCCAATTTGCTCTTTTATTCTGGATTACGCTTGATCAACTTACATTCTAAACGCAACTCGTTTCTATTGCATATATGCACATTTTTGATGTAGTCTCTTTAAAATAAAGGTGCAAAATGCTAAACTCCGAACGGCCATATTTTGCGCGCATAAATTTACAAGATCAAATCCCGATATGCATGCATGCAAATTTTCAACTCTAGCTATCGTATAAATTGAGAGCCGCGGGTGGAGTCATCGAGCGGTTAGTAAAAAATCTCACAACAATTTTCTTTCGCGAACGCTTCGACGAAAGAGTTATGGAAATGATGTTTTCGTTTGAATTCGTGTGAACCATTTGTATATTTTTCTATGTACCAATCTAATATATATACAGGTGGCCAAAAAAAATCAAGTTCAAAAATAAAATCTAAAAGCTTTGTATCAATACTTATCTTTTCTACTTTCGAGAAAAAAAAACTAAATTTTTTTTTCGACTTGCATGGATTTTCATTTTTTTGCATATTTTCCTCTTGCATCGGTTTTTATTTTCTTCTCTCTCGTGCATGAATTTCCTCGTAGAAGATTTACAAAGCAATTGACAGTCATTAGACTAGTAGAAGTATTTTTATTATCATCTAAATTTTAGTGCCTGATCCTCTCAATTTAAAAAAAGATTTTCTCGACTTTTGATCAAAATCTAACAGTTCACTTCATAACGATAACACAAGTAAAAAAATCGCGAGTAAAATACATACACGCAAGAGAAAATATTTTAAAAAAATGTTTTGTCGAAAAGTAAGAAAGATCGTGGAACGTACACAGGGGTGATTCGGATAGGTATTGATACGAGGCATCTAGATTTTTTTTTGGTCGTCACTTTTCGGGCCACCCTCTATATACATTAGTGCAATTAATTCTGGACACTTTTAATACAAATTAGATTTTTCAAAAAGATTTACACAGAAAATGTACATTCTGCTACGCCGAGATGATACTGAAATGTTTTCATTTTGATCTATAATGTTCCTACTTAATATCTGCCTTAACCCTTCCTGGACACACTTATATTTTGCCGCGGCTTTAACACACTAGGTCAATTTGACCCCGATAGAACTTCATCAACCTGCCCTCAACAACCCTTTGGTAGGTTATTGATGAAAAAATCTGGGATACACTTTAAACATTTCTGAATAATTCTGCATAATTAAAACGGAGTGTCCTCCCGTCCGGATATCGGACGAATTAGCCTATGTTATTCGTCCGAATAGCGGCTCAGTTCACGCCGTATTTTCACGTACATATGATTGTGATTCATGTCAGCTAGTATCACGTTATTATCACTTATATTTTATCCGAATAATAAAATCTTTATAAAGATTTTATTCGGACGAAACGTGTAAATTATTCGTCCAAATAGATTGTTTAACAATTTAACACATTCTATCCGAATGGTTATATATATGTTATTCATCCGGATACTAGTTGACATGAATCACAATAATATGTACGTGGAAATACGGCGTGCACTGAGCCGCTATCCGGACGAATAATACGCTTATTCGTCCGATAACCGGACGGCTAGCCGCAGCGTAATTAAAATTCGGAAAGTATAAAATTGAAATGTTGTCAAAAAATGTTACAAATTTTCAGTTTTAGGAAAGTGAGCATATTATTTCAAATTCGTCCGCGTCAAAATGACCCAGTGTGTCAAGGAAGAGTTAATGCGTCTACTTTGCTAATATAAAATATAAGTGATAATAACGTGAGAATAATTAGTAAATGCGAAATGTAAACAAATGTTTAAAGTGTCAAAAATTAATTCCACTAGTGTGCATATATATATATGCATACACGCACGAAATCACTAATGTGAAGGTGTAGAAAGTCCTAGGAAATCGTGGCGATAAATATATCGTCAATATATACATAACATATGTAGGTATGTGGTCACGAATATTATATACATCGATGTGTAAATAGATTTGCATATACTATTGCTTGACTCAAATTCTTATATACATATATATATATATATTACAAGTATGAGAATCTCAACAACCGGTCTGACATGCTATGTATCTATAAGGATGTTTACTTCCTGGCGAGCATTCGCTGTAATATATCAGCCTAATGACGCGCGTACGGCACCCTTACATACATTATATATATATTCACACATATACACCCGCATGAATAATCTCGTCGCCGAGCTCGAGCCTTTATATCTGGGTCCTCAGGATTCGTGTTTTCGTTTCACGAGCATAAGTTCGTGGCTCTTGGCAAAACAGCTTTTCTCTCTCTCGAAAAATTCTCATCGCCGTTCTACGAGCAAGTAAAAAAACACGAATCTTTATTTTTTTTTAGTCCGTGAAGGTCAATGGATTCTTAACGAGCTAATCAAATTTTAGCGATATCTCGAAACTTTATTTGCACGAAACAGCTATGTCATTTGTACGACCATACGATTACTGATTCGGGATAATGTCAAATGAATGTTTTTCTTCATATCGATCGTAAATGTTATTGTTTGTTCTTCTCGAGCATCATCGAATAGCGAAACTTTCGGATCGGATGTTACCATCGTGTCTACGATATCTTGGGTGTAAAACGTTCGAGTTTTTTTTTTTCGTGTTCGGAAGCGAGATAGGAGGATGTTTATTCATAATTTTATACACCCATAGCTCTCGCTTGTTTGCCAAATAGAATCGATGTCTAACGTCAAGATTCAGCGGGGGGAGCAGTGGCGAGGAGAGTCAAGGTAAAGGTTGAAAAAATAAGATATCGAAATTTTTTGCGTGGAGAAAAAGGTGCAAAGGGAGTGGAGAAAGACCTCGAACAGAGGGCACGTCATCTCGGTCTTTCGAGCTCTCCCTCTCGCTCTCTTTCTCTCTCTTTCTGGCGTTCACATGTACACCCTCCGATTCTCCGGCAGTTATTCACGGATGTGACTCATTGATGGAACTCGAACAGTTTACGAATGCAATATGAAACGCAATAGGCGCAAAAGACTTTTCATATAATAATAACAACGACCATCTGAGCTTACTTACGACACTTGATGTAAACTGGCTTGCTTTGATTAGAAAAGGTTATCATATCGTAGGATTCTTTAAGGAGTTACCCCCACTTGTAGCGCAATAAAAAGGCCTTTTTCATGAATTTTTTTAAAGAAAACTACAAAACTTTTTTAATCGATCAATATACCATCTTAAAGAACACATCTTGAAGAACTTTCAGTAATTTTTTTATTAAAAAATATTACATTGTTTAGTGGCAAATGGCCGTCAATGAAATAATGTTTTTATATACACGGTTTGCGGTGACCAACATTGCGGCGAAGTGGATCATCTGAAAAAAAATGCGGATGGATTTAGTCAAATATAAGTATAAACTAGTCTTTAATCGAAGGATTTTAAAAAATATTCATTTTTCACAAAATGGCGGACAGTCAAAGTTAATGGTTCGATTTTAACGAAAAAAACGGCCGTTTTTTGGCTATAAAACGGCCATTTTTTTTTCGAAAAAAAAAAATCGAACGATTAAAGACTACATTTTCATGTATTAAATAAGCCTGCAAAATTTCAAGAAGATCGGTTCATTAGTGTTCGAGTAATCTTGGTCACCGACTTCAGAAGTGCCATTTTGAGAAAAACGCGTTTCAATTTCAGTTTACACGAAGAAAATTTTTTTTTTGTAAACTTACATAGAGTCATCTATTCCCGGCCCATACACTTCTGGGCCCATACACATCCGGGCCCGGATACTTATACTTCAAAAAAATGCAATAAAAAAAATCGATGCGAAAAATCGCAAGTGGGGGTAACCCCTTAAACTAATGGCTTTTTATATTTTTTTTACTTCCACACGGACCAAATTTTTTTTGGGTATGATAACATTTGGTTGAATTTTATCGATGCATTTCCCGATCTCAAAAGAAATACCGAATGAGCTTGACATACCATCCGAGTTATATTATCGGCGATACTTCAGAATTTTACAAAAATAGCCTGACAATGAAACGTCTCATGCCTGTAATCCCCACCCCGAACTTCGCTCCACCAGTCACCTGCACAAAGAAGCATCGAATGTACCTCGAGCTAGACGTACAAAAGCTATTCGATTTTTTTCCCCCGAAACGTGCTTTACTCGGAGCAACTTCCTTCGAATATCGCGTGCTGCAACCTTTTTTCTTCCTTTCTGACAGAGAGAGAGGGAGAGTGAGAGGACGGGAGTACCGAAGGGAGAAAAATCTTGGAAGAAACAGGAACAAAAACCTTGACCACCATACCGAGGGGCCCAGACTTGTGCTGTGAGATTTGGTGCTGAAGCCTTTGGCGTTGCGAAATACCGAAGCCTTTACCAAAGGGTTTTTCAACACTAGCTCGACCGGTTTTTGTGCTCTCATCTCGAGCACCTAAAACACACGAGTCCAAGTAACTGTGTCAAGCCTCGCAATATACCCATACGTACGTGCGTGCACGGCAAGAAAAAAGTGACCAGACAGCCGAAAACGTATATTTGTAAACTCGGTGTATATATATGTACAGAGTGACAATTATGACGTGGCCATGTGTTCTTCAAGGGTCTAGCGGGGAGGTTTTGCGACTAAAATATATCATTTTTAATCGTATTTAAACTCCTCTGCAATAACAAATATAGCGTATTTTTGTAATGCATAGGATATGCCCAGAAAAGTTGAACATTATGAAAAAAAAAAATCGAAATTCTATTTTTTGTACCGCAGAATGAAGATAAATAAATTCCGAATACGAAACACTCCTGAAAAAACTTTTTTTGTGCATTCCGTCACCGAGAAAAAAACGTATCAAATATGCAATTAAAGGCGGGCCACCTATAATTGTCCGATTTTCGATTTTAAAACCAAAAACTTTCGTAATTGCAATATCTATCGTTGTACGTAACCGTTTTGTTTTAATTTAGCATTTTTTTAGTCCCCGATATAAGTAAAAAATCAGCAAAATTACACTTTTTTAACACCTGCCATTTTGTGAATCTTTTTTTATTCGAAAAACGGTTACGTACGACGAGAACAAAATTTATATCGATTATAAAACTTTTATTGAACCACATTTTTTATACGGCGGCTCTATTATACTCCGATAACGTCATTGATTTTTTATTTCTTTAAATAAAAATTTACGCGGTATAAGTTCAACATATTCTTAAAAACATACCTTCTTTTCAAATCCCAAATAAATAATCTGATAAACAAAAAAATGGATAAATCACTTTTTCGGCCCATCACAGTGGTGTCCTTCCTTAAGGTGTATAGATGGAATTTAATTACATGTAAAAAAAAATAAAATAATTTACGAGTGCTTCGTATTCGGAATTGAATTGTCTACATTTTGCTAAACTCAAAATGGAATTCTGATTATTCTTTTCAGAATGCTCAATTCTCACGAAAGTAAGAAAGTAATGAATAGTGTTTGCAAGAGCTAATACCAATCATTACATAAACAGGCAATATTTTTTTTTCCAAAAATACTTGAAAAACCATTAAATATCATATTTTGCTGTGTTTATGTGTGGAATCGCGAGCTGCCAGAGCACCGACCAATCAGAGCGAAGCTCAGCACACCGCGTGGTTCTCCGAGCATCTCGCGTACACGTGGTTCCTTAGCGGAGCTTGGAGGTCACAGAGTGAAGAACGACCGTATAGGATCAGACGCACATGCGCCTTCCCCACTAGCAGCTCGCGAAACGAATCGAGTATAGGCAGCTGGAGAACCGAGCGAGAAGAAGAGTGTGTGTGTGTGTGTGAGAGAGAGAGAGAGAGAGAGAGAGAGAGAGAGAGACCCAGCGAGAGGGAGAGAGACCGCCATAGTCACTGTTTCGCGCAAAAAAAACTCTGCAAAAAAATCATATAAGATAGCCTTCGATTTCTTTGTACCGCTATTCGCAGTGACCAATATCTAAATTATTTAACAACCGATTTCCTCTCGAACCCACATTTAATAAGTCACTTTGCCAAAAACATGACAACGTACTCAAAATTATTCCTTTTTTTTTTTTGCATTCCTGTATTTTACTTCCACTCGAGGTACTGCTCATCTTGGGACATCAAACTTCGATTTACATATCTGGGCAGTGACGTGTAATTGGGAAGAATGTTGCTGAAATAAAAATAAGCCGCGATCGGATTTCAATTACGTGTAGGTAACTTTTTGCAAGTCAAAACTTAAAAAAACAACACTAATTTTCCATTCACGTAAGGGGGGACACCACTGTGACGGGTGAAAAAAATCGATTAGAAAATTTCAAGTATAATATATTCAAGAATATGTGAAAAATGTTCAAGTTAAAATATCAAAAGTTGACAAAGTTACGGACGATTTAGTGAGAGCAGATCGCGCGACGATTTACATACCTATTAAAACTTCCAATCGCGTTTCTTTCGAGACGACTTTTCTCGACCTCGCTGAAATCATAACTCTAGCCATAATTGTCCGATTTGCAAATTGAAAATAGAACAAAATTTCCGTATTTGCAGTAGCTATCGTTGTACGTAGCCATTTTTTATATGGTATTTTTATAACCCCTGAATATAAGTAAAAATTTCGTCAAAATTTCCCTTTTTTTTACATCCATGGATCCAGCCGTTGGACCACATTTTTTATACACAGGGTCTATTATACTTCAATAACGTTAATGTTATTTTTAATCATTTCAAATTTATAATAAAGTTAAATTAGTTTTTAATTTTTCACAATAATAATTCTTACGAAATAAATTCAATGTATGCTTAACAACATTTTTTTACACCCCAAATAAATAATCTAGTACACAAAAAATCGGTAAAAACGACTTTTTCGGCCCGTCACAGTGTGTCCTCCTTTAAAATCAACAACGTTGATCATACGAAGAAAAACACTGTCCATTCGAACACTACAATACAGCTGGCAGCCATCCAAACATCATTTTGGTAGAAATCGTTCCAAAAAATGGACATTTCAATGCAGTAATTTTCCCTGCATTTCAATGATGCAAAGATCTTTCATTCACGTTTGACGAAAGGATGGAAGCCGAGTCGGAATTCTATCGCAAGGTTATAAATGTTCTGGCTACAGATGAGCGTGCGATGCAGCGAGCTTTTCTACACTATATGCATCGCATAATTTTCCGTTTAAAAAATGTCCTGTTTACTCGACAGCAACAAAAAATCTCATGGTTATTATTGTCGTGTTCGCATTTTCGCACGTATATCATTTTTTCAAGTGGCTCGACGGATAATTCGGGCATGAAATCATCGCCGAAAGAGGGAAGGCTCGCACATGTTTTGATGTAGACAGCGTCGTTTTATCGTGCGATTACGCATGCACTTGTATGTGCGTGTGCAGGTATGTGGCTACCTCTCGAGAGTTTCTGGTCGTGAACGACGGCGAGGCGGTACTTGATAGTGGTTCTAACATCGACCGGCACGTCGGACAATCTCACAGAGAAAGAGAGAGAAAGAGAGAGAGAGAGAGAGAGAGAGAGAGAGAGAGAGAGGGAGGAAAGCGCCAGTTCTGAGCCATGACGTCAGACTTGCTATTTATGACTCTGAACTGTGCCATAGTGAAAATAAATTTCTCCCATAATATAAACTCTCTGATCACAAAACACAAGTTCAAAAAAGACATTAATTAACAAAAAAAGTCACTGATTAGAGAGACATTAATGAACAGTTTTTTCATGGAGGAACAATCATCTGTGCACTTGTCCACTTTTTTGAGGACATTCATCATCACCATAGCGATGGCCAACAATGTTTGACAACGCTTTTTTTAAATGCAGTTAAAAAAAAATGTTCGAATTAGAAAAAAAAATCCTTAGCATTTTGTTTTGCTTACAAAACAAAATCCTTAGCATTTTGTTTTGCTTACAAAACTTCCCCTATGCGGAAGCTCATCTCAAAAAAGCGACATTGTAATTCGCAATCGAAACAATTTCGAATTCGTTCAACGGAATGAGTA
Source organism: Ophion slaviceki (assembly GCA_944452715.1). NCBI lineage: Eukaryota > Metazoa > Arthropoda > Insecta > Hymenoptera > Ichneumonidae > Ophion > Ophion slaviceki. The sequence continues at coordinate 1,587,000 of OX101785.1, read as the reverse complement.
TTCAGGAAATTCAAGCTCTCGCTAAATTTCCCGACCGAAACTTGGATAAAATAACAATTGCGTGTTCATCGAAATGTTATTCACATGAATCGTGGCCGGTTTTTACGCGGTGCTTAATTTCGATTACGTTATCGGGAATTAATCCGAAACAAATGTTCGTATTCTTTGAATAAAATGAATACGACATTTGGGTGGTTGACGAGAATCGTACTAGGAGAAAAAAAAACTTGCTTCGTACGCTACTTCGTACGTATCGGAGAAAAGCCACAGATGTTAATCATCAGATTTGCATAAACCTCTAATGATATCACCGATCATCGCAGATAAGAAACTCGTGCAAATATTTTCAGTAATATTCATTTCTAAGAAATTTCGAGCGGCGCACGATCAACACCGCCCACGTGTTTTCCCCGGAATTTCGTAATTAAAGGGAAACAAAATAAAATGTTTTTTTTTTTCAATTCTGTTTTTCTGGCTGTGATCGTCTCTTGTTGTCTTTTGCCGTCAATCGCGAAAGCGTATGACAAATAAATAATTCCGCTAGTCATGAGATAAACATTTGCTAAAACAATTATGATTTTTTTTAAGCAATCGGTTTGTATTACTCGAACTATGTAAAAAAATCTATCAATATCTTGAAAACCGGAATTGGCTCAGCATTCGATACATTTTTGTCAAAGTTGAAAAAAAATCGAAATGTTAATGAACCCGTTAATGATCGGAGCTAATATTGGCCGGGGCCTGAATTGGAAGGTTCGAAAAATCGTTTTTTTTTGCTTAAATCGATAGACAAACAATCCAAGATTAAATTTACAAAGTTACAGAGGCCAATTGTAAATATTTTCGAAGATACAAGGCCAAAAAAATAGAAGCGAATGATATTTCGTATTGATATTTGCTACTATTGACAACTTTGAAACTCTTTTTGTCCAGTTTTCATTTTCAGAAATTTTCCAAAAAAGCGGGCGTCATAGCGAACAAACTAAGCGACCTATTGGAACAAAGCAAAGTTCATTTTCTTCAGTATGAAAATCTCTTTTAAGAGAATAAAAAAAGTCGTTGAAAAAGTTTTTGAAAATAATTTTTATAGCACGTCAAAATGTTTTTTTAACACATTTTTCTTTTCAATCCTGAGAAAAGTTATGACTTCACGATTTTTTCAGCTTTTTACAGCGGCAAGATGCACATGGAATTGGCTGATAAATCTGCAGTTATTTATTGTTTCATGTTGAACATTAATTTTTTTTATACACATGAAAAGATACTTCAATTTTTACTGGGCTCACTTGTTTTTTTCCCGTCTAAAAAAATTCCCGAAAAATCACTTTTCTGGACCTTCTAATTCAGGATCCCTCCTTAACTCGAAACATCAAAACTTGACTATGTTTAAGTATTTGCCGATTCTTTGGCTTCGAAAAAAGCACATTTTTGTTAAATTTGCATTAAATTTTCACGCCGTTTTTTTTGCAATCACTTTGTATTACTCGAACTATGTAAAAACATCTTTCAATATCTCAAAAACCGGGCTTGGTACGGCAATCGATACATTTTTGTCAAAGTTGAAAAACAAAGCAATATTCGAACCCCGTTAATAATCGAAGCGAACATAAACTCGATAATTCAAAACTTTACTGAGTTGAAGTATTCGTCGATTCTATAGACTCTAAAAAAACACATTTTTCGTAAATTTTTATTAAATATTCACGCCGTTTTTTGCAAATATCAATCCTAATCATAGTTCAATGGTACAGTTTACATGAAAAAAATCATCCCGATATATATCCATTCGAGAAACTTTTCCAATAAGTAATGAAATTTTCGAATAAGTATAATTTTCATGAAGCCAGTGAATCGTTGCGAAATTAAATATGGCCGAGTAGTGTCCATGCGTGAAACATTTCATCCTGATATCTCAAAATTTGTTGAAGCTACAGCGGTAACTAAAAAACGTCAGTAGGCAGTTAAATCCAAGCATTATCGTTTAAGTGTGAAATTTCGATGTTTCACAACATTTTGAGTACACGTCCATTTAAATTTCGTCAAAAAATTTCCCGAAGCAAGGCATACCCCATGAGGAAGAAAAAATCGTTTAAAAAGTTAACAAGAGCTTCTATGCGGTGTTTGTCGGTTCTGTGTATGACTAACTGGTCGTTATCGATGCAGCTGGTTCTCACTGGAAAAAGGAGAATTGAACGAGTGCAATAACAATATTCCGTATCTCTCGGGAGCTATTGGTATCGTTGTTTGTCACTAGAACGACCGTCCAACGGGCCCAAACAGGCCATACACCGCGTCAATTCGCTTCGCGTTGTACACAAACGAATAGGTGATATTCACGTCACGAAATTGCAATCCGCGATCCGCACTCGAGCAAATGAACTTTATCTCGTGTACTCTTTCATCTCGAGAACAAACTCCAACGAGTCGCATACTTGGTCATTGACCCCAGAAGTGAATCATGCGAATTTCAAACAGACGAGATTTAAAAACATCACTCGGCCTACGACAACCAAAGCCTCGGTTGTAAAAGATCCTTTGCTAGGTAGTCGACAAATGCCCGCAAGGCGTAAAGGGTTCAGGATTTTTTGATACGCGTATGATTTTTTTTAACGCTCATAAATATTTGTAAGTGTGAAGACACATATTTAGCCCGATACGATTTCTGAAAAGTGATCATTTTCCCAACTTTCTTTTATTTCAGTAAGACTATTTAATAATTATTATAATATCATAATAAATATTTCATAAGTCAATGGTAATCTCAATCATTTAAATAAATATTTGAATACTTTATTTCTGTTTGGGTTTATTTGGACTTGTGATATTTTTCCCACCTTCGTGTTGCTTCTTAATCACTTTAATAATTATTTAAATTTTTCATTTTTGTTTGGTTATATTTGTGCATTTTCCCACCTTCCTTTTACTTCAGTAACTCAATTAAAAAAATGATTATAATGTAACAATAATTGAAATAATTTTACTAATAATTTGAATACTTGATTTTTGTCCGAATTGAAAATGAGAATTCAGGGCTAGCTCACATTGATATATTACTTCCAACATATCCTCGATATTCGTAATAAAACTTTATTCATATTTTCCAGCATTTCCTATTAGTTAATCTTTTATAGATGTTTCTTCTGCCTAGACATTAAGTTGTACATCTGAATTATTTAATTTCAACCGAATCGAGGGGATGGTTACAGGTTGCTAACAGTTGGAGCAAGTCAGGCAGAACATTGCAGCTGAGACGATATGGAAATGACGATGAGTATAAAGATATCAGTTTCTTCCACGAATTAATATATTCACGCAAAACAAAGTTGCCAGAAATTCCACGGATTCTCAGAAATGTACGTGTTTACGGAACGAGGAATCAAATTATTTGGAAATAATTTCGAACAGAAATTAATGAATTGACGCTGAAAAAAGATGTTTATTAAGAATATTTGCTGGGTTGTTCTTTTCTATTAACGCGACAATGAACACTGTTGCTGCCAAACCTCGTATTTCGACTACTATGATAATTATTGCGATTGTTATAAATAATTATTTTAGCCGTCGTGCATTTTTCGCTGAACCGAATTTTTAGTCTAACGCTCGTGAGCAAGTGTATCTACTTCGTACACACCAGGAAAAATCTTCTATTTCCGTCAATTTGCCAGCTATCCATCGAGAAATTTCATCGTCGAAGAAGAAATCTCCGATGCTTGCAAATTGATAATCTCGTTGACTCCTGATTTCACAAATATAAATAAGTCAACGTGAGCGCGACCAAAACACATGTTGGAAGATAAAAAATGTTGCCGCTTCATAAGCAAAAGGAGATAAAAGTACGCCGACGTTGGGAGTACAGACGAGCCCATCATTCAAAATGATACACGCGCGTGTCAGTCGATCAATTTGCACTGAGGCGGGATGGGACACGAGAGAGGGGCAACATTTCTGACACTTTAAACAAATGTCCTCGCGCTTTTCTTCGAGACAGAAATCGGCCAGATTGCGCGAGACATTCCATGTCGAATCGATAATAGTCCGAACGTTGTCCTCACCGCGTTCTATCAATGCGTCATTAAATTATCTTTTTTTTTTAAATCGTGTTTTATTTTTATTTTGCCCGATTGTCAGTGTTTGTGTATCGGTTCGCAAAGATTTAACGCATTTTTTGGAAGAAATAAATCTTTTTGTAATTTTTAATTTACAAGAAAAGAAAAATAATGAATGCAACTGTGACGGGTAAAAAATTGTTTGTTTGCATGTTCTCCAAGTATATATATTTAAGAATATGTGAAAAAACTTCATGTTGAAATATTGAAAATTGACCAAGTTACAGATGATTTAGTAAACCTTGCAATCGCGGTTTTCTCGAAACGACTTTTAGCGCCCTGGCCGGAATCATAAGTCTACCTATGATTCCTATAATTCCTATAATTCCTATAATTTTCCAACCTATAATTGCCCAATTTTCATTTTTTTTTTAATACAACATTTTCGTAAGTGCCGTAGCTATTGTTGTACATGGCTTTAAAAAATAATGTATTTAGTATTTTTTAAGCTCTCGAACATAAGTAAAATTTTTGCCACAATTACGCTTTTTTGAACGTCCGCCGATTTGTAAAAGCAATTATTTTGAAAAATGGCTACGCACACCGCGAATTACATTTGTATAGATGATAAACTTTTTTACTTTCATTTTTCAGACCAACCATTGTCAAACTACCGATCCAGCCGTTGGACTACATTTATTATACAGAGGCTCCATCATACCTCAATAACGTCGTCAATTTTTTATTTTTTTTAAATAACAAATTATACGAAACAAGTTCAATGTATGGTCAAAACATACTTTTTTTTTTCCAAATCCCAAATAAATAAGCTAGACAAATAAAATCGGAAAAATCTTTCGTCGGTCCATCACAGTGGTGTCCTCCCTCAATGGAATTCGCGAGAGAGGCCGTTTGTAATGTGGCCTCGTTGAATTCGAAGGTCTTGTACATACGTGATATCGGGATATCGGATATAAACAATGTAAAGTATTTTGTTATTCCTCATAACATATTCGCCGCGATTACGTATCGCCGGAGGAATTTTAAAAATCGTTACAACGCATCGTTTTACGCGATCGAGTATTAACCACTCGCGACGTTGATGTGGAAAATAAAAGCGCGTATCGCGCGCGCAAGTCTCGCCACGTTTATCGACTCGATGTCGGCGTTACGAGCTATTGAATGAAATTATTGTGTTGCCGGAGCCAAATGAGAAAATATTCAATTGTGGGTCAAGGGAAACCACTTGAATCTAATCAGACTATGCAAAACTGGTTCGATCCGAACTTTGTCGTTTCAGAAATCGGTCCAAGTCTTGCCTCATGTCCGTGCAAAAAATAACAAAAATACCACTTTGCATATGTTCAAAGTTGTATTTTCGTTCGAATGTATTCTCACTTCTTAAATATTTCTGTTTTATAAAAACCAGCGTAAAGCATATCCACAGAGTTGGGAAAAATCATTTACGTGCTCAAAAAAGGAAAATAATTTCCCCCCCTTAAGATCATTTTCGAATCAATTTTACAGGATGACAAATTGTGTTATCAAATTGACAAAATCCGTCGAGTGTGGACAATATGAAAAAAATCAATTGCCATTTATTTCAGAGGATCAAAGTTCTGCAAGCGTTTTCCTGGCGGCTGAATGAATTAAGACCTTACTCGCGTCATGGTTACTCGGCATAATCTTTCGAATTATACCGACTTATGTATCTTCAAGATACAGAAGTATCTCTCCTCTCTCTTCTACCCGCCCGCTGAGGCGAATATCTCGGGAGTGGGTGCAGAGTAAAGGAGTCCCGAGCCAATAGAAAAACAGGCGCGATCGACATCAGTAAATCCACTGGCGACGAACAGTCTACCGGAACTGCTGGCACTTGTTCGTCATTGAAAAACTCAGTTACCCAGGCGGTCTTGTTATTCCATCTATTATATTCAATCGCCTTATTCTCTTTTTTCCTGGCCTTCTTTGTTTGTGTCTGGCCAGTGAATTTTTTAACGCTGATTGGAAAATCCGTATGGCGTGACGATTACGCACGTATATGCATGGCATCAAAGCGCTGATAACGTTTTTCCTCCCACGAGCATAGTCGAGTGCAGACGACGAACTGTCCATCGATATACTGCAATATTTTTTTTCATTTCTTCAATGCATCTGGGCTACCAAAATGATTTTTTAGGATCCCCTTGAGGATCAAAAACCTACATCAGGAAAATGTCTTCATAATTGGTGTAATGAAGAGAGAGAGAGAAAAAAGGAGGAAAAAATTTCCGTTCCTCTCCAATAATGCAAACTTCACCACGAGTGTGATGGATCCGTTTGATTGCGAAAGGGTCACAAGTGGCTATGCCGTAGCCGTGTAATTTTCCGTTCCGGCGTCAACACGTACCAGTTGGGAATGAATCAACGTCCAATGAGAGAACGACTTTTGCCGAAGCTCTCGGTGCCGCACAGTCTACCGAGTCTCACGGTGACGACAGCTGATCTCGTCCTCGCGAGCACCCGCGCTCTAAAGTTACGCTTTGTTCGCGTGTGTGGCATGCGATCGCGGTTTTCCTGACACGAAAGGCATCCCTTCGGTCATTATGCAAGTTGCATAACGTCATTATACAATTTCAGTACGAGCCAAAATAATGATAGTAGTAATCATCGTCAAAGAGAAATCAAACATCTTCGTACAACACCTGACGTATTGCGAAAACAAATTATATTCGAAAAATGGCTACTTATAACGCGAACTACGTTTATATAGATAATCAAACTTTTTTATTTATTTTTGGACCAACCATTGTCAGGTTTTAAGTACAATTTCAGTACGAGCGAAAATAATCATAGTAGCAATCATCAAAGATAAAAAATCAAAGAAAAATCATCATCGAAGAGAAAAATCAAAGAGATATCAAACATCAAAAATCAAATGTCAATGAGAAAAATGAAGTCGCCTGATGGATCGTCCGAATGAAACGATTTGGTCGCCGATCAAAATGTTCTATTGCAAAGACATGTGGCAGGCTTGAAATCATGATCGAGACTAACGCAACACTCACCTTTCCTGCGACCGAAGGGTCCCAAGAACGCGCCATTCTTGCCAATAACGTTGTCATCGATGTACTTGAGTAACTTGGTGGTGTCCTCGCCCTTTTTCACGGCTATGGATTTGGCGACACGGGGCGGTTGTCCCGAATTCGCGGTCTGGTGCAAATGTTGATTAGCAGGATAGGAATGAGCGGAAGAGGAGAACGTTGATCCGCTGGTTGGGTTGATTGGCGTCGATTGGCCTGCTAGAACGTTCGATGATCCTGACGACGTAGCCTGCTGACCTGAATAACCGAGCGTCGTTTCCTCGGGCAACGAGACTATCCGCCTCTGGGAGCCGCTCCAGCTCTTCCCGCTCGAAATCTTCACCGAGCAGCTCATCCTCTCATAGTGTATCACGAATAATAAACACGCTGCTGAACTTTTCTTCTTTGATCTGCTCTCCGATGTTCACTTATCGACCACTCGCCGATCTAACGCTTTCTTCGTGTGTTGGCACAAATGGTACTCTTTTTTTTTAATACAAGATTCGGTGGAATGAGAGCAAGAAAAAAATCAATGAAAACGATGAGAAGCGTTTGGAGAACTTTTTCGAACACGTGTCAGTTTGTTCTCTTCGTTCGATCTCTTTCTCTCTCGTTCCTGGTTTCGCCTCTTCTTCCTGTCTTCGTTGTCGATTTTTTTATGCCTCTCTTACCGCCGCAGTGAACAGAGTTTTACAGAACTTCTGTTCCCTCGTCCCTGAATCGAGGACTCTCCCGATTGTGCACCTGGTAGACGAACCGGTTCGAGGTTTTGCGAAATTTGTCTCCCCCACTTTCACGTTTTTATTTCTTGTCTCGTACGCCCCGAAAAGATGACACCCCGTGCCGACTGTACAGGATGGAGCAATGGACGGAGCGAGAACAATGGGGAAGCCGAGAGACACTCTAAATCGAATTTTGTATCACTACCCTCGTTTTCAATTTTTCAAATTTTTGGAATATCTCCTTTCACACGACTGGCCCTTGTGGCTCTTGAAAGGTCGTGAAATTTGACACGCGAACAAATTTAACTCGGAAAAGTCTCAGAAAGCGTCGATTCTCACCGACTATCTTTATACCCTTATCCGATACCTCACACATGTAAGTGTGCACGTATATATCACGTGACAGCGATGGTGGTGGTATTCCACTTGCGCCAAGCCCGAGCGAGTGCAAGTCGATAACTAAATGCACAGTGGAGTCCCGCGATTCGTAGTTCCAATAGACCTTTTCCGTTTCCCTCTCTATCTCTCTCTTTCTCTCTCTCTCTCACCTTTTCACTCTCCGTTACTCCTTATCTCGATTTGATTATTTTTATACCTCAACACTTGTTTTCTTTATACTCGAGCACTTGTTTACACTCAAGAATTATCGGCACGGGTACTATAAATATATTTGTTTCACTCTCTAGGAGAAATGTTGGTCTGTCTATCAAGGAGCGTTACTACTGCGAATAAACGCGTCCAGCGAATAGCCACGTATTCGACGCTCTTGTCTCACGATACAAATCTTTCGATATCGAGTTCTTTGAACTTTTCGCCAAATTCATTTACCTTGTCTTCCTATTATCTATTATTTTATTAGCCGTTATCGCAAAAGATCTTCAGCCACTAAAACTTGAAAACAAAATTACTCTTATCGGGCTCTTAGTTTCTTTTTGTTTTCTCCACTAACGACAGTTTGGCGATCGTTTATCTTACTCACGGGTTTATCGGCACAGTGAGCATCCACGCTCGCATTTGAAAATTCCAATGGTGTGAAGCAACGATGATGTTTTTTTTGTTTCTTCGGGCTGCGCACACTTTTCTTATCTTCGTTTTTTCCTCTTCCGAGTGCTCCCCTCGGTTTACACTTTTTTAACGTGACGCGAGCGCGCTGTCTGGCGCGCGGTCTGTCTTACGCTGGACGTTACTACTCGACTGAACCGCGTACCGAGTGGTTTGAGGTCGAATAGCGCCCGCGCGCGCCCTCGGCTCTTCGCATACGTACGTACCGGTGGCGTTTCGAAGCTCTAGGACGCCTGGCTTTGCGCCTTTTCCATCGTTTTAGACGCGCGACACCGAGTAGGAGTTGGCCAAGGAGAGGGATAACTCAAAAGCACTATCGTTCACGGCTATGACTCTTGGATGCGAGCGAGGCAAGCTCGTGTGTGGCTGAGGACCAACCTAATATTCACTGTTCGAGGTGCACCGCGAGACTGAGTGTCTGGCTCGGCTGACGCCACCGGCCTGCCACACTTTTCTCTCTCCCTCTCTCTCTCTCTCTCTTTCATACACACACACACAACACACACCCACACACACACACACACACACACACACACACACACACACACACACACACACACACACACACACACACACACACACACACACACACACACACACACACACTTTTTGGCGTTATTTGTATACAGGGCGGTGGCGCATGGACCAAGAAATTTCTTTTGGGGGATTGTGGGAATCATTTGCTAATTTTTTCACCCTTAATGTTTCACCCTATGTCCTAAGTGTCACCGTGGGATATGACTTTTTTTCGTTTTTTTTTAATTACCTCAAATTTCGCCTTTAAATTGTCATAACTTTTTTATTTGTGGTTGTAATAGCACGAAATAACTTTTCTTGTATTCTGCAATGTATGATTTTTATGAATAAATCATTATTCGATACAACAGGTTTCAAGAAAATGACTCTTGAGCTTCCAGTCTTGAAAATGTGTAAATGTATTATATGAAAAATTTCAACTCCTGAAGTTATTGTAAAAAGAAAGTTATTCGTTTTTTATAATGTTTTTTTTTAATAATCAAACGGTAAACTACATGGCATGTAGCATACCGTTGGAAAGAGTATAAACTAGAGAACTTTTTAGAACAAAACTAAGCTTAAACTAGCTTTTCGTTTTTTTTTATGGTGAATTTAGAACTTGACATTTTTCAAACATTTACGCATTTTTAAGACTTTGGAAGCTCATGAGCCATTTTCTTGAAACGAATTGTATCAAATAATGATTTATTCATAATAAACATACATTGCAGAATTCAACAAAAGTTATTTCGTGCTATTACAACCACAAACAAAACAAAATTATGACGATTTAAAGGCGAAATTTCGGGTAATTAAAAAAAAATACGAAAAAAATCATATCTTAATTACCGTGACACTTACGACATTGGGTCTAAGGGTGAAAAAAGTAGCAAATGACCACCCCAATCCCCCAAAAAATTGTGTTGGTCCATTCGCCAAACACCCTGTATTAATTTTTACTTTGATATGCGTTATTTTTGGTATTTTATTTTTTTTACATTATACAGATTCACTTTTTCTTTTTAATTTTTTTTCTATAAGAATTCTGTAATTTTTTTGCATTTTTATTTTTTGTACCATTTCTTTTTCATTGTGATTTTATTTTGATTTCCGCAAATAGGGGTAAAAAAAGTAAACTGCGCGTCGTTTTCGTTTTTTATTTTAAATTTTTTTTGTTTATACAGAGTCATCTTTCTTGGTTTTGGTATTGAGCTTTCTTTTTATTTCTTTTTCTGTATACTACACGCAGTGTGAACATTGTTCCTGAGAACACTTTGGACCTAGGACGTTTCTAGGACGTTCCAGGAATTTCCAAAACGTTACCAGGACGTTTCAGATAATTTTAAAAATAATGTGCGCAAAATTTTTAATTTGCGTTTTGTATTTTATATTTATTTTGGTTAAATAGAATCAGCTTGCTTTGTTTTTTTTTCTGTGTGCCGCACGTAATTTGAGATTTGTTCCAAAGGACGTTTCCTCGGACGTTCCAGAGGACTTTTTGGTCCTAGAGCACTAATAAACATAATTTATTTTAAGGCCTACCATTTTTCTATCTCTCCAGTATTCCTCGTTCTATTTTTTTTATCTATCCAGAGCCTCCTTTTTCCATTTTCCCCTTTTCTGATGCGCCCCCCTTTCTCTCTCTCTCTCTATCTATTTATCTATTTATCTATCTATCTGTCTTGCTCTGTTGGTGATCGTCTTTTCTATTTTCCTACCACGTTGGTGGGTTGCTCAGCTCGGCGAGCTCGCCAACGAGCCCCGGGCTCGAGACTTCCTTCAACATTGGCCTGACGTCATCTCTCTTTATGTCTTTCTCTATCTTTCTCCTACCATCAACACGATTGCGCGCAAGCGCAGCCTCTCGCATGTATATCTTGCTCACTCGATTCCAAACGAATTCCTCCAGCCAATGTGCTTCCTGCTTCTCGTATATTCCAGCGGTATTTCCACAAAACACATGCGTATTTTTTGTACCAAAAAAAAACGCCCCATTCTTGCTCGAAAGCCGATTCGTCACAAGAGTGAGACTGAAATGAATATATTTTGGGAGCAATATAGTGAACTTGAAAAGTTTCAAGGCCAACCAGCGAGCACGTTTATTGATACATCCACTTGAAGGAACCGGCGTGTTACACTTTCTCGTGCGCATATGTTACGTGAAAAATTGCCCGGACGTGATTTTCATCATTTTGGATAAAAGAGCTTGGAAAATTGAGCTGTAAAATTGGATAACTGATCGTGTGTGAATTGAATAAATTGATCGAATTGGATAAATCTTAATTTGGTCACATTTGGATTTTTTAATGGCCATATTCTGGTCTAGAGGCCTGCATTTCGGGCTTGATAAAACAAAAACAATGCATTCTTTAGTATCCATTTTGTTAGGCTTTTCATTGATGTTTAAGAAGTTACAGGAAAATGTTGAGTAAAAAAAATTGAAATAGTTATGGGCCTCGACATATGGCCGTGAAAAAAATGTTGATGAGGTTGGGTTGATTCCAAAGCTCCCATTCATTTGAAACAGCAATACAACCAATTTTCTTGATCAATAAAAATGTCATTTGGGCTGGTACGAGGAAAAAAATTTAATGCCGACTGTCTGAAAAAAAGTTATTTTCGTGCCCTATTTTTTCAAAGTTAATTTTTTTCGATAGTAATGATAATGATTACACAATGCTTGAGGTGAGGACGATAGAGTGATATGTACTACAGATCTATACCAAGTTTGAAGTCAATCAGTTGAATGGAACTGGACATTTTATATCAACCAGGTTGAAAGAAGAAGTTTCGTGGAAAACGCGTTTAAAGTTTTGAGTACAATTTCAGACAACTGCAACTATGTAAGTGGTATAATGGTGTTGTGCTTACGTGATATGAAGGAGTCTGAATTAGAAGGTCCAAAAAAGCGTTTTTTCGGGAATTTTTTTAGAAGGGAAAAAAACAAGTGTGCCCAGCAAACATTGAGGTATCTTTTCATATATATTTTAAATGTATAAAAAAAATGTTCAACATGAAACAATGAATGACTGTAGATTTATCAGCATATTCCATGTGCGTCTTGCCACTGCAGTCCCCAATCGGCGGGGAAGATGCAGCTCGTAATTCTTGACTGAACCAAATAAACTAATAAAATTTTCAATTGCCATTTATTTTTCTTCTGGGTGTTTTAAGAAAAAGCTGAAAAAATCGTGAAATTATAACTTTTCTCAGGTTTGAAAAAAAAAATGCGTTAAAAAAAACATTTTGACGTACTATAAAAATTATTTAAAAAGACTTTTTCAACAACTTTTTTAGTTTACTCAGAAGAGTGAAACTTTGCATACTGAAGAAAATAAACTTTGGTTTGATTCAATAGGTCGTTTGGTTTTTTTGCTATCACGCCCGCCAATTTGGAAAAATTGTGAAAATGAAATCTGGAGAAAACGCGTTTCAAAGTTTTAAATAAGAGGAAATATCAAACATCAATCGCTTCTCTGCTTTTGGCCTTGTATCTTCGAAAATATTTACACTGCCTCGGTAACTTTGTAAATACATTCTTGGATAGTTTATCTATCGATTTAAGCAATAAAAAAAACCTGCTCCCTGCCTCATAGAGTGTGCCTTCCTCGAATTCGAAATGATGTAGATCCTATTATGTGATGCGTAGATGCTTCTGAATTTTGCAACTCGACCGGTCCATCCTATTATGGTCTCGTTTGTTGGCATACATATTGGTAATGTCGAAATTTCTTTTTAAGTATTGTTCTCAAGAGCATATACCTACTTTGAGAAAATGCAAAAAATCGATTTTTAGAACCTTTCCAGTCTTGAATACGGCCTTGAACGAATTTGCGAAAAAGCTGCTGGAGCAATAATCGAGAAAAATCACTTTGCAATGCTGTTGAACCTTGATTGCCGAAAGCTCATAGATCGATCACGCAAAATTCGGAAGTAAAAGGAAAAGTTCGTCACCGCAAAGATACAGAAGATTGATCATCGCACTAGAGAAATCATCTGCTGGCCTCTTTCTGTCTTGTGCAATAATTCCACAAGACGAGCGCTTCGAAGACTTGATAACTCATCCCTTATCGTCTCTCTTTTTTCCTCGCGTCTCCCCTCGCCGCAGGTCTTCTTCTGTTCTGCTCGTGGTTTAGCACGCGAATCTTAGCTTCTATGTAGCCGCGTATTTTTGCACTTTGCATCGTGCAGTCTTTGCATTCTTTTCGCGAGATAAGTTCGTGCTTTATCGCTCTTGCGATATTTCACCACGGAGAAATAGTGATATCAGGAAAGCTTCTGGACATTATTCACAGCGTTGTTAACCGCACCAGACACAAAGGATTTTTTTTACGTCGTCACAGAATGACCATGAAATTTTTCACACGCACTAGTTTTCGGAAAAATGTCAGATTTGGAGTAAAGAATGGAATATGCAACGAACTGATAATTTTGCGAGCTTGTGATCGATATCCAACTGGTAGAAAAATATCAAACATACGGGGACGCTTTGACGTTTGCATCGTTGGAAAGCAACGAACGTTCTTATTTACTTATATCCCTATCTAAAAAATTTTTTTTGCAGATTTTCCTTGACAGTTTTTAATGAGGTTCGTGAAAACTAAATTTGCAGACTGGAAAAAAATTCCTCGCACTCCAGCAACTAAGCTTCAAAATCCTGAGTATGGCAAATGTTCGTCTTTTGAAAGAGGAGAAGAAAATGCGGGGCGTATATATTTAGATCACTAATATTCTCATATAAATAATTGTATAATTATATTTCGACTGATTAAATCAAAAGGGAGTATCCCACGTCCTTCTATAGTTTCAAGCCATTTCAATATTTTTCATTCTGTCCTCTTTTCTTTTTGCCCATACAGAATTATTTCGTACTCGGCAACACAGAGATATTGGATCCAATAAAAAAAACTGCACTTTCCGTGCAGAAATTATCGTAGGACCAATCAGACTTCCATACTCCATAGATATACAAAAAGAGTGTATATTGAAAAAGTACAAATCTTATCTGAAAAAAGTATAAATCCCTGAAAAAAGATATATCTTAAAAAGCGATTTCAATTGAATCACTGAAAATCCACTGTAATTATCGTTTGTTAATTTACAGCATTTTGACCTAATATCACGACACACGTACACGCTCACGAAGCGTGCACATTTTGTTTCAACACGCCGAGTTTTTTTTTCTTTCGTGGCTTTTAACACATTTTCGATTCGAACGTGGTAAAAATTCTCAAACAGCTTTCGCCGGGGAATGTTGCAGAATTCAATTGGATCCCAATGAGGGCTCCCTACGTACGGCGTCCCTAACAAATCCCTATGAAGATGCGGGTGCATCTTTGAACTCCCAAGCTAATTTTCGCCCAGGATCATCGAAGGATATTTTTTTGGGAGATTCAACAAATTGAGGTTAAGAAATTCCAATGAAAAACTCTGAAACGACATCAATCGGGAAACAGCCCGGCATCCACTTGGTTTCCAATGTGGACAAAAAAAATTCTGCCCCGGGCATTATCCGGACGTTCGTTTCGAGTCCGATCGAAAATGATTATCACCGCGCGCGTTTCATTCCGCGACGATAATTCAATCAAACGAATGTTGTTCGAATCGAACGAGCTTTATTGAAAAGCCAATACAACCGCTTCTCTCGGAGACCATAACTCAATATTCCTCATTTAACAATACAACATAATTCTTTCGGGTCTCGGCATCCGCGTGAATAATATATATCGTGCCTTCAACGGTCTCGGCCTCGTACCGCCGTTGCGGGCCCGCAAAGGAGAAAGAGAGTGCGAGAGGAAGAGATTTAGCATCGGTGGAGTGAAGATTTATGAGTGAAAGATCGCTCGAACGGGCCGGGTAAGTGTACGCGGTAACGGATCGAATCGTGCAAGAGAGTGTAATCGTTGCACGTCGTCAAAGTCTATTTGCGGCTGAGCGCTTGGGTTATGCAACGAACGAAAGGAAAAAAAGCCCGATGTACTGACCTGGGTCATTTTGGTTACGCTCTCGCCGTTTTACGAAACCTTCGTGCACGTACCTCCCTCCGCGCTATTGCGTTCTGCAGTGGAGACCTTCGCTGCAGCTCACGAGTCTGAATCATTTATCGACGCTATACGTGCACCCCCTCGAATTATATTTCTCATACTCCCAGCGTTTGCGACTAAATTTAACATTTGTTTACGTCAAGGAAGACATATCAAGTAATTTTAGATATTTTTACATTTTCTCTGCAAAGTCGCGAATACGAAAATTCTTCTGGTAGTCACATTTTTCAAGTTTTATCATTAATATTTTCTTCAAGCATTCGGTGACTCTCTGTTTTTATCAGGCATCCAGAGTTATTTAGTGTATAAATTATTAGATAGAAATGTGGCCAGCGTGTCATCTCTGTGAAGCGACGTATAAATAAGACAATTTTTAGAGTCTTAATTTTTCGTTAAAATTTCGATAACTTGGCTTGAAATTTGACTCGTATACTGGGGTGTATTTTTACTTGATTATAGACGAAAATCAGTTAATTTTCAAATATTCGGGTTCGTGAAAGGTGCGCAAGCCCTGAGGCACCGGAAAAGCGGCAGGCCCCTAATTATTTTTCAAGCGAAAAGACGTTGCCTGACATCAGCTGAATGCAATCATAATTTCCATTTATTTAAGTAAATTTTTTAATTTTTTATCTAGCGCTTCCATTTCCCCCCATTTTTTCCCTCCATCTTTCCATCTTCCCGATTTTTTCGTTCCATTTTTCATTTTTACCTCCGTTCTCAATTTCACCCTACATTTTCCTTCGATTTTCCACCACTGGCCTCTCAATTTTCCCATGTTTACTCCTATTTTTTCTATTTCTTCCTTCCATTTTCCCTTTTTTTGTGAACAAATTCTTTTTTTTACTGTGTAATTATATACTTTATAGTGTAATATCGTGTAATAACAAACGGTACTCTACACACGAATTGGACTTACCAATAAAAAAGTTCTTTCTCCTTTCATTTCTACAATTTTAAAGTAAACTATTTTTAGACAAATAGGATAAATTGGCCGGCGTAAGCGTCCTGCGCAAAGTACTAAATCTTTCATAGGCATTCGTTTGCGGTTGTAAGAAACAATATGAGTCGACAAATATTTCCCTTTTCCGGATACAGCGGTCGATTTCAACAAATTAATGGTTGGCTCAATCCACGTGGCATTTAAAAAATAATAATCCATGGAATATATTTTTTGATAGACACTCCATCTCCTTCGCCGTTTTTAATTATTTTTTATTGAAATAAAGCGGGAAACGTCATTTTAAAAAAGTGCTTCGTGAAAGTATGACAACTTTTTCTTCTTTGTCAGATCTTTGGGGTGATTTTTTTTCACTAAATGTTGCACATCATTCGTCAGGAAATTTGCTTTGAAATTTTTGACTGTGGAGTCCCGAGGCTTTAGCCCCAGTTGCCCCCCCCCCCTCCCAAATTCAGTCCCATTTTTAGTTCGAAACGTCCTCACTGGACAAGATCGTATACGGAGAAAAATACGGCCTCAAATTCTAACACTGGTTGCCAGAATTCTAATATTCAGTGCTAGAAAAGTATAGTAGTAGTTTACTGCCAGTTCGGAATTCTAAGACTTGTTGTTATAGAAGTGTAAAAATGATTCTCACACCGTATAGTAAAAATGATACGTGCATATTAGATTTGAAACTATTCTCGCATAGGCCCGAGTCCTATATGCTGTATAGTAAAAATAATGCGTGCATATTACATTTGAAACTATTCTCGCATAGGCGCGAGTTATATTTTCATATGGATCTCACGATACGCATAGCATAAATGTTCGGCGTATAGCGAAAAATATTACAAAGTTATTAGTAAAATGTGACTCTTTATACCGTACTTTTGTAGAATACTGGAAACTAACTGTTCCATTCACGTGGGCAAAATATATTTTGAATACTACAAAAAATCACAATATGCCGAATAGAGTGTATTATTTGTATCAGTTTACGTGCCATATCGTAGGTTGAAATTTAAATTTCTTCATTATTACTATACCATAATTACAATTTTTATCTTCCATTCAATACTTTTTGATATTTAATGATATTTTTTTAGAAGCATAGTATTAATTCTAAACTTCGAGGCTCCCGTTTTCTCCGTGTAGGAAGCACCTGACGGATCTTCCTAACACTTCGCTAATTTCGAAATCTTCTCCATCCCTCGCCGCACCTGTCTAAAAATACAAGTGCACCGTATGGTCGTAATTTGTCGTTGGTACCCTCAGGAATTCCGCTGCATCAGCGAACTCCACGAATAAACGATTTCGTTGGCAGAGCGCAGGGAAATCGTTCACGTGATAATTCTAATAGTTCGCGGAGTGACGCGCGTTCGCGCTTCGACCGGGGCGAGTGTGAAATATCGCGTTACTAATGAGACATTCCGGACAAAAATAAACGAAATATGAGTAATGGCCGCGATGAAAGGGACGGAGGATGGGAGAAGCTTGAGTAAAGTGCATCGTCGTAAAAATGCACGAATCGCGCTCCGGGCTCGCATCAACGCTCGCAAAGAGGACGAAATGTCGTGCAACGGCTTAGCACCAGTTCGCCGTTATATACGTACGACTGTAATGCTCTCATCGTGACGCACGTCGATGCCAACCTTGAACTTCAAGACGCGATAACTCATATAACTGGATCGGTCGAAACATTTCTCATCGCGAGCCCACACGCCCGTTTAGCTTCGCGTATCGCGATATAACCCTTGCGCCGTCAATCGATTCCTCCACTTGGCCGAACCAGTGACAACTGGTTTCTTTGCGCACGTGCGCGAGGGAAAATCGCCAACGCTTTCACCGAGCAATTCGCGCGAGGTCCTTGAGCCTAAGGATTTTCGTATTTTCGGGACAGGAAACGGAATTTCGGAGACTTCGGCATCGAACGACTACCCCCCTCCCTCCGGCCGATAAGCTTATTCGATGCAATTCTCGGAGAGTCTTCTGGCTTCCTCGAGGAGGGTGGAACGCTCCACCAATAAATATTAATGATCCATTATTTTGAATTTTAGTTTATATCATAATTATATTATTTTTTATACTTTTAACTATATTATTTATTTGATGTTATCACTATATTACATATGTGATTATTTCAAACATTTTACTTGTTTTTTATTTATTTTTCTATTCTAAATATATTATGTATCAATACAAATATAATATAAAATAAATAATAGTAGTAGTATTTATTATTTCAGGTATACCCCTTCAGGGTGTTTACACACGGAAGGCTAAATACACGTTCGACCTTACGAACATTTTCTTATTTTTAATTTATATCCTATTGTCGTCTTGCCTTTCGTTTCGTCTCGCATTCGCTTCCTCGTTGACTATTTTCCCGATCAGATTCTCGAAGTGCTTTATGTACATACATAGTCCAGTTACAGGCTCCTTTTTTAGCACCGTCTGTATTTTACTAACGATTTGCTCTCCTTCTCTATCCCCCATCCATTTTTTCAGCTCTAATATAAAATAAATAATATTATCATGATATGAAATAAAAATAAAAATAATGTATTTTTAATATTATTTTATGTTATGTATTAATTTTATTATTTTTTATTATAAATATATTATGTATTAATATAATTATAACATATAATAAATAATATCACGATATGAAATAAAAACAATATATTTTAAATATTATTTTCTATTATATATTAATTATAGTATTTTTTATTATAAATATAAAAGAAATCACTTTCAGGATTTTCCGCCTCATTGGATGAGACCTACGATCCGATGGTGAAAATAACAAATTTTTTATGATAATGAAAACAAAGAAGTAAAAAAAAAATAGAAAAAAGAGCCATTGCATTGCAACGATGCGAACGTAAACAGTGATAAAATGGAAACTGTTTTCTCGAACTCCTCCGCGAAACGCTTGAAACAAAACGCATTGAGTGTTCGTCGCAATCTTTGTGCATGACGGCACGTCCAGTGCATTCTCCGAATCGTGCTGTACGAAAAGACTTGAATTGAGATAATTGTACGCTAATGAGCGTCACCCAGGCGTATACCATGACCGACCGACTTCATTTCGTTGTCCGACCCATGCATTGACGTTCGCGACGTGCCAACACGTGACTTCCATTATATCGAGACTTGTATCTTCGGCGCGACCTTGGGATACCGTTTTTCACAAGTTTAGTGTGTGCTTTATAACGTGTATTTTTCCAAATTCCAATTCCAGTAGACAAGAAAAAATCGCAAACGACGACCTTTTTCGGTCCATCACAGTGATGTCCTCCCTTAGGGAGAGATATACACCTAGACCTTTTTGTGGTTATTCTATACACCATTATCTAGTACTTGCCATAGGATCTTTTTTCCGCTACTTGGTTTTTGTTTTATAGGCAAAATAATAACTAATTTTTGGCCCAAAAATCACTATTTATGTTCAAACGTCCGCCATTTTGTCATAAATCGATATTTCCAAAATCGGCTATGACAAGTACTAGATTACAGTATCTAATTTAATAATCTTTTTGGTTTTTTCTTTTCAGATGATTTTTGAAGAAACGCCAGTGGGTACCGTATACGCAGATTTTTTTACGACCCTCCAAGGATCATACAATATCCTTGTATATTTTTGATATTTTTAAATAAATAAAATTAAACATATTTTTGAATGTATATACTTTTAGATAATTAAAACCCCAATCCGAAATTTCAAATAGTTTTCCTTGAAAAAATTCACAACAATGACCTTTTTTTCGGCTCCTAGGTGTATCCCCTTAAGGCGGGAGCCTGAATTAGAAGGTCCGGAAAAGCGTTTTTTCGGGAATTTTCGTAGAAGGGAAAAAAACAAGTGACCCCGTCAACATTGAGGCGTCTTTTCAAGTATATTTGAAATGTATTAAAAAAATGTTCATCATGAAACAATAAATGACTGCAGATTTATCAGCGTATTCCATGTGCGTCTTGCCACTGCAGTCCCCAATCAGCGGGGAAGATACAGCTCGTAATTATTGACTGAACCAAATAAACCAATAATATTTTCAATTGTCATATATTTTTCTTCTGGGTGAATTAAGGAAAAGCTGAATAAAAATGTGTTTAGAGAAAAACCCTTTAATGTGCTATAAAAATGATTTAAAAATACTTTTTCACCGACTTTTTTTACGGGTTATACGCAGTTAGAAATGTCAAAAAAATCGATTTTTTATTGCATTTTCGGAATGTACAAATATGTGAGTATATTCCCTGAAAATTTCAAATCGATCCAGCGGATATTCTCGGAAATACACATATATTTGTAAGGACGCTCGGAGCGCGTCTCCGAGCGTCCGAGAAACTTCAAACGCGTTTTTCTCAAAACGGTGTTTTCAAAGTCGGTGAGCACGATTTTTAAAAAACGGCTCAACCGATCGGTCTGCAATTTTAACACAACCTTGTCAGATATATTCTTCAGGCATTGATCGAAGGAATAAGATTTCCGATAATTATTTCTATTTTTTTTTCAACGATTTAACGAAAAAAAATTGGTCAAGAATCGAAATTGTTTCTATCCGGAGCCACCATTTTGTCAAAAATTAAAATTTCGATTATTCCTTCGACCAATACCTGGATTCATCTATCCCCTAAAATAATCTTTTTGGTTTTTTCATTTTACATAATCCAAACCGGAGATACTTTGCTCACCGCCGGACACTTTTTTTTCGGGGACCTCCAGGAGACTTCCTACAGGAGCAATGTTATTGAATATTTTGGAAAATGAAAAATGCCAATCTACAGCTAAAAGATGCCACTACACTGCTTAATACCCAAATGTTTTTCCCAAATGCCCTTTTCCAGAAAATAAAATAGTGAAAAACGACTTTTTTTGGCCTTGCAACTGCCTTTAACGCCTTCATTCATTTCGAAGAGATTTTCACACTAAAAAAAATAAACTTCCGTTTAATTCAATAGGTCGTTCAGTTTTTTGGCTATCACGCCCGCCGATTCGAAAAAACCTGTGAAAATTAAAACTGCAGAAAACGCGCTTCAATGCTTTCAATAGGAGGAAATATCAATCGTTACTCTGCTTTTGGCCTTGTATCTTCGAAAATATTTACAATTGCCCTCTGTAACTTTGCAAATATATTCTCGGATAGCTTATCTATCGATTTAAGCAATAAAAAAAGATTTTTCGGACCTTCTAATTCAGGCTCCCGCCTTAAATAATAATAACTTCGTTGCTTATCAATATTTTTGCATAAAAAAACACAAGCTTGGCAAAACTATGTATCAATCATGAGTAAAATACCACCATCGTCATCGCAATACTCTTATCAGAAAAAGATCTTGAAAATCGACCTGTTTTTCAGACCCTGAGCTGTTGAATAGCGCAGGCGTTCGGTACTCGTGGCAAATTCGCGAAAACACCCCCACTATCCGTTTCCTCCGGTTTATCAAACGCGGATACGTAATTAAATACTCGTCGATGTGTTAATAAAAAAAAACGCAGTCTCTGGCACGCATGATGATTTATCTCAATCGCAGCTTCCGTTCTCGCTCTCTCTCCCTCTCTGTCCTCGGAAAATCACGCCGTGTGACAATCCGCGGTCCGACTCCACACTGTCTGCGCGTCATTTACACGACCCTGAACTTCGAGCGACTATCGCACTCGGATTATCGCGCGCTATCGGTGATTAACATTTTTTCCGTTCTTGCGTCGCGTAATCAAACAAAAAAAACAACGATGGCTCATCAATACAGTCGTTTCTTTATTTCGCAATTGCCGTTGAAAATTCCGCCATTCTATTCGCTCTCGTGTCACGTCGAGAGGTATCAACAGGAGAGATAAACGTTGTTGTAAAATTCTTCGATGTTATCGCTCCGCGCATCATCGTGAAACTTCATACGGATAGTTGCGAAACTTTCCGCGTGGAAACTAGCTTTTGTTCAAAAGTCGCAATACGCAAAATACAAAAGCTTTCTCAGCGTATATTTTCCTTTTTTTGTTCAAATTTCGAATTGAATTTCTCGGGAAAGATTCACCCACAATGGAGAATGATGTAAGAATGCACGAGACGAAGATTTGAGCGAATATTTATTCGCGTATCTATACAGATATGTCAGAGCCAATCGGAAAGTTTGCAAAGCGGTAAAATCGCCCGAGAGAGAAGCGTACCCCGCACATACGTTCAGTCGCGTACGTGACAATTGTAGCCAACGCGTCGTTGAACGTCGGCGGCTCGTTCTTCTGTTCTACAAAGAATAAAACGCCGAGCCTTTCATACGCTGCATTGCCATCCGTCTTGCTCGTAAAAGATCCAGGCAGGATGATTATCTGCCATGCCCACGGACCGTTCGTGATCTCAAAGAGCTCTCCTCCCGATGTATAATACACGCGCATGGGTGCCGAGAATCCATTGTTTGAATCATCAACGGATGTCGACACGTCAGCTATCGTATCTCGATCCGTGCGAGCTACTGCCAATTCATAAGATTCTTTTTCCGCTATCGAGAATACTTTTGTTAAAAAAATTAATTATTTTAATTATTATTATTATTATCGATAGTATTATTAATACAATCAAAGTTGCCGTCGGCTGGAAACATTAAGATCGTCAGAGTTATTGCAATCGATTATTTGTAATCAATCATTATTTTACCCTATAATCAATTCTTATATTTTATAATCGATTCTAATGAATTATAATCAGCCGTAATCAATTATATAAAATTATAAGTATAATCAAAAATATTCAGTGATATTAACAACATTGATTACAATCAACAATAAGTATACAATTATTATTTTTTGTTTTTACCTATTAAATGGTCTATTTAATTATTATCATCTACTGGTTGTTGTTATGAATTATTATTTCGCTTTGTTTTGTTATCTATGATCGACTGTAATCGATTATAATCAATTCAAATTAATTCTAATTAATTATGATCACTTATGAGTATAATCAAGAATATGCGGTAATATCAATAATAAGTATAATCAATTGGTTTTTATTATTTCTATCTATTAAACTGTTTATTGAATTACTATCACCTACTAGTTATTGTTATAAATGAATATTTGAGTTACTTTTGTTATGTGAAATCAACTATAGTCGATTATAATCTATTATATTTAAGGCGTTACCCCCACTTGTAGCGCAAAAAAAGGCCTTTTTCATGAATTTTTTTAAAGAAAACTACAAAACTTTTTTAATCGATCAATATACCATCTTAAAGAACACATCTTGAAGAACTTTCAGTAATGTTTTTATTGAAAAATATTACATTGTTTAGTGGCAGATAGCCGTCAATGAAATAATATTTTTATATACACTGTTTGCGGTGACCAACATTGCGGCGAAGTGGATCATCTGGAAAAAAAATGCGGATGGATTTAGTCAAATATAAGTATAAACTAGTCTTTAATCGAAGGATTTTAAAAAATATTCATTTTTCACAAAATGGCGGACAGTCAAAGTTAATGGTTCGATTTTAACGAAAAAAAACGGCCGTTTTTTGGCTATAAAACGCTATGGCTATAAATGGCTATAAATGGCTATAAGCCATTTTTTTTCGAAAAAAAATCGAACGATTAAAGACTACATTTTTATGTATTAAATAAGCCTGCAAATTTCAAGAAGATCGGTTCATTAGTGTTCGAGTAATCTTGGTCACCGACTTCAGAAATGCCATTTTGAGCAAAACGCGTTTAAAGTTTCAATTTCAGTTTACACGAAAAAAATATTTTTTTTTGTAAACTTACATAGAGTCATCTATTCTGGACATCAAAAAAAAAACTGCACTTCAAATTGCACTTCAAAAAAATGCAATAAAAAAAATCGATTTTTTCAAAATCGCAAGTGGGGGTAACCCCTTAATTATACCCAATTATAATCAAGAATATTCAGTAACGTCAATAATATTGATTACATTCAATATTACGTACAATCTATATCAAGCCTATAATCAATAATTATTTTCGTTCCAGTCTATTAAATTGTCCATCGAATTATTGTCATCTACCAGTCATTGTTCTAAATTATTACTTCAATTATTTTCGTCATGTGTACTTTATTATTATAAATATTCCCCCAAGCTTACCAATTCCCTTTTCAAACCGTAACAGATCAATCGTGACATTGACAGTTTGTAGATAATTTTTCTTTTCTTTCAGCTCGAAATCTCGCGAAGAAGACGAACGAGGGTATTCCTGAAATTGTAGACGTTTTCCTCCATAGCCGTTTCGTTGTTATCGATTAACCGCTGACTCCACGTGTCTGCTAACGCCCAACTTGCCCGGCTCCTTTCTACTCGCGTTTCTCGCCCTATCTCGCTCTATCATTTTGCCCATACGTCGTGTGGTATTTGTCCATCGATTTTAATATCGCACGCGCGCGGCCCTGTCAACTATATGCGCTGGGGTTTCTTTCCTCGTTCCTTCGACTACGCCGTATCGAATTTCTCTCATCCCTTTAACGAGGCCCCTTTTTTACGCCCGTATTTTCTCCAGCGTGGTGCGTGGATCGATCAACTCGTAAATCCTCTCGCAGCCACAGGGCGCTTGACGTTTCGTTCTCCATCCTCGGTAGCACACTCTTCCGTCGCGTAAATTCGCCTATACGTGTATTTTTCTCGTTTCGTATTTTATTGCGATTCAGCGCGAGAACAACGTCGCGAGGGCGAGCTCAAACTTTCCATGGTAACCGACCCCTCGAAAAATGTTGATGTACGCTGATACGGAAGTACAAACGTACAGTCGTGCGGAATATCGTATGGAGATGACGTTGGAAGCGTCGCGTCGGATATAGTCCGTGCCCAGTGCTGCGCTGGCACATTGTTGGAATTCACATTGAACGAGACGACTTTTCCGTCGACACGCCCTCGTTGTCAACCCCGGAATTTTTCAACGTCAGCGTGCGGGGATATTTTTTTCATCGCCAGATGTCAAATTTGCAGCCTTCGGCATTGTGAGAGGGCTCGAGCGTTGCGCCGATCAATGGGTTGTGCCTAGTGGTAGCAGTCGAAAAAACCTCATTTTTGAGATCTCTTAAAACAAAATCGTGATAGTCGATTTCTGAAAAAATTAGGTATTTGGAAAAGTATCATCTGACGAACACTCTGTCATGTTTTTGTATAATGATATTTAATTGTAATCGATTTACAGCCGATGTCTGGGAAGCACCGCTCAAAAACGTCTTTCTGAAACAGGTTATCTAGTATAAAAAAATCAAACAGATTTCGTTAGTATATTACATTATCCTATGATCAATCGAAGGAATTTTCGAAATATCGTATAAAAAAGAAATGGCGCGTGCTCAAAGTGACAGATTAGATTGTAGCGAAAAAATGGGCATTTTTCGTTCATCAAATCGAATGTCAAAAACAACCTTCGATTAAATACTACAGGGGGTAAAAAAATGTTTGTATACGTCGTCTTTTTCGAATTATCCTTCGAAAAAAATAAAATGCTTTATGAAGTTTCCGTGTTCGATACCTTGTCCTAAACATACATGGTGCCTGTTTACAATAATCTTGGGAAAACACGAACAAAAAAATAAAGCCAATTCAACAACAGTTTCGTGTGTGGTGTACAAATACTTTTTTACCCACTGTTTATTTTTGCATCTCGAAAAAGGCCTTAAAATTTCAGAAAAATCGATACAGTCGTTTTCGGCATATATTGCTCACCGAATTTGACAACGTACTTTCGAGAAAAAAAGAGTTTAAGTTTCGGAAGTTTCGGACGTTCCGACGGGCGTCAACATAGCAGTCTTTAAATCTGATGATTTTGATCCGATCGCTATGACACTTTGAGGGTACATATATAAGATGACATACTGTCAAAATATATTGGTTTTGAAGAGTGATTTTCAACTTTCACATCTAGGCATAGTCTCTCAATGCCCAGGACTTATTTTTGAGGGAGAGTCAAAAGAAGTGCTGCTTGAAGGTTTTCGTCGCCGTTGCATCGCATTAAAGTTTGCATTGTTGAAGCGCAACCATGTGATTTTCTATTTCTTCATTTTTATTATTTTCCGAAACATCCTTTGCACTTCGAGATCGTAAATCTCTGATCAGGATACGTAAAAAAGCCAAACTGATTTCCATAAACAGAAAGGGCGGAAAAAAAGATTCAGTAAAAAAAAAGAATTGTGTTGCATTCCAACGATGCAAAGTTTAATGTCATTTCGCTACAGCGTTTTTTGGGAAGAGAAAAATATTTAAATGTAGGCAGTTTGCACAGTTTGTTATGAAAAATTGGAGGTGATGTCTCTCGAAGAGTAATTGCATTCATTGTCGGTAAAGTTCCAGCAGAATGAAGGATTTTCGATTGGAAAATGCTAAATAGTCTACATTTTGATATCCCTTAAAATCAGTGTTTAAATGTTTTTTTTTCGTATCACTCAATTTTTTTGCATTAGCCTACAGAAATCACGGGAATATTTTTCAAAAAAAAGTTTCTATAGTAATAGAAATGGAGAGGGAAAAAATAAAGAATGGTTTTCGTTGCATTTCAACTGCGAACTTCAACTGTATTATTTTTCAGCACTCAGCGATAAACCAATTGCATCGCCATTCTTTTTTTTTAGAGCACCGGAATCGCGCCATCTTCGAACTCGCGCTCTCCTGACGATCTTGAAACGTAAGTCGATTCACTTCAGAGTACACTCTCCGCGACCGCGTCACTCGGGACTTTATTTTTATCCGTCACTCACTTCCGCCTTCCATAAAGTGCTTCGTCCCTTCGTCGCTAGCCGCGAAAATCTCATCCGTCTCCTGGACTCGATTTCCCGAAGCATTCCGTTTTATCTCTCAAATCCAACCTTCGCACGTTTTTCCGCCGTTCCATCTCTAAATCGGCCGAGGGTTGTTTTCGTCCTCGCTGATTCGCCCTCGCGATCCTCCTTGCCATCCTCGCTCTTCCGGCTGGCGCATCGATCGCACGCGCTCCCGCCAAGCTTCCGGGAGAACAAAGGGCGTGTCGAACGCGGAAGGGAAAAGAGTTCAAGGGCATCGGCCCATCCTCGTGGCTTGTTGTGCGCAAACGACCAATTGCGAAAGAGAACGCGATGCTCAAGTTCCAGCTGGCCACGCCGGAGGATCTCAAGGTCGCGGCGACTATCGAGCGGAAACGTCAGATAGAGGAAGCCAGAAAAGCCCGCATCTTCGACCCACGCTCCAGACGCATAGGGGTGAGAGGACATTACGTATTCATGATATTCGCGTTTATTCCCCAATTCGTAAATACGACATTGTATCGCGAGGTGTCTACGGAAATCCTATTTTATCCGGGTCACGCGATCGCCCTTTCAATCGAGCACAATTAAGGTTGTTATGGAGTTAAGTCAACACGTTACCACCGAGCTGACATTTTTTCTGGACCTTTATAACCTCTTGGCTGATCATCCTGTGTAGTTTGAATACGATCCACAGTACCTTTTTTTTAGAAAAAAATCGGCAACTCGACGTATTTCGTGGGCTAATTACATTACGCTTATGGAAAACCCCCGATCATTTTTCAGCACATTATTAAGGGGAGATGTGCACCTAGGAGCCGGAAAAAGATCATTCTTGTGAATTTTTTCAAGGAAAACTGTTTGAAATTTCGGATTGGGGTTTTAATTATCTAAAAGTATACATTCAAAAATATGTTTAATTTTATTTATTTAAAAATATCAAAAATATACAAGGAAATTGTATGATCCTTGGAGCGTCGTAAAAAATCTGCGTACACGGTACCCACTGGCGTTTCATCAAAAATCATCTGAAAAAAAAAACCAAAAAGATTATTAAATTAGATACTATAATCTAGTACTTGGCATAGCCGATTTTGAAAATATCGATTTATGACAAAATGGCAGACGTTTGAACATATGATTTTTGGGCCAAAAATTAGTTATTATTTTGCCTATAAAACAAAAACTAAGTAACGGAGAAAATCCTATGACAAGTACTAGATAATGGTGTATAGAATAACTACAAAAAACCTCGAGGCAATCGGTTCATTGGTTTTCGATAAATTTTGGGTACCGATTCGAAAAACGTGGTTTTGAGAAAAACGCGTTTGAAAATTTGGGAATGAATAAATCATGAAATTTGTCAACTTACATGGAATCATCGATACCAGGCCCATAGTGTAGGTCTTCTACGGTCGACGGAATGTGCATAGCTTCTAAATCGATTTTTTTGACCATCTAGGTGTATATCTCGCCTTAAGCGAGAGGCCGAAAAAATAGGTACGGTTCGACTAATTATCGGACTAACTCTCGGTACCGTGAAAATGAGGATTTACAGTACCTTTAGAAAAATAATTAATGTTTTTGATAGCGAATTTGTGCGAAAATCATATACACCAAATATTAGACTGTGCAATCATGGCAACGTCGTAGACGACACAAATGCTACCTATCTTATCGGTATTCGGTAATTATGCCCGGAAACCTCAAACTACTCAGTCAGGATAATTAACAACGAATATTATTGGTTCGTATTCTCTTAATTAGTAATAATTATTTAATATTAGTTTGATAACTATGTTTAGAAATTATACATTTCTAGATATTTCTAGGCAAAGACAAAATAACGCGGATTTTTTTTCATACATAATTTTTTTTTTTTGAAAATAGGAAAATTATTAAAGTTTTCGATTTCTTCGAGATTATAGACAGCTTTAGTGCGCACTGTTTCTTTCCAGCGGATTGTTTTTACTCGGACCGATATTTATTTTTGCCAGCTCCTTGGGCCGATATTGAGGTTACGAACGGGGCGCATATGTCTTTAACTTCACGACACTTCTGCCAACCTGGGCATTATAATATACCACAATTTACGACGTTGCCAATTCTTTTCGCGTTAATTGAGCGAGAAAAAGTTTTAGAAAATAATTATACAAGGTAATGGAAACACTTAATGTAATTGCCGAATGTTCAAAAATGCATATTTTTACAAGTAGATGTAGAAAAATAATTCGATAACGCACGTTTAATATGAAGATTATTTAAAAGCTAACAGTTGGTAACAGTCAATTGGCTCCGTGTATAAAAGCATAGGGCGCTCGCCTCGTACTTCCCTGACGGCTAAACCCCATGACAACCTTAATGGAAATATTTTGCGATTGAACGATCCAGCCTGAGAATTCCAAGTCAACGAAAAATCAAATAAAAATAATTAATTTTTTTTTTTCACATTGCGCTACGAAACACGTGCTTTTGGATACGAGAGATCTGAAGATGGAATTTTCGTGCAGTTTCAACATTGATATTTTTGAACTTCCTTCGGTTTGTTAATCTAATGAAAAATAAATAGCATGACGTTGAAGTTTGCATCATTGAAAAGGGACGATTTTTTGGCACTATTTTTTTATTTCTTCTGTTTTTATAATAATCGTATTTTTTTTACTGTTGTAGATTACAACCTAGAATCTTTAAAAATTAAACAGAATTGAAAACAGTAAAAAAAATTAACAGTAGTTAAAAGTAGTAAAAAAAAAATTCGTTCCTTTTCAACGATGCAAGCTTCAACGTCATGCTGTTTATTCTTAATTAAAAATTTAAAAAATCCTATTCTGAAATTGAAAAATACTAAATAAAAGATTATAATGTAGAACAGTAAAAAGAATTACCATTATTATAAGAACAGATGAAATTGAAAAATACTTAAAAAATGTCGTTCCTTTTAAACGGTGCAAACTTCAACGTCATGTTCTTTATTCTCCTTTAGATTAGCAAACCGAAGAAAGTTCAGAAATAGCAATGTCGAAACGTCACGAAAATTTCCCAAATCAAATTGACTTTAAATTGCTGACAATAAAAAAAGAGGAATCTTTTTTTTTCATGATCCCATTGAGAAGGATTATAAGAAAATTCAATGATGTTGAAGTTCACATAGTTGGAATGCAACAAAAATTCATCATTTTCTTTTTATTTCCTTATTCCCATTGTGTATGAATAGTTTTTTTTTTATTGCAGATCTCCCAATTACCTAATAAAAAATGATTGATGAGTTTTCGTAGTTGGATCTACAAAAAAAATAGAAAATCTGAAAAATCAATTGTTATTGCACTCGAACGATGCGAACTTAAATCTTATAAAATTCAATGGAGTTGAACTTTACATCGCTGCAATGCAACGGAAATCATTTTCCCACAAACTTCCCACAAATTTTGTGGATTCTTGTTTAGCAATCTACGAACTAAATCTGCAAAATATGATTTCGCATAACACTAAAAGTAAGAATATTAAAAAGAATTTTCGTTGCATTTCAACGATGCGAACTTCTACCCCGTCTATTTTGATTATTAAACGAAGGCGTTTCCGTCAGGTTTATACGGTGAATCTCTGAATAATTATCCTCAAATATGGCGGAGAGATCTTCTAGGCAACATGTGCTGAAAATAATTAAAGCAATTCAGAAATATTCATTTTTATTGAATTCCAACGTTGCAGATTTCAAACTCATGGAATTCACTGGATTCAGTAAATCAAAAAGGCTGACGGGTTGTTGCAAATTATTCAAAATGGCTGAATATTTGACTTTAATGATCCTTGAATTCCGCCGTTCCTGGAGGATCGAACAAATCCGAAATTGATGGCGATCAATGTGAAAGAACCCGAGTAATCTCACCCTATCGCGCGGCCGCGTATAGATATGAAATCTCATGAAATTAATCCGCGGAAAATGAGGGTTCGCAAGATGAGAGAGGGTCTGCGCGGTTGGTCGTAGGAGAGAATTTCGCGAATCGTCGAGCCCACGGGTAAACGAGAGGCACTACGATGGTTAACGAAGCACGACTGATCAAAACGAATATATTATGGCACTCGAAACTTGGAGCACATTGATAGACTGCCTTCCCGGGAGTTTTAATCATTCGCGTTCGTAATTTTATTCGCCAATGTGTATACATTTGCGAAAAGCCCGACGAGTACGTTTAAAGAGTTCCAGGGTAACGTCACGTGAATGATCGATTGCTCATAATTTCGATCGATTGCCCATTGTATTGTCCGAAATCTATTCTCTATCCTATGATGTATTTTCGTTAGCATGACGCATAAAACATCGACATTTTATTACTTCGCGATTGAAATGTTCTGATACTGTTTGTTGATATTTTTATTACAAACGATCATAATAATTCGATCATGTTGAAGTATGCCTCGTTTCGAATCCACCGAAAATTCATTTTTGCTTCGGTACTTAATGATGGTAAAATTTACATATTTGGAATGACGTAGCAATTTACATCGTTGGAATGAAACGATATTTTTTTTCTATTTTTTATTTCTTCGTTTTTATCATTGTACAAAGATTTTTTTTTGTATTTTGAGGCCGTGAATCTCCAATAATAGTACGTAAAAACGGTTGAGTGCCGTTCACATATCAAATGAGCCAAAAATATTGAGTTATCAAAAATAAGTTATTTTTGTAGCATTCCAACGATGCAAACTTCGACGTCATTCGTCGGAATGCAACGAAAAACGATCCTTTTTAATTGTTCGATTTTTTTGAGCTGTGCAAATTTCTCAAACGTTTTCACGTCTTTTTCTGAAAGACTTACGACTTCAATTTGCAAAAAAGAGTGGATGTGCATAAAAATAAAGAAATGAAAAATTAACACAAAAATTGTTGCATTCCACCGATACAAACTTCAACGTCACGGTGTTTCTCTAATTTTATCATTATCCAAAATCTTTTTTTTCGCACTGATGTGCGAATAATTCGGCAGAACGGTGCAGATTCATAACTCTGGAATAAGGGTGCAGATCTTTATCAAGGATCTCGAAAAACCTTCGAGTGATTTTCCCACACTGACGGTGCAAAAAAAATGAACGACTCGAAAAAAAAAAAAAAATTTTAATTGAATTCTATCGATCCAAAAATGTCATTATTTAATTCGTCAATACGATTAAAAAATCAGGGTCTCAGAAGACGTAGGTGTGTGTTCGAAAAGATCGTAACGCGCTATCATACTCGAAACGATTTATCCATGAGTACATAATGCCCATCATAGATTCTTTGACGTTTTGATCGATGTTTGTTTGCGCAAAAATCTTTGTGGCGTGTTATTTCCTACGATAAGACAAGATAGGTCTAAATAAGTGAGATTGAGTAAAGACCAGAAAAACCGTAAGAGAGGGAGAGAGAGAGAGAGAGAGAGAGAGGCAACGATTCGCGCGAATCGCGTATCCATCCTACTTTTTATGTAAACCTGCCTCGCTGAGCCGCACTGATAAAACGTTCGAAATATTTCAGCTCGTTCCCTCAACGTTTTAGTATGACTTTTGGAAAAAATTTATAAATTCGGTACTAACTCGTTTACCTCTTATGTTAATGCTATTTTTTTTACAATGTCATTAACATAAGAGGTATTTTCATTTTTTGGGAACTTTTTAATTATTAAACACGTCCCATTTAGTTAGTTGTGTCGATACAGATTTTGGTATTGGTATTTTTCGATTGAATACACTTTAAGCTAATACGCAAATAAGTTTTTAGTTACTAATTATTGTCTGTTTGAACATTATGAACGAATTAGTACCTATTTTTGGGAAATTTTCCAAAAATCATACTTCCCATGATAACTCGAAATCCTTAGACTTTGGACTAAGGTAACCTAAGTTAGTTATGTTCCTAACGAGGTGACCTATTACTCCCTTAAGGCTTTGCATCGACCTTCCTAACACCCTGTATATTGCCGAGCCACACTCCACCGACACGCATTTGGTACCCGAGACACAATGACTTCTCCTGTCCGCAGATAGACAAAGAATTCCTGGACAAACAGATTGAGGAGAAGGAAGTGCAGCGTCAGCTGGAACGGGCCAAAGAATGTCGAATGGACGAGGCGCTGGTGCGCAGCAGCAAACTTGCGATTATGCTCGAGAAAAAAGAGGAAGAGGTATATTTATGTGTATATAATAATAATAATGATGATAATCATAATAGGCATAAGTACAGGCACGAACGATAAAGAGATTTACTCAGTTTACACCCTCGTGGGAACTCTCGAGGCTGAGAAAGTGATAAGTCTTATCGGGCTTTGGATCCTTCTGAATATAGGACGGTGAAGAGTTATGACGATGTAAGCCCCCATTTCGATAATATGCTATTTTTTCCGATTTATATTCCGAAACTTAGATATTAGGCTTCGTGAATATAATTACATCTAGGATATAATGAATGGATTACGTCATTAATAAATAATTATTAATTAATGTAGTCAATTGATTAATTATTAATATAATCAACTAATTGATCAACGATATAATGGATTAACGAATGTAATTAGAATATAGTGAAATGATTAATTAATAATACAATACTTATTGATTCATGATATAACGAATGTAATTAATAACTAGAATTCAAGTTCTTGAAAATTAATTCAGTTGATCACAATATTGTTTTGAATATTTATATTTACCAACATTTCAAATACCGACCTTCGGGCAAGTTTTTTTTCCGAAACTCCCGAGTTTTGAATTTTTAGGCCGAAGGGAAAGTGTAAAAGACGTTGAAGTTGGCATCGTTGGAATGCAACGATTTTTTGTTCATTTTTCAGTTCTTCATTTTTATGCTTGCCTAAAGCTTTCTTTTTTGCAAATTGAAGTCGTAAATTTCTAATAATGATCCGTCAAAACATTTCAGTAATTTGTGCAGCCGAAAAAAATTAAATAATTTAAAAAAAAATAATTTTTGTTACTTTCCAACGATGCAAACTTCATCATTATTATGTCGATTGTCATTTTCTGGAAATTCTTCTGATTTGTATTTTTTACAGTGATAAACTTGCATGGTTGGAATGCAACGAAATGTCTTAATTTTTTTCCACGCTTTTTTATCACACTTTGGTTACAGTTCTTTAACAAGAACTTTCAAAAGAGTTTCGGTGATATTCGTAGAGTAAATAAGGCAGAAAATAGATTAACACGAAGAAAAAAAATCGTTGCATTCACAGAACTTCAATACCATAAGTGTAAGAGTGCTGGGTTATTTTGTACGGGACAGATCAAATACATTTTGAGCCACCAATTTATTTGGTCTAGGTTTCACTTCGCAAGGGGTCTCTGAGAGACATTTTTCCGTGCATGAAAAAAATAATTCACATCTTGATTTCTCTGAGTATACTTGTACTTAGCAAAGCGAGCTTTCAGCAATGAAAATGATGATGTTGAAGTTTGCATCATGGGAATGAAACGCAAATGAATTCATTTTAATTGTTTGAATTTGTTTGGCTGTGAAAATCAGTCAAACCTTTTAACGTATTCTTATTGAAGGTTTACGACTTCAGCTTGCGAAAAAGAAGGCGTTGAATAAGCATAAAAATAAACAAATGAAAAACAAACGGTTAAATGTTGCATTCCAACAATGCAAACTTCAAACGTTATAAATATTGCTGCGCCAAGGGTTAAGTTGAGGCAAAACACGCTCGCTGCGTGAGGTTCATCAACTGTTTCAATGAGTTTTTTTTATTTTGGCTGAAAAAGGTTTGAGATTTTTTTTAGAGCAAAATTTGTCATTGTTCTTATGAGCTAAGTTTGAGTTGCCCAAAAATTCTATGAACGATAAAGACTTTTCACGTCGTTGAAATTCCATGCATCCTCGAAAATAGTTGAATCTAACAATAAGATTGGGGAGAGAGGTCAAGTGCAAACGCGAGTTTCGATTTCGATTTTTCCTAAAGTCATAGAACTTCTATCGTTGGAAAGCACAAAAACCGAGGAAAAACATTAAATTCTTCACTTTTAATAAATAAAATTAATTTTAATAAATTAATAAATTTAATTAAATTAATTTGAATTAACTTGAATTAGTTTTAATTAATTTAAATTTATTTTTAATAAAATCTTTTAATAAAGATTCCTTTAAGTCTCCAGTTCTATGGATCTGTACATTCGAGAAGATGTTTTCTACTGTCATAAAACTTGTACCGTTGGTATGCACAAACATTTAGGAAGAATATTCAATTCTTTATTTTTAACATGATCTAAAATCATTTTTGTCAACTTAGCCTGTAGATCTAGAAATTCCTTTAGATCTGTAGATCTGAAGATTCTCACAATCGAGAAGATTTTTTCTAGAATTATAAAACTTGTACCGTTGGGATAGACAAAAATGTAGAAAAAATGTTTAATTCTTAATTTTCAGTACGATGCAAAATCTTTTTAGTAAACTTTGCCTGTAGATCTAAAGATTCATTTCGAACTACACTAAAGATTCCTTCAGATCTATGCAAGTGAATCTAAAATGTGTTTGAGTGATTTTTACAGCCTAAATATGCAGACCGAAACTTGGCGAATAAAAAAAATGTCATTACATTCAAACGTTACAAACTTCGCCATGATGATTTTTTTGCATGAAGGAGAAACGCAAGATCAACACGGAGATCGACACGTTCCGTCGCGTTTACCAACGAGCGGAAGACCGTCGCGACTACGATCTCTACGACCCGGATTCGTTGAAGAAATCGTTACCGGCTCGTACCGGCGACAATGATCCGAGGCTGGGACCAGCATCCGCCCAAAAGTACGCCGGTCCATCAGGACTTCGTTTGACATTTTTTCGTCAAAGATCGGTAAAGCAGTATATTTTTCCCTAAGTAGATTCGAGGGTGAAGACTGGAATCAGGCGGAACGTACCAAAGTACAAAAAGAGCAGATGCAGTCATGGCTGTATCAGCAAATGGCGGAGCGTCGAGCCGCCGATAAAGAGCGTCGGGATGCGGAGAGAGCTTATCAGGATGCCGTTTGTTCACGGGACAAACGCGCCACCGCGCTCGATCATATGGAGGAAGAATGTCGGCGTCGATTGAACGAGGCAACGGCAAGATTCAATCGTGCTCTCGTGAGTTATCGTGAAATACTTTATGTTGGTCCCTTCGATCAAACTGTCTTTGAGCTGTCGATGATTTCTTCGATGAATTAGCTGCGCGGTTGTTTTTTTTCCTCGCTTTGACTTCATTCGTTTTCTCAAGGCCGACAAGTGACATACTCCATTGCGAGTATGAACAAAGAGGATTACGTCAACGATCGTAATTAATGCCGCGGATCCTCTTTCAGCTATAAAAACTCAATCTTTGCTCTTGAGCGTTTGATACTGTTCCGGGAGCATTACGCGTGACCGCTACCTTTTTTGTTACCAGATTTTGCTGAAAATTTTGGGTAGAACTCTATCTTTTTTCCTTTTGTAGCGTGGTCGGCCATAAGTGGGAAACTCAGTTTCCGGGGCGTTAAGGGTGGAAAAACGGCCGCCATCTTAAAATTAAGGGTGTAATTAGTTTTTTAAATTTATCTCCGTAACCGTGAGGCTGACA
The DNA here is from genome assembly GCA_944452715.1 of Ophion slaviceki. Classification (NCBI taxonomy): domain Eukaryota; kingdom Metazoa; phylum Arthropoda; class Insecta; order Hymenoptera; family Ichneumonidae; genus Ophion; species Ophion slaviceki. The sequence goes on along the minus strand of OX101785.1, from coordinate 1,550,306 downwards.
ACAATTTTGTAGAAAGCTTTTTTGTAGTTGATACAATTATTCATAACTTTTTCTCATAACTTTTTGCGCTAATATCAATAATAAAAAAGGTATAAACAAAAAAAGATGAAAAATAAGGGGATACAAAACGTAGAGAAAGGATTATTAATTAATTTGACATCTGACAATAAAAAAGCTTCTCACCATTTTTATAGAGCATTCTGTTATAAACAATTTAACCTATTTTTTTTTAAATTCGGTTTGTTTTTATTGATTTTTCAGCGTTGTGAAGGGAAGTAGTGGAAGGTGAGTAGGTTACGGCGGTATTAGAAAAATTGTTAATAATTTTATTTCGAGCAGTAGTTTCTTTTTTTATTATATTGGTAAGTTTTTCAATGATTATTTCGAAACGATCAATTATCATCACTCTCAAATCTCATTCGTTTTAAAGAGCCGGGTTTTTTAAATGTATCTCCATAACTGTGAGGCCGACAAAAATTGTGTAGGGAGCTTTTTGTAGTTGATAGAATTCTGTATAACTTTGATCAATAACTTTAAATCAAATCTTTTTAAACTAAAAACAGAACGAATAAAGTTTCAAGACACGACACGCTTTTCTCGATTAAGAATTTAATTGTCATATGATTTTTATATTTTTATAAATTTTTTAACTTAAGATTAGTATTATTTACTTTTATGAATAAATAGAAGAAAAAAGGAATTCGAATTTAGTCCGTTTAAATGAAATGAAGAAGAAATAATAGAATTAAATAACCATTCGAATCAAGAAAAACAAACCGAATAAAAACGGAATAGGTCAAATTGTTGATAACGGAATGCTGTATAACAAAGGTAAGAAGCATTTTTATTGTCAGATTTTAAATTAATTAATAATCTTGCCTCAAAGTTTCTTACCCTCTCATTTTTCATCTTTTTTCGTTTATAACTTTTTTATCATTAATATTAGCGCAAAATGTATTGATAAAAGTTATGAAGAATTGTATCAACCACAAAAAAGCTCCCTACAAATTTTTTGTCGGCTTCACAGTTATGGACATAACATTTTAAAAACCCGGCCCTTCAAAGCGAATGAGATGTGAGAGTGATAATGATTGATAATTTCGAAATAATCATTGAAAAACTCAACAATATAATAAAAAAAGTAAACTACTGCTCGAAATAAAATTATTAACAATGTTTTTTTAATACCGACGTAACCTACTCACCTTCCACTATCTCCCCTCACAACGCTGAAAAATCAATTAAAAAAAGGTTAAATTGTTTCTAACAAAATGCTCTATAAAAAAGGTAAGAAGCATTTTTATTGTCGGATTTCAAATGACTTAATAATCTTGCCTCAAAGTTTTTTATCCTCAAATTTTTATTTTTTTTGTTTATAACTTTTTGATTGTTGACATTGGCGCAAAAAGTTATGGATACTTGTATCAACTACAAAAAAGCTCTCTACAAAAATTTTGTCAGCCTCACGGTTGCGGAGATAAATTTAAAAAAAACTAATTCACCCTTAATTTCAAGATGGCGGCCGTTCTGATACCCTTAACTTCCCGGAAACTGAGTTTTACACTCATAGCCAACCCCCCTACGAAATGAAAAAATAGCGTTCTACCCAAAATTTTCACGAGGCCTTTTTTGAAGCACCATTTGACCATACTACCAGTCGATTTTTCCACTGCCTTTTTTTACAAAAAGCAGCTTCCCAGTGGACCTTTCTTCCATCGAAAAAATACCACTTGGAAAGTGCTATTGGCTTTTCAAAAAAATAACTTTTTTTTATTCATACGTAAGTGATGGCCCCTTGAACTACCAAAAATCGTACGGAATTTTTAGTAGTGTATCATCCAATCCGATCCGTTTTACGAAGTAGCCGAGTCAATGAACTACAAAATATTGGCCAAGGAGCTGATCGTCGTTTAATCCAACCGTGCTCAAATATCGCTCACACGCTGCCATTTTATCGTCAATTTATCGGGAAACGGATGAAAGGCTGAGGAGCAGGATCATCGGAGGCGATGCGAAGCGATCCAGGATGACGAGGACAAACGGGCGGAAATTTACAATCACGTGACCGGGGACTTTTTGACGGAGGCGAAGGAACAGGCCGACAGCAACCGCGGTCCCAATAAGCCACTGGCCTCACGCTACAAGGGCATGACGTCCGATCAGCTCAAGGTCTTCCGGGACGAGCAAGCTCGCCAAATGGAGGAGATCGAGGCGAGTTATTTTTGCATGCGCGCTTCTCTCGCGCACTTCTGCCATTTCGTGTCTTAGCCGCGTGTTCTTCAAGCGACGACGATTTTCACTTGCAGAAAATGAGATGCGAGGAGAAACAACGGAACGAGGAGTGGGACAAATTTATGACCGGTAACGCGAGAGCCGCGGAAAATCATCAACGAAAGTTGGACCGTCGAAGAACGTGAGAGATCGATTCGCCTCCATTTTTTTCTTTCTTAGAAAATCTTTGAATTGCGTTTGACCCTTACTTGCCACACTTCTGTAGAATACACATAATCGATGCGTTTTCGCATTAGAAAATAAGTGGTGGGGTTGTGTCGAACCCACAGTAGCAGTCAAAGGTTAAAAATCGTTAACTTTAGAGATCGTTAACTATAAATATCGTTTAAAGATTGTTAACTTCAAAGACCGTTAACCATAAAGATAATTTAAAGATCGTTAACTTTAAAGATCGTTAACTTAGAAGGTCGTTGACTTTGAAGATCGTTAACTTTGAAGTTAAAGCTTGCTTGAAGTTCACCCTTACTTGCCACACTTCTGTAGAATACACATCATCAATACATTTTCGAATAAGAAATAAAGTGGTGGGGTTATTTCGAAGCCCACAGTAGCAAGTGAGGGTCAAAGATTGTTAACTTTGAAGACAATTTAAAGATCGTTAACTTTAGAGATCAATGACTTTAAAGATCGTTAACTTTGAAGATTGTGAACTTTAAAGATCATTGTCTTCAAAGATCCTTTTAAGATCGTTAACTTTGAAGATTGTTAACTTTAAGAATCATTAACTTCAAAGATTGTTGACTTTAAAGATCGTTAACTGTAAGGATCGTTTAAAGATCGTTAACTTTAGAGATGATCGTAAGATCATTAACTGTATAGATCGTTTAAGATCGTTGACTTTAAAGATCGTTAACTTTACAAATCATCAACTATAAAGATCGTTAATTTCGAGATGGTTAATTTTAACTTTAACGGGGCCCTCTGGTTTCTCGGCTGTTTTTTTACGGCTTTTTCAATAATTTTTTACGGGCAAAGCATCGAAATAATCAATCTCATTGTTTTTGCATAATCTTTATTAACATTTAAATGAGCTTTACAAATTTTTTCAAGTCAAAATATATAATAGAATAAACGTTATAGTGGCCGACATGAAGACATCAAGTAAAAGAGGTGCTTGACGGTGACCAAGATTGCGGCTGTTCTGCTTATCTGAAATCAAAAAACCAAACGGCATTTTAATCTTCATATTTAAGACTAGCGATTGAACTAGAGTGAATTCTAAATTACAAAAATTGACTTTTTTATACACTTTTGAAAATTACATTCTATTTTTTACTCATTTTTTCTTAAGTTTTTCGCTCGTACAAAAAAAACTATCGAAGCAATCATGATAATCCTAGTTCAATAGCTGGCTTATAACATATTATAGATGCTGTATAAATTTGAACAAGATCGGTGCAGTAGTTTCTGAAATATCGTGGTCACCGTTTTGAAAAATGGTGTTTCGAGAAAAACGCGTTTGAAAGTTCGCGCATGTGATTTATACTAGAAATTTCATCTCACCGTCAATCTGCTATGCCTGGACCGTACAATGGGCCTTCCTACACATTTTCTACACATGTTGTAGATGTGATTTGTGAAAAAAAAAAAAATCGATTTTTTCGACCCGAGAAACTAGAGGACCCCGTTAAATATCGTACACTTCAAAAATTGTACTCCACAATACCGCAAGTTGTTTGTCCAACAGACAAATCAGCAAACAGATTGCAGAGGAGAATCTTCAACTTGCCGAAGAGCAAAAAATGCATCAGGAGTATCTAAAGCGAGTCGTTTACAAGAACAAACCCAGTCCCGAATTTTTCGAACAATTCAACAAGAGCACACGATGAAGAACCCTTCGATCCAATTATACATCTGTACTTTTTTTTACCTAAAGATCCTTCAAGTAATCCTTCTTACTTGTTTTATCGAAATTGTTCAATATCTGCGTAGCCTTTTTTAAGACCCCTGATAATGTACTTTCGCAATATTGTAGTGATTGCGTTAAGCGAAGAGATAATTGCATTTAGTTTCTTTTTGCCTTATTCTCCTTCCAAAAATTCACCTTCATTCCATTTTTTTGTTCTCCTAGTCCAAATGAAAATATGGTAACCAAGGTCATTTTTTAATCACGCGATTAAGTGAGACACTTAATTATGCGGGATTACAGATGGTAATTGTACTGCGTCGAAATAGGGGAGACCGGGGCAAAGTGGTATAGCGGGGCAAAACGGTACCGGGGCAAAACGGCACTGGGGCATAATGGGATCGGGGCATAATGGGATAGCAAAAAATGAAGTTTCTTGGTGCTTGATTTGGGGCAAAATGGGATAGGGGCAAAATGGGACAGAGAGGAGTGGAATATCAAATTGGGGCAAAATGGAATCGGGGCAAAATGGGACACAAAAATGAAGTGTCGCAGCCCGCTGAATTTCGGGCAAAATGGGATGACAGGAAAATTCATGCTTCGGCTCTATGAAAGAGCTGTTGAAACATAATCTAATCTAAATGGTGCTTGTGGTTCGTTTCAGTCCACATATACGCAGATAATACGGACTGACCGATATATTTGTCGACACATATCCGTCGATTTCATGGGGAGCGGCGGTCCTAGTTTCATAAAACAATTTACGTAAAAATTGACAAGAGTTAGATTTTCATCAATGGCTTGAAAATCAGTATCAGTAACGTACAGTTGGCAGAAAATAAATTAAAAAAAAACAAAGAAAGCTAAAAACAAAAAAAAACGATAAATTGCACGCGTCAGATTATAAAAATTACTTGATTATTTAAATAATTAATAACGACAAAGCAATAAAAATTAAACAGTGCCACCGTTAAATTATAGTATCGTAAGTAGAGTGTGACCCAAATATCGTGTAACATCCAATAAAACCTGTTTTCACTCATTTATTACCCCTCGTTTTTTACCCCTGCATTTCTTTCGTTTCTGCATCGAATTATTCCACTGTCCCATTTTGCCCCGATCCCGTTTTGCCCCAACCGCCTCTTTCTGAGGAGCCTGATTTTCTCCGGCCCATTTTGCCCCAGTCCCGTTTTGCCTCAATGACGTATTTTCCAGCAGTGTTGATTTTCACTATTCCATTTTGCCCCAAACCCGTTTTGCCCCGGTCCCATTTTGCCCCGGTCCCATTATGCCCCGCTATACCATTTTGCCCCGGTCTCCCCTATGTGTTAATTTATCACGTGGTAAATTAGTGGATCAAAGGCATCATTCTATTTTATTGAGCGAGGCATTCTTGTAAGGACTCACTCAAATTTTACAAGCTTCTTTTAGATATCAAAAAGCAGTGCTCGAACGAAGGAATTTTTTGTTTCGATGCATCGTTTTTTTTATAAACGAAAATAGAGCGTTTTTCACCGAAAATCGATACTTTCACTCTGGACTGCGGCCATTTTTTCAAACATCAAAATTTCATTAAATACTTCGTCGAAGCACTTCATCATGTCATGCAAAAACTAAATGGATTTTGTTTTCGTTCTTTTTGAGCCGCAGTGGTCACTGCGAAGGGCGTTTTTCAGTCAGCAGTCTGCATAAACCATTGTATCTATCACATTTATAAATATTTTTCAAGACAAAAATTGTAAACTATACTTGAAACCGTACTCATTGATGTAAAAAAAATTAAAAACCTGCATACACTCTACGCCGAAAAAATTCACACAAATTAATATTTTTTCCGGCCTCGCGGTGGGTGTACCCCGTTAAATTTTGTCTTGACAACGAGCCTGAGTAAGTTGATGAAAAGACATGCATTCAGCAGTCTTGGGTTCAAGAGAGCGATGTACCTCGACCTTCTCTGTAGGAAAACTCATTTACGAAATAAAATCACCAGATTAATTTTCATGACTTAATACTCTACTAATAATAAACGAAACTTATCTCGGAATCTTCTTACATTATTAATTGTGATGACTTCACGCGGTAGTGCAATTTTTGAGAACAGCATGCCAAAATTCGCTCTATTATGGACCCCCCCTGCCGAGCAGCGATCGATTTCCCAGGTAACATTAATTTTCAATTAATAATTTTAAACAAACAAAAAAATTGTTGTCAAATGGAAAAAAGTGCAAAATCGTCGTTTCCAGTTGTCACCCATCAAGCGGTTGACTATATCCGTAAAAACTGCCACGTGGAACTCCAACGATGACATCATTTTACCTACCATTCCGCTGGTCGTCAAAGTAGACATTCGCCTCTCCAAGCCCGTCGATAAGCGAGCCTCGACGATCGGTATTTCCGGAGTCTCCGTCAACGATCGTCGGTAGCCAGAAAAAAATGGTTGGCTAGAATGGTTGGATAAAATGGTGGAAGAGGTCTCGAGATGCTTGTTGCAAGATTACTTGGAGTACACGTTGCTACAGTCGAAGGCAAAGTGAGCGAGAAATAGTTTTGAGATCAGCAACCTGTGGGTCAGTTTCAGCTGTGGCTTGTGAGTTGCCAGTGTGTGACCATGGCCTCGTCAACGTTTCTACGCACCAGAATTGGTGAGTTTTTATGATATATGAAAATTGTTGAACGTACACGCGTGCACGTAGGAAGTTTGCTCCAAAAAATGATCAAGTTCTTCGTTCGACTGTTCAGTAGCTTGTCCGTAAAATTCGAAGCTCCGCATCGACGTCGAGATCACTACAGTGCCGCGCCATGTACATAGAAAAACTTACGACGCTTCGGCCATTTATCAATTTAGTCGTCGCGATAAATTTACTATCTAGTATTGCATAACGAAATGTTTATTCAATAACGACTCGCTGTGAAATTTTACCGGCCAATAAAACCATATTGGATAACTCGGTAAGCAAGTTGGTGAAATGTCACTACAATCCACATCGATTAATTATCGCCAGCATGAGTTGTCATTAGAACTTTCGTCTCACTGGAAAAAACGTAATGAAGTTTTGTCAAAACAAATAACGGTATGGTGAGCAGCGATAGAAGCCGCTGATCGTTTGATTATTTGTTTTGACGGATTGGCTGGATCAGTCGGGTTGGCGAAGACACTTTTGACCTACTGATAATTGAGAAAAAATTCATTTAATGCACCGTAATAGTGTAGTCCAACGTATGAGAACTTTGGACCCGCTTGTTATTTCTGCATGGCCCAGTAAATTTATACATCCAAGACCCAACGTAAATTGCTAAGTTTACTACCACAGTAAACGGGTTTCGCTGTTATTGCTTTTTGGAAATACTTTTGTATTATGATAATCAACGGAATTATAGAAAATTTCGGCCGTTAAGATTTTTTTCCAATTTATTTATTATTTTAATCGTACATTTATTTTAAAACGTGTTTGTCGATCGCTTGTTTTTTTTTCAAGCGCGAACGACTTATACTATGCACCTTGAAAGTGGGACTGATTATTAGTTAGCGTTAAATATTCGGGATTTCGTAAATTTACGATTCTTTTTAAGGTACTCTTTTCACGAGCCCGAATATTTAACAGGTAACTGATTTTCGTCGATAATCAAGTAAATATATATCCCAGTATACTGGTAAAATTTCAAGCCAAGCTACTGAACTTTCAACGTAAAATGACGACTCTAAAATTCGTTTTTTTTATACAGCGCTTTTTGGAAATGACACCCTGGCCACATTTATATCTAATAATTTATACACTAAATAACTCTAAATGCCTGATGTAACTGCTCAACGGTTGTACATTTTTTTAAATAATCCGTAACGACGATAAAAACGGAGGGGTCACCGAATATTTAAAGAAAATTAATGACGAAACTTGGAAAAATGTGTATAGCAAAAGTACTTTCATAGTCGTGACTTTTCAGCGTAAACGTAAAAATGTCTAAATCTACTAAATTTGGGTAACATTTTTTATTCCTATTTTTTATTTATCGTTGGTGATAATAATTGAGTGTGACTTGTTTTTATTAAACCCTACTTTAATTTAACAATGATTTAGAAGGGCCCTGCGTATGCCCCTACAAAATACGACCCGCCGCGAAATGAATACCTTAAGGGATAATACCGCTGTAAAATTTCAAAAAGTTTATTTTTGTAACATTGGCTTGAGAGATGCTTCAAACCATTTAGAATGAGGGGAAAGAAGTTTTGTACCTGTAAAACAAAGCTCCGAAGGTTCGTGTGAGTCTGCGGTGGCAGTGGCTGGCCCGTGTGCGATACGTCAAGCGTTTTTCTCGCTTGACGTATCGCCTAAAAACAAACCCAAACAAAATTAAAAAAAAACGGCACGCAGCATAACTCCAATAATTTTCATTCTTTTCACTCCAAATTTTGAGCACAACTTTGAAATAACATTCAGAAGAGAAATACGTAGGGGTTTTTCCATGAGTTAATCATAACATCAGTTATTAACATATGATTGTCCTTTTTGAATGTCGACAATTGAGTTTTTACTTTGAATGCTCGCCAATTACACAAAAAATCATATTTTTAAAATCCGCTACGTATTTCTCTAGTTATACACATGTAAATTAAAATTGTAAAAAAAAATTTTTTCGAATTCAAATTTGCGTCAGTCAGACTGCGTGCCGCAGAACATCTCAAATTCAACATGCCTCGCGAGAATGGCTCTAGCGTCACCATTTTGTATAATTTTTTAGTATACATTTTTTTTTGTTCACTTGAAGATATGACTAATAACATCCTTGAATATTATTATCCTCTTACGAAAAATCACTTAATTTTAGACGTTTACAGTGGTAAGCCCTTAAGGGGTTAGGCCACAGTAACGGGTAAAAAATCATGTGCGAATTTGACAATTTTTTTTTTGTACGAAAAAGTGATTCACTCATAAAATTAATTACACATCTATGTAGTGCGAATATCGAGCTGTTCGATTTTTTTTGACGTATAAAATGGGCGACTACTAATATTTTCTTTTGTTATCTTTTTTTTAGGCGCTTCGCGGCGTGACATTTAGCATCCACAATTTTTTACCTAGAACAAGATACAAAAATTCTCGTCAATCTACATTAGAATACCTAGAGAAGTACGTACGGAATTTGAAAAATATTGTTTTATTCAAAAGTTGTGAGTATTTGAATTGAGTTGTAGGTATTTGAATGAACTTTCAGTGAAAAAATTCGTACAAAACTGCTCATAAAATGAAAAGTTTTCGATTAATGAGAAATTCCGTACGCACTTCTCTGCGAAATGCAATTAGGAACATTACTTTCAAATTTGAAGTAAATCGAGTGAAAATTGTTGAAGTTATTTGTCACGCCAGTTGGAAAAAAGCTGTTTCGAGAAAAACGCGTTTAAAGTTTTAGGTACTCTATGGCCGTGCCAGAGGTGGGCTTACGTTATACGCTCAAAGTCGGTGAAAAAAAAAACAAATTTCTCGCTATAAATCGTATACTAACTTATTCTTATGATGATAAAGCACCGTTTTAGCGAGAAAAAAAATCGATTTTCCGAAAATTCCACTGTGGCCTTACCCCTTAAGAACAACGGATTCAGTGGCCATCAATGTTCCTATCGATAAATTACCACGCGAGTGAAATAACGAGAGCATATGACGGACACTATAATCCAAGTAGAAATAATTAGGTTTGTTCGATGATTTATGAAATAATTATTTCTACACAAGGACAGGTAATTACAATTGATGCTTCTAGATCCATGATACCTTATTCGGACAATGAAAATCAAATTAAATTCCCCAATGAAGCCGATCTCAAAATTAATAATTGTCAGTTATCATTCGACGACATTTCGATGAAAAGCCGTGGGATCTGGGACCCACCATTTCATAAATGTATTACAAAAAAGAACGCTTTATTCTCGAACTTAAAACAGTACAGAGGCTGCAGAAAGCATCTCGAAGGGGTTACTCCGAAGCGGCCTATCCAAAGATCACAACGCACTACACGGTAGTGCCGCGAGAGACGGACCCAAGATGGAAAGATGTGAATATGGAGAGGTTCGTGGATGAGACGGACGTTCTGATCGTCGGTGGAGGACCAGCTGGAATGGCGGCCGCGATACAGGCAAAAAGGTCCGCCGAAAAGCATGGCAAAGAACTTCGAGTGACACTCGTGGAAAAGGCCTCGAACGTGGGTGGTCATATTCTAAGTGGAGCTTGCATAGACCCTGTCGCCCTCGACGAACTCTTCCCAAATTGGAAAGAGTTAGGGGCTCCTCTCGAAACACCCGTTACCGAAGACAAATTCGCTATTCTCACGGAAAAGGGTAGAATAACCCTGCCGATCGTGAAGGGCATGCCCATGTACAATCATGGCAATTACATTGTCAGGTGAGAGGACCGAAAATTTTGGAGGAAATGTTGCTGTGGGAGCAACTTTTGTCGGTGTACGTTTTTTTTATGGAGATCCCTTAGGCAAAATAAACGAATTTTCAAGATTTTTTTTGTCGAAACTATTTATCCTACATAATTAAAATTTTATGTACATATTATTGCATCCGTTAATTTTCTAAAAAAAAATTTTTTTAACATTTATAAATGGCGGTGGTACGACCCGTCACAAAAATTACTATAACGTGGTCAATTTTTTTTTTCAATATCCATTCTACCAATTAAAGTTAAGGGCCTAGGCTATAAAACAATACACTGAAAAATCGAATTTTTTTAATCGAACTCATGCAAATCCCTTAACGCTTTTAGGGTTTCGTAGCCACTAGGAATTCTTATAATTTTGTAATTTCCGTCTGTCACAATGCTTCCGTTTGTTTGGGTCTGAATCAATTCTTAGGGGTTTCAGCGTGAAAAAAAAACACTTTCTTGCGAATTGTTTTCATCTATAGGGATGGAGTAAATTTATTGAAACCCTTTGTACATTGTTACGTGTCATTTCGAGAATATTCCGTGAAATTTGTACGCGAAAATATCCATAAACAAGCCGGTGATGAAATACCTCCCCCCAACGGTCTTTAATAATTTTTTTTTCATTTCTAAATTTTCGGTGGCCATGTAAAGTGAAAAGTGCTATTTTTGACGAAAAATTCCGCCATTTTGGGGGTGGAAAACCCCCTCAATGTAAAAAAGAAACTCAAACTAACCGTTGGGGGGAGGTATTTTATATGTAGAAAGTGTGTACCAAGTTTGAAATAAATCGGTCATGTAGTTTTCAAATGGCAGTGAACACGGACTTCGAAAAAGTGGTTTCGAGAAAAACACGTCACCGGCTTCTTTGTGGATATTTTCGCGGACAAATTTCACGGAATGTTCTTAAAATGACACTTAACAATGTACAAAAAGTTTCAATAAATTTACTCTATCCATATAGACGAAAAAAATTCGCAAAAAACTGTTTTTTTTCACGCTGGACCCCTACCCTCCCCTTAAGTATAGCGTTTAGTAAATATTTCCGAGTAAAGTAATTGCAGTTGCTGTAAAATAATTCGATTCAGAAAAAAAAACACGGTTTTCCACCCCGATAAGATTCGGCCACTGATGTTTTTGACATTACAGTAGAGCGTCGATTATCCGAATCATTTGGGACCGGGCGCCTTTCGGATAATCGAAAATTCGGATAACCGAACAGCAATATTCCGTGGGCGAAAAAACCTTGATTCTTTCAATATGATAAAATATACATATTTAAAAATACAATGAACCTTAATATGTTAATAATACAAGTACATTTTTGGTGAATTGCAAAGAACCATTGTATCATTTAATGATATAGAACGAAGTTAAATATGTATTTAAAAATAATTAACATTCGTAGATCTTTGAGTTCTTATGTATTTATTTTTGAAAAAGTCGACGATTTTCTTCTGTTTCACACCGGAAGCTCGTTCGTTTGCTGTCAAATGTCGCAATCGTTTCAGAACAAGGAGTTGCATTGAACAACATTCAGGCTGCGATTCGTACCACTCCATTGCTGTTTCAAAGCCTTAAAGACCTCACCGTGAGAGTGAGTCGTCATAGTCAGAGTTATTGTTTAGATAATTGCTATTTAGATAATTTATATTTTGGATAACCCAAAACGCCATTCGGATAATTGACGTCCGGATAATCCACGCTCTACTGTATACGAAAAAAGTAACACACCTAGCATTGCCCAAGATTTTCAAGTTCGATGAAAAAAAATTAACCAGTAGAAAATGATCAACAAGTTTAGAAAATGATCAACTTTCAATTCAATATTCAATATCTTTTTTTTTCAATTATTCCACAATGGAAACGTAGATTAGGACACGTGGTTGCCTGGCTGGGAGAACAGGCCGAAGCCGCTGGTGTAGAAGTTTACGCTGGCTATGCAGCCTCCGAAGTGCTCTATCACGAGGACGGTTCAGTCAAGGGTATCGCGACGAACGACGTTGGAGTTGCCAAGGATGGCGCGCCCAAAGAAACCTTCGAAAGGGGCATGGAGCTTCACGCTAAATGCACCATATTCGCTGAAGGTTGTCACGGTCATCTCACGAAACAAGTTTCGAGAAGATTGAATCTTCGAGAGGACTGTGAGCCTCAGAGCTACGGTATCGGCTTGAAGGAAGTAAGTTCACTTTGCAGGGAGAGATTGTATGGGATCTCGAAGTAATACGGTAGTTCCGGGACGCTTCGGGATATACCGAGATGAGAAAGTTTTAGGACTTCGTAACATGTCTGTTAATTGAAATGCAAAAATTTCCATCTACTTTGTTGATCAATAAAGTTAGAGACATTGCCCGTCACATACAAAGCTTGAAAATTTACAGGCGAGGCTTAAAAATGAAAAACGGCAAATGGAACCTCAAGTTCATTTTGAAAGACCTTCTCTAAAATCCAAAAGCCTGCCTGAGATCCAATAAAAAATTGGTTCCAGCATTTCACTGCATGTGAATTGGGATGCACCTACGGAGCTCTACTTGACAGACGGACAGACATGACGAAGTTACAAGGATTCCATAATTGATTACGGAACCCTAAAGATTGAAGCTCATAGTACATAGACCAAATAGGTTTTCTTTCTTTATGGAGAGAGATACCTACCTTTAGGCGAGGAAAAAATTTCCTGACTTTTATGATCTTTTTCTTTAAAGGAACGATTTCTTTACCATTTTTGAGATTTAGTTTTATTACTACTTTTGGCTGTTACATGGTATTTTTTTATTCGTTTTTAACAATGGCGGAGGCAAGGCACGATCTTCTTCTGCATTTAAAAAAATGGCGTGACGTATAGCTAAAAAACTAATCGACCGATTCTGATGAAATTCGGTAAAAATGTTTCCAACCTTATTGTCCAAAACATGACCCTAAATGTTTTTGAACATTTAAAAAAAAGTATTTTTTTTTTGCAAAATGTAGCCATTTATTTCGGAACATTCAATCATTTTGTTTCAAAGCGTACCATTTCATCGATGTTCAACATTTCTCACTTTTTCTTGGTTCACATTCTGGGTATGAGTGTTAATGAAAGAAAAATCTTCGCTGATTTTTCTCCCCCGCCGTTTTTAAAGATTAATTTTTAAAAATACCATGTAACAGCCAAAAGTAGTAATAAAACGCACCTTAAGTCTCAAAAATAGGGAATAAATCTTTCTTCTAAACAAAAAAAAAAAAAAATCATGAAAATCGCAATTTTTTTGCTCGCCTGAAGGCATCTCCCCCCTTCAATTGGAGGCAAGTAGCCTGCATCCAATAGATTTACGAATGATCTTTATTGTTCTATAGGTTTGGGAAATCCAACCTGAAAAGCACAGACCCGGAGCTGTTGAGCATACTTTAGGTTGGCCCCTTGACAAGAACACTTACGGCGGTTCTTTTCTCTATCATCTGAAGGAAGAGACGCCCTTGGTCGCGGTCGGTTTCGTAGTTGGACTCGACTACAGTAACCCTTATTTGCATCCTTTCAAAGAATTCCAGAGATTCAAGCAACATCCGGCGATCAGGCCAACCTTCGAAGGTGGCAAAAGGCGAGTCTTTAGTTATTGGAATGCTTTATAAGGAAACGGAAATCTGACTGCTCTGCTGGGCCTTCAGCAATGATGTTCTTGCCCTGATATTCGAGTCACTTCGCGAATTGTTTTCCATTAGTTGGCAGCGAAAGATGAGACGGCAGTGTTACACGTCAAAATGATGATCGAGTTTTCATTTGACATTACCATTACTATCATTCTACATTCCAATGTGCACGCTTAATGTCCTTTTCACGTTCTCGTCCAGGATCGCTTACGGAGCTAGAGCCCTCGTGGAAGGTGGCTTCCAGTGCATTCCAAAGCTCCAATTTCCAGGTGGCTGTCTTGTCGGTTGTACAGCCGGTTTTCTCAACGTGCCGAAAATAAAGGGCGTTCACAACGCGATGAAGAGCGGTATGCTCGCGGCAGAGAGCGTCGTTGAGGCGATCGTCGCATCCGAGACAAGCACATCGGCAACCAAGGGACTGGAGCCTAAAAATTATACCGACAAGATCAAGGACAGTTGGATCTACAGAGAGCTGAAAGCAGTGAGAAATTTTCGACCGAGTTTCCACTCGGCACTTGGTGTGTACGGTGGCCTCGTCTATTCCGGATTCTCGATGCTACTCGGAGGTCGCGAGCCTTGGACCCTGTCGCACGGTGGTTAGTTATCACTCTCACGTCATCTTTTTTCTCCCATCGCATTGATTCATAAAATTATCCAAATGATTTTTGGATCCTAATTGAAGATCCATCATGTCTGTTGGTCAAGAGAAATTTTGGATGCGGATAAAAATCAAGACAGAAAAATACAAAAGAACTTTCAGAGAATTCTAAAGTTGCAAACTGCAGCATCGTTGCATCTATGAAAATAATTCGGGAGATTGAAAAAAAAACGTTTTTCGCGTGTCTCAGGAGCTGATCATACAAAACTAAAACCAGCTGTCGAATGCCAGCCAATTGTGTATCCGAAACCCGACAACGAAGTTTCCTTTGATCTTCTATCGTCCGTCGCACTCACCGGCACGAATCACGAAGCTGATCAACCGCCACATCTCACTCTCGCTGACGATAGTATACCGGTGAAAAAGAATTTGGCGGTTTACGATGGTCCCGAGGGTCGCTTCTGCCCTGCTGGTAAGTTTCGCACTTTTTCATATTTAATGGACTACTTGTTAAAGTATAAAAAAATATTTTGCTGATATAGGTTATTACAATAATTCTCGTAATATTGCACCAGTTTGTGACTATACTATGAAAATTATAATAATTCAAATAAAATCATTAGAATTAAAATAAAATTATTATAATTATAAGAAAATTATTATAACTATGATAAAATTATTTTAATCATAATAAGATTATTATAATTGTACGACTAAAATTAAAATTATTATAAAAATGATTATTAATATTTTGATAACTCTTGACGAAAACACTTTCGAATCAGCCAATTTTGGTGGTGACCGCCTTTTGCAAATTTCTGCAACCAAAAATTTTCCATACATATGAAAAAAAATGATATTCGCGCGACTTGCTGAGCCGCACGACCTCGAACGTCGGATCAGCGTGCGCCAGGCAATTACGACACAGCGCCAATTATACGCCAGTAACGAACTTCACGGAAGGCCGTTGGGAAAATTGGCTCGAGTTTTATAATAAAGCAGAAATGAAAAATTGCTATAAAACCTGAAAGAACATTGCGACCGGTGGCGATCTCTTGGTTCGCGGGACATTTCTTTTTCATTTTTCGAGCATACGGAAATTAGTAAAGGCGGTGCAAGAGCAAAGAACGGAAAATTTACAACGGGACTCGTTTCGCCGGCGTCCTGCTTTTGTTCTCATCGAAATGGGAAATCTTTTCTGATGGAGTGGACCGACATTTCGGAGTCGGCGAGAATAACATGAGCTCCAATGATAGAGCGGAAATGTTGAGAAGCTCGAGAAATCTCACGGCACATACCAATGCCGCCGGTAAACAAAAGAAATCGCGACCCTCGGTGCAGAAATAATTGCGATGATGCAACTTCAATGGGCATGCGACAATGAAGTTTTTATCCCGTAGATTATTGTCAGCCTTGCACTTCAATTTTTACACGTGCCTGACGTTTTTATCTTGACGATTTTCAAATTTTAAGCCAGACGCGAAAAAAAAAATAGTTTTGAGACAAGGTCTTACCAAGTTTGAGTTTTTTTACTGCACAATATTAATGCACAATTTACTGCACAATATTAATATATAAATAATGAAGTTATTGTTTGAACAATGTTCTGGCAACTAAGCTGATCTGAAATGAAAAATAAAAAATGGACTTTCAGTATAATAGAAAAACTTTCGTATGACCGGATACTTATTGCGATTTTGAAAATTACGAAAATGGCAAGCTGTGGAAAAAGTAGTTCGATTTTTTATTTGAAAAACAACTTTAACCATTTTTCATTACTAAATGGATAAACATATAAAAAGATCATCCGGCCATACGATAGAAAGTGTTATAAACTATGCGCTGTTCGAATTTAAAGTGAATTGGATCAATACATTTTGAGATATGACTTACACCGTTTCATAAAATATAGTTACGAGAGAAAGTAAAATAGAGAGGGTACGCGATCTGACGCTTCACAAAAATCGGCACAACTGGGTCAGCTTTCAGAATTTTTCCACTATCTTTGATGCGCACTAAAATTAACGGGTTACACCTACCTCGTGGCTGAAAAGGAAAGGAATTTTCGTGAATTTTTTCCAGGAAAACGGGTGCGGATTAACATTTATTTTTATCCATACAAGAGTATGGTGTTAAGTATCTTGCACAAATTTTGCATTGAAAAATATTTATGAATGTGGTAGATACAATAGTTTGTGCAGATCGCTGTTTAAAAAACGTCCTTCGCGGTGACCACTGCTGCTCCGAAACAAATCATCCGAAATACAAAAATCAAATGCATTTAATTTTTGCAAGGATTTTTTGAAAGTATCGATTTTCGCTGAAAAATGCTCTATTTCCGTTAATAAAAAAAAAACTATACATTGAAAAGAAAATTCCTTCGTTCAAGCACTGCTTTTTGATATGTAAAAGAAGCTTGTAAAATTGGAAGTTGATCGGTCCAGTGATTTTTGAGATATCCTGGTCACAGATTTTGAAAAGTTCATTTTGAGAAAAACGTTTCTAAGGTTCACCGGTTCCCACCTATAAACGCCCATAACTCCTTCAATTGTGAACGGGTCGACTAGAAATTTTCAGAGAATATTTTTGAAATGTTGGATTTTGAGAAAGCGATGAAAACGATAGATGGATGTTTAAAAAATGTCAACCAGGTGTAAATACTCAAGAGAACCTATGACATTGACGTTTGCATCGTTTTGATACAACAATTCTTCTGTTCATTATTCACGTATTCTTTATTATGTTTCTCCTAAGCCTCTTGTTTTTTCAAATTGAGATCGTCAATCTCCAATAAAAATACTCAAATATTTGAGTGTTTTTCACGGGCAAAAAAGTTCGCAAATAAAAAAGAACTGATTTTTATTGCTTTCCAACGATGCAAACTTCAACATTATCAGAATCTAGGATACTAAACTGCAAATTTCAAAGAAAAATTCAAACCCTCAAAAACCTGTGGCATTGAAGTTTGTATCGTTATAATGCAACAATTTTTCTGTTTATTATTATGCTTCTCCAAAGCCTTCTTTTTACACATCTAGGTCGTAAATCTCCAATGAGAACACTCAAGTGTTTGGGGCCGGGTTTAAATTCCGAACTTTGAATGATCAGAATGCTCAAAACTCCGAAAGACTACTACCCCGAAAGATCAAAACTCCGAAAGTCTGAACGGGGCCGGGTTGAAATTCCGAACTTTGAATGATTAGAACGCTCAAAACTCCGAAAGAATACTACCCCGAAAGATCAAAACTCTGAACGAATTTTACACGAAAGACCAAAATTCCGAAAATCTGAACACTGTCAAAATAATTCGGCTATTGAAGTTTTAAAAGTTTCAAAATGTTCAATAAATCAATGAATTTTTTCAAGAATTGTTTTTTATTAAGAAGTGATTTTACGTCAATTTTGAAATTTGTCTAGACAATGTTATTATACGTTCTACATCATTTACAGTCAACTGTGTGGACTTTCGCTGGCATGATCTTGACGAAACTTGCAATTTCGGAATATTAAAATTTGGAATTTCAACCCGACCCCCATGTCAAGATCATGCCAGCGAAAGTCTACACAGTCGACTGTAAATGATGCAGAACGTATAACATTGTCTCGACAAATTTCGAAATTGACGTTAAATCACTTCTTAATAAAAAAAATTCTCGAAATCATTCGTCGATTTATTGAAAATTTTGAAACTTTTAAAACTTGCATAGCCGAATTATTTTGACGGTGTTCAGATTTTCGGAGTTTGAATCTTTCGTCGAAAATTCGTTCGGAGTTTAGATCATTCGGGGTAGCATTCTTTCGGAGTATTGAGAGTTCTGATCACTCAAAGTTCGGAATTTCAAACCGGCCCCATCTTGAAGTTGCGAACATTAAAATTCGGAATTTTAAACCGTCGCAGCATTCAAAGTTCCGAATTTCAACCCAGCCCCAAATGGTCGAGTTATTTACACAGGCAAAAAAAAATCGGTAATTAAAAAGAATTGATTTTCGTTGCGTTCCAACGATGC
The DNA here is from genome assembly GCA_944452715.1 of Ophion slaviceki. Lineage (NCBI taxonomy): Eukaryota > Metazoa > Arthropoda > Insecta > Hymenoptera > Ichneumonidae > Ophion > Ophion slaviceki. The sequence goes on along the minus strand of OX101785.1, from coordinate 1,531,517 downwards.
AAACTTCAACATCATAAGAATCTCGGGTAGCCAAAAAATCGTGTTTTTCAAATTTCAAGCTCATGCAGACCCCTTAACAGCACCGAGTTCGTTTACAAGCTCCCACATGAGTCAATATCTTTTTTCGTCGAGCTTTCTCAACCGATCGGTGGTACATCAAAAGTTTATCGCACTACAAATTCCGTGTATTCAACTGACCCAACGCGAGGGTACTTTTTTCCCATTGCAAGCAACGATAATAGATCTATATTCACAAATCAGTCTCTCCACTTTGATCGCCGTCGAGTTCGTTTCGCGGACGTTTCGTGTGCAAAAAGCATGCCTCAGTGAAAGAAGAAGAAGAAAGTTGTTCCACGAATTTGGCGAAGCCACCCTCATCGCGAGCCCGCGAAACTCCGGTGCTCCCTCCCCTCTGACGAATCCACTTCCTCCTGGCGTTCTTTCACCCTTGTCGCCGACCCCGGGGCCGTCGAGTCACCGACGGAGTTCTCGTGCGGATCTCCCACCAGCGTTGCTCCCTACGTACCTCTCGTATCGTGCGATCTGGCAAAAGAGGGCGCAACGAGCCACCCTCGACGCTTCAATCGATCGCATTTACGCCCTTCCGGTTTGCCGCAGAACCTTACACATTCGTACGTATCGCCGTCTCTCTTTTTCCTGGTTCCCGCGGCGCGGGAGTATCGACCGCCGTGTCCTTGAACCTGAGCCGCCATCCGGACAAAACCCTCCGCGCCCGGCTAGACTGCTCCCCGACCAAACGCGCAACCCCCGAACTCTAAGGGCACTCTGCATCTCGCGCAGCTCGAATCTCTCTCTCTCTCTCTCTCTCTCTCTCCCTCTCTCTCTCTCCCTCTCTCTCTCCTCGCGTCTGGAAATCGCGTTTCGATGAAACTTCCAGACTCGACCTTCCTTCATTGTACCGCACGCGTAATAACATTCTCGATACCTCGTCATTTTATTCCTCCGCGTCCATTGGGGTTACTCCAGTCCGACGATTCCCAACCGTTCACCAGGCCCTCTTACGTACAATGAAAAATCGACTTTCAAGATGGACGATAATTGCGCTCGCACTGTTCATCGTGAAAAGTTATGCCCTCAGACGAAATGGCTCCCGCCACCCTTGAAGCCCTTCCCGGACTCGGCTATCGGTAGGATCAATCGACATTCGCGCCAAGTATTGCGCGACTGGCTCAATATTCAGCTTGAGTGCCTCTCAAGACGTCGAAGACTGCAACGAATGCTCGCTGAAGCGTGTAGAAAGGCGAAATTCGCCATTCAGCTGAGGAGGCGTAATGGGGGGTTATAATTTTGCCATTTAGCTCGAAATGTGAAATAATTTGTGGAAGTATCCGTCGGTAATTACTTTCAAGCAGTTAGTGTAGTTGCTGTAAAACAATTGAATTTTGCAGGAAATAAAATTCTTTCCATTTTGAGAAAATTATATCGGGCATTTCGAAAATACTTCGTTGATAAACAAGAAATTAATTGCCAAGGCTTCCAAAAGTAATCAAGTTCTTGCTGGGTATTGCAATCGCGTTCGTCCGACGCACACTTTTTTTTCCGCAATTCAATCTCAACGTGTAGATACATTCCAAGTAGTCTTCACGCATAATAGGTATCGATGGAAAACGAAGTTCTCCTAACAAGGAACATCACTCAAGAATTCACCTTCGATTTTGTTGAAACTCATATATGCGATAAAGCATTGAAAACTATTAGACACGTATTTTCGTTTATCGGCGGAAGAATGGTTTGAAGGGTGGAAACCACCCTTCAAAGAAAGGCATTTCAGCCTTTAATTCACTTTTTTTTTAACTTCCATAGTGGATTTTCCACCGCTGTACATTAAAAGAATTTCGACTTTCGTTCCATTCAGATCGGTGGACTGCTTGTGGGTGAAACTGTAAAATCACCGTTCAACACCACTTTCTTTTGTGGGGTGGTTTTCCCCGCTTAAAAACATTTTTCCGCCGATAAAAAAAAACGTGTCTAATAGTTTTCAATGCTTTATCACATATATGAGTTCCAACAAAATCGAAGGCGATCTCTCAAGTGATGTTCATTGTAAGAAGAAGTAAAAAATAGTGTCTGGTAATAAAAGAAGCTGACGCGAAATATTGAGCGATTGAAAAAGAAAGGAAACATACTCGACGAAATTTTATTGAGAGTATCGTTGCCAGACAGCTAATAGCTCGTGGCCTCTGACGCTTCCGCCCTTTCTTACCCCTCCACTCGCAGTCTTCTTTTTTCCTCCGTTTAACCGTCTCGCCGGACTTGCTGCAAGGGAAACAACCCTCTGGCGCTGTGTTCTTCCGGTGTGAGATCTGCGAACTTGGTCGCGTTCCGGACTATCTCTCTCTCTCTCTCTCTCTCTCTATGTAGTACCCCCCCCCCTCTCCACCTCGTGCCCTCCCCTTTTTTCCGTTTCACGTCGTCCTGTAGTCCTCGCAGTCTCGTTCGTTTTCGTACTTGCGCTTGCGAAGGGCGAAAGCAAAGTTCGCATGAGACGGTCTGGGCGGCATAGCGGAGTGAGTCAACTGAGGAAGTGAGGAGGTGAAGGAGCTGCGGACTCTTATGCGCGGGCGGGACAAATTGAGGGTGTGTCGAACCTGGTGGATGAGAAAGAGACAAAGGAAAAGAGAAGCAGACAAGGCAGAGAGAGAGAAAGAGAGAGAGAGAGAGAGAGAGAGAGAGAGAGAGAGAGAGAGAGAGAGAGAAGGGAGGGGAGGTGAAATGAAAGATAGACGTGCACTGGAGGCTTTTTGGTACTCGAACTTGTGATATACAGAATTCAAGAGACGACAGACTCCGCAGACGTATAAATTTGTCTGCTTTGAGAACGCGTTCCTCGCCCATTCGCTTTCCGTAATCTCCTCTCGGATGACTACGAGAACAATGTGCACGATGACAAAATAAGCGAAGAAGATATAGAGAGCGCATACTTGAATATTAATGCCTCTACTCGTGACAATCAGTGTCGCCCTTGTCGTTTTCCTCGTTTCGTCACTCATTCACGAGAATCTCTTTTGCCCTCTTACGTATCATACGCTCGTTCTTCCACCAATACGCCAAGCTTCGCAAAAATTTGAATTCTCGGTGCTTGCATTTCTCACACGGCGATAGTACCAACCATTGATTCAGGGGTAGTGATTTTGAAGACTCACGACTTCGAAGTCGTTTCAAATATAAAATGGTAGATGGAATTTGAATTCCATTCTGAAAGAGCTGTTCAATGAGTTCCCACACGATGGGGTGCACGACAAAAAAAAATCGACCCCATGTCACCTACGGGGGCACAATTCGAAAAAAATGTTGGAACAAAAATTTGATACATCTCGATTAAGATTCCTATCTGAAGCATCCACTTGCAAAATTTCACGCATCTAGATCTAAAAGTGTAGAAGCTGTGAGGCTGTGACAGTGGGACGGACATGACGAACTTCTAAGGGTTGTCTCACTACGGAACCCTAGTTGTAAGTCCTCCCCGAATTTACCCCGAATCGGTGTTCGAGAGGTTGCGAAAAAAACCGAATTTACAAGGTCTTCTGACAACAAAAAAGTGTCCAGTGTAAGTAAGGGAAGTTAAGCGCAATAAGGGAGGACAAGTCCCTTACGATGTAACTCAACCGAAATACGTATACAAATCGAATAGTGGTATTTATCCAATTGGTCACCGAGTAATTTCCAGAGTGGAAATAACTTTAACAGACACATTACATCCGGTGTACGTGGCGACCCTCAATCAGCTAGCAGAAACGACTGTGCATTTGCCATTTCCATTAGCCAGCCACGCACAGTGGATACATCCATTGATGGTCAGACGCCAAATAGTAGATGCGGTCGGGCTACTGGTCAGCTATTTCGGGAGGTTCAAGCAGTCCCGTTGAGTCAAATAACGGTTAATGGGTTTTTTTACATGAATTTCAAAAAATTGATACGATTTATAGATCTATTTTGTAGACGCTAATATTCCATAACACATATAATTAAAGGGGAAAATTGTGCATTTTTATATTTTTATTACATAAATAAGAAAAATATTGGTGTCACTACCAAGTTAAAAAAGTATAACATTATAGATAATTATTATGAAAACACTGCGACAGCGAATGTTTTATACAACTCACAATGAAATTTTGAGTATTTTATGACTATGTCTATTTATTTTCATGTCACGAGATTATTTATTATTACCATTAATTAAAGCTTTATATACGCGATTTCGCCGATTTTAAAAGGTACTTTTCTAGACGCGGTTAAAAAAAATGACGCATATATTGACAATATTTTTCTTACAGATCATTTATGCACATGGTTGAGTATATGTAAAAAAATCAGAAATATTAACGAATGGCAGAGATATAACATAATAAAGCAATGCATTTTTTTGCGCGCGCGTTGATGGTGAAAGTTCTCGGCATCGATGTGGGTGTCTGAAAAAAATGAACATATTTATAATTGCATAATAAATGTATCTTCAGTGTGAACCAACAATATTATTTAAAAAAAATTATTATAATAAAAATTCGAAACTTAAAATGTTTTCCTCTTTTTTCTGTCGGTATTTTATTTTTTATATTCTTTTGTGTTATTGAAATTTTTGTTTCTGTGGTTCACACGATAGGTGATGATACTAAGAGTATGTTGTAAACATTTCAAAGCGATCTGAACCTTCGTTAAAGAGTTAGAACTTTCACAAGGTTCAAAAAAGTGAATCGTGGAAAAATGGTTTTGAAGTTGGCGGTCGGGCGCGCCGCGCGGTATCTATTATAAATGTAATCTAACCTTATTTAAGTTTCCTTACCTTATTTTTCAATTCGGTAAAACTTAAAATACTCCTAACCGTTCAGGCTAATGAAATAAAAAATAATTTAAAAAATAATTTAAAAAATGAAAATTTTTGAAATGTTTCGCGAATATAAGGTCTTAATATTAAGTATTGCTGAAATACGGCAACTTAGTCGACATTGAGATTGGCAGAAAGCAATGCTCTCTATTCGACAGCCAAGATTTGTAATCTTTCATCAATCCTTGATGGTTCAATATTAAACGTATATGGTTTACGATGAGCAAGATGAGGGTTCCTTTTTCTAAATGTTTACACAGGTTTAGTTTTCGTTAATCCATTGTTAGAAATGCCTCACCTTGGTGCTCAATAACCAAAAAAATTACATCACCCGTGGCGTGAACGTCTTGCCCATCTAGTCGCCCGTAAAATAACATACATTAAACTATTTTTTATCTCTGGTGTTTTGTGGCAAAAAAATCAAAATTTCCTAAAGACTCAGTATAGTCTAGACAATAACATATTTTTTTCATATTCAATCTTGAATTGTGGTTGACGCTCCAACCTCTTTAAAAGTGCGGTAAGCAAGGGATCGAACCATTACGCCAACAATTCGCCAATACCAAAAAACGGTTCGTCGATTTGCAAATCGCCACGAAGCGAGAATTATCGTCACAGGTCAGAGAGAAAAGATGGACGTTGACAGGAAAAAATGGTCCGTTTTTTAAATCTCCGGAATTGCATGAAAAGTTTAATATCGAATGGTGATTTGTTACTCTTTCGACGGAAATTGATTGTAAGCTCGAGAGAATCGGGTTCTTGATTGAAAAAAGAACAAAAAAATTGTCGAATCGAGATTACGAAAGCCATCTCTTACGGGAGCTTTTTCCCCTCGATTTCCACGAGCTTGCTTTTCCTCTCGTACGTACGTGGAGGTGCTTACAGAAATGCACTTTCCTGCATACGACCCTCACATTTTATTTTAATTTTATTTTTCGCTCGTAAAAAGTTGACGAGATGCGGCGATTCCACCCGACCGTCAGCAACGCAACACGCGAATGTATTCAGAAAAAAAGAACGTACATTGTTCCGTCCGTCAAAAGAACCGAAGCGAAATTTATTCGCGTTGATACTGTCAATTGCACATTTTTCCCATTGTCTCGGTGGAGTGTTCGAGACGCTTATCGCACACTCGTTCAAACGGAATATGGAAACTGTAAGCTGAGTATCGCAGACGGATATCTCATTACGTCGCGTTGTTTTTTTTGGCGTAACGGATTTTGACTGAACGAACGTCACGTCGTCGCCGCCTCTTTCTACCCTGTCTACCCTTTTTTCCCTTGTTTTTACCATTTTTTCTCTCCCTCCAGAGACGTCTTGGTATTATTTTTCTCGTTTCGCAAAGCTCGGAGTCGATGTTCCTATTTTATTTGCTTACGAGAAAAAAAAGAGTAACAGCCAGTAGATTTGTGTCAGACTCGCTGAATATCACCGCAGAATTTGTTGAGCTTCGGGCTTGTAGATCCAACGCACCCGGTGAAATGATCGCGAGCTTTGCCCCCCCCCCCCCTCTCTCGTATATGTCCTCCAGAAAGTCCTTATTTATCTCACGGAGGACAGCTCACAGCTCCGTGAAACGAGAGAAACGCTCGGGGAAAACGAGTGGCACACGATAATGTCGGCTTCAGGATCCATATGTATTACCTACATACATTTCTCATTCTTACTTCATTCGTGGCTATCTCTCTCCTCCTACGTCTGTCAGTCTCTCAGTCTGCATGCGGCTCTTCCTCCTGCTCTCTCTCTATCTCTTGGCTGCACATAAACACGCCAAAGATTCATTTTGTCTGGCCTCCCTTAGTCCCACCGGTCGACAAACGAATTCAAAAGAATTTATCGTCAGTGTCGTAAGAAAAAAATCTCCGAGAGATTCCGAGAGAACAATCGTAAAACGGTACGTCTGATAGTGAAAAGGTTTTCCATCTTCGTACAGTGAAGTACAATGTGGAAAATGCACTTTATGCAGGAAGTCAAATGCAACGGAATTTTGTTTTATCGCTGCGTAAAATATATCTGACTACGGTGTAGAAGTTTGTACCGTTCGAATGTAACGAAAATCCTTATTGATTTTATCGGTTCTTTATTCTGATTAGATCTAAACTTTTCTTTTTCAGTTTTTTTTTTTGGTTATGGATCCCTAATAAGGATCTTCAAAAAATATTTCCGTGATATTTTTAACCTGAAAAATGGACCAATATGTGAGACAATATTTTCGTTGAACTCCAACGATGCAAATTTCAATACTATCTGCGAATTTTAGCGGGGTTGACACGAATGCAAAGCGCTTGCCATGGCATTATTTTGGGAAAATTTCAGAAATCGAAACAATGAGCTGAATTTTATATTCCATGAGGCTATGAATACTTACATTTGTAATTTCACCTTTTCCTTCCGAAGCTTGGCCCCCTTAAGTGTGGACTTTTTATGCTGAAGCAGGGAGGATAAAATGTTCCGGGCAATTAAAAATGGTTGTAGGAACATTTTCAATTGAACACCATCGGCGAAATTGACATCGATTCTTTTTTTTATTTATGTTTTTCTATGCGAAATTTTTAATTTTTAAGGGTGCGAGGTGGATTTTTCAGCATTTCCAGGCCTATGTCTGCAGCGATGAAATTATTTTGACTGTTTCAGGAGTGTACGAGTTCGTACCGTTGGAGCAAGGAGACGGCCAGAGATTGCAGATAAACGCCCAAAATTGTATTCACTGTAAGACCTGCGACATCAAAGATCCGAGTCAGAATATAAATTGGGTCGTACCCGAGGGTGGCGGTGGTCCTGCTTATAATGGAATGTAAATTCTATAGTCGAAGTAAGTGATAACTGAAATGCCATCGGATGATCAAAAGTTGGCTCGTTTTGTTGTTATTGATGGAGATAATATTTTTTTATACGGATTATAATGGAAGAGCGAGTCCTCCAGAAAAGCGACCAGCGGCTCGTGATAATTAGTAGTGGAATCAATGTACATTTTTTTAGGGTATAGTTTTTCATTAATTTTTTTGGTATTTTCCAAGTGCAAGCAAATCAATGCAAAACCGTAGAGAAAGGATGTTGGTTATTTAGTAATTGACAGTGCCTCTCGAAAATGAATGGAAAGTCATTTTTTTCACGTGTAAATAATTCGAGATGTCGAATACCGATAGACATATTTTTCTAGTACACGGAAGATCGTTGTCTTCGAGAAACGTAGATCATAATAAATGCTGTATGCGTATTTTCTAAGTGGAATGTTTTATTTGTGTCGATATTGTTGTATTTGAAAGAAATTTTTTCTTGTCGAAAAAAATATACGAGTAATATTAGAAACCAAAACGCCGGATTTTTTATTTATTTGAGGAATTGCGACGGAAGTGGTATCCTTGGGAGGCAACGACAATTCTCTCTTATACTTTTGTATCTATATTTCTATCACTGTCCAGAATTTGTTTGCAGATTTGCGTTGTGGATGCAAAAAAAGGACGTTGAAGAAATGGTTGAATGATTTTTGTACCCCAAATTAGAAAAAAACGAGGCATTTGAATAAATAAATTTTCTCTGCGTGATCCAAGAATACAATCATCAACATCGTAAATCGAAGTCGATCGGTTATTTGTAAGTAACGCCGGTGATTGTACAACCCTCATTTCTGCTATTCCTGATGTTTTGCGCCAGGGTTGAAATGGAGCAGGGCAATTATACGAGGCTAAGAGAGGAAAACTTTTTGCATTTCATCAAAGAGTATGGTTTCAAGTATTTTTTTACGATTTTTGTATATATTTCAAAAAAATATTCATGAATGTGGTAGATACTATGGTTTGTGCTCGGAAACATATCATCCGAAATGAAAAAATCAAACGCATTTAGTTTTTGCATGAAATTATCCAGTGCTTGGACGAAAGATTTAATAAAATATTTCTTTTTGAAAAAATGGCCGCACTCCAGAGTAAAAGTATCGATTTTCGGTAAAGAAAAAGACTCGTTTTTGTTGATAAAAAAGATGCTTATTAAAAATTCCTTCGTTCAAGCGCTGCTTTTTCGGTTGTAAAATAAGCTTGTAAAATTTGGAATTGATCGGTGCAGTGATTTTTGGGATATCATGGTCACCGATTTGGAAAAAGTCATTTTGAGAAAAACGCGGTTAAATGTTACCCATAAATGCCCATAACTCCCTTAAACTTGATCGGATCGACTTGAAATTTTCTGAGAATCTTTTTGCAATTATAGATTTTGAGAATGCGTCGAAAACCAAAATCGATATTTTTATAAATTTCATCTAGCTGTAACCCCTTAAAACCGTGGAAATAGTGACAGATGGACGGGCGGACACGACGAAGTTCCAAGGGTTCTTCCGAAGCCCGAAAACCCTAAAAATGGACTGAAGCATTCATTCATATACTGGGTGTCCTGTTATGAATGGATAATCCTGCAAATATCGAAATCTCAGATCATGTCCTACTGCATGCTGGAATTTCAGTTTAGTAAAAGTCCCCGATGTTCGAGATTTTGGGCTAAATGTTATTTTTAAAAAATCCTCTACTTTTGGCTTTTCGTGGGCCATTTTTACAAATGATATGAATCGACAATAGCTGAGCAACTTTTTAAAATAATTTGCACGATATGCGTAGTACATTTTTTTACACCGCAGGCTATCAAAGTCAGGTGTTCGAATTGGTTTGTATGGAAATTCTGCATGAGATCTTTTTCATAAAGTTTCCTTAACACGTAAGGTTAAAAAGAAGACTTTTCAAGATAAAACAAATGACCAAGTGTATTTTTAAAAAAACCGGGTAAAAAATGTTATTATTTGTAGAAATAGCATGCGAAAAACCAAAAGCAGATGATTTTTATCTGGGACTTATCCTAAATAGAAATTTAAGCATATAGTAGGACATGATTTGACCTATCGACAGATGCAGGATTATTCATTCATAACAGGACACCTTGTATATCCACCTACATTCACTGCCGGCAAAAAGCTTGGGTACAGTAGTCGAAATTTCTTGTCGCACTTAAAGTTACATAGCGGACTCAAAAATAAAAATAATTGAATTTCCCAAGAGGCGTTTTAAAGAGGACAAATTTACCTTCATTTTGCTTTTGATGAAAATTCTCTACAATTTTTTTTCAAAATGAACTGCAAAGTTTGTGGAAACATTTTTCCTCGGTTTATCCATGCTAAACTCAAGGCGTCTGGCCACCTTGGCCGATCGAAAAATGGGTATATTAAAAAAAATAATAATAAACTCGAAAGTATGGGCCGGAATATTTTTATTTTTTTACACAACGTCAGAAAGGGCTTTAAGAATAACGTTAATAAATTTGCGTTTAAAATATTTAAAAATGGCGCCATTATGCACATTGCCGCGGAGGCCCTCCGCACGATACGCGCGGTCGTTGTCCCAGCTGTTACCCGGTCATGTCACATATGAAAAAAAAATCAGCTCATTCGTGAGTAGTATCGCTACAATGTAGCGGAACGGTTTTTTTTTGACGGTTAAAAAAAATATGGTGAGCCGAAGAAAAAAACCTGTATTTTTCACCGAAATCATGGCTTACCATAATTTTTTTAATGGTCGAAAAAAACCGCTATGCTACATTGTAGCGACACTACTCACATATGAGCTGATTTTTTTTCAGATGTGACATGACCGGGTAACAGCTGGGACAACGACCGCGCGTGTCGTGCGGAGCGCCTCCGCGGCAATGTGCATAACGGCGCCATTTTTTAATATTTTAAACGCAAATTTATTAACGTTATTCTTAAAGCCCTTTCTGACGTTGTGTAAAAAAATAAAAATATTCCGGCCCATAATTTCGAGTTTATTTTTTTTTTTAATATACCCATTTTTCGATCGGCCAAGGTGGCCAGACGCCTTAACAAGGATATCAAAGGCAACATTTTTGTTTTTTCAAGAGTCTCGTACGATTCTTATTTTACCATTTTGTAACTATTTTTTACCATTTTTGGTTGGAACTTAGATGATTAGAGAGGCTCCGCTTGAGAATTATGGGGTCTAGGACAATATGTTGAGAAAGGACATGTGTTTACATTCTAATTTTTAATTAACTACATTTTTAGATTAAAAAAAATGCAGTGCAACTCGGATAGTTGTCGTCAGTTGGTTATTGTGCCTCGAGAACTATCGGATTTAAGACAAAATATTAAAAAGGAAAAAGGTTGTAATTTTTCATTTTAGATTTGCTGACATTTTTCCAGATTTCTTTTTTGAAACGATTTTTACCGTGATTTTTTCCCCAAATAACGAGGTGCTTTTTTGACCCTTTATCACAAATCCAGCGCCTTTAAACTTAAACTCTAAACAATTGGACCTGCTTTTTAACGCAAAAAAATAGTCAATCAAGTCTCTCACCTCCTCTATACCAGCTTTTAATGGAAAAAAGATTCTCCGAGTTCGACTGATTTTTTTTTTATCCATAAAAATTGCAGTTGATTTTTTAAAAATGAACAAAATATCCTTTCTTAATTTATTGTCCTAGACCCCATAATTCCCAAGTGGAGCCTCTCCACTCATCAAAGTTCCAACAAAAAATGACGAAAAACAAAAAATTAAAAAAAAAATTCGAAAAAAATTCTAGCTACTGCAGTATGGACCCGTGCAACTTTTTACCCTCTCGACATTACCTCTGAAACCCTGTAGTTCTTCGATGACCCCTTTTTTTTCAAAACATGTATTTTTTAGCTAAAAACGCAATACCGGGGAGGAAAAAATCGTCCGAGACTTTCGAAAAAACAAAAATGTCGGTTTTGATATCCTTTTTAAATTTACCATGTAAGAAAACCGAGGAAAAAATGTTCCACAAACTTTGCAGTTCATTTTCGGCGGCCAAAGAATTGCCGAAAAATAGCCACGTCCAAAAGTGCGTACCAGGGTGAAAAAAAACGAAGAAAATTTTCCAAAAAATCAAAATAAAGGAAAATTTGTCCTCTTCAAGACAACCCTTGGGAAATTCGATAATCTGTATTTTTGAACCCGCTAT
>OX101785.1:600000-889490 GCA_944452715.1 Ophion slaviceki | reverse complement strand
AAAACTCCTAAGAAACGTCTTAGTTATTGTTTCGTAGTTAAAATTTGCAAAAAAAGTTCGAGCTAATGTTTTGTTGCGTTCTACTCCGACAACACTTCGTGTGACCGGATACTTTTTTGTCATTTTGTAAATTACGAAAATGACGAGCTCTGGAAAAAAAGTTCTATTTTCGACCAAAAGAAGACGACGTCCGTGATTTGTTGTTAGCAAACGGATAAACTCGAAAAAAATAATAATCCGGTTGTACGATACAAAATATTATAAACTATGCTCTGTCCGAATTTGAAGTAAATCGGACGAATAGATTTTGAAATGCGACTCACACCGTTTCATAAAACACAGTTTCGAGAAAAACGCAAAAGAAAGATAAATCGATAGGCACTTGACCATTGTTTCTTCTTTTTATGCGTTTTTTTTTTTTTCAGAATTGGAGCTATTCTTACGATTAAGAAAGTCCAGAGGTCTTTCCAAATGCGACCTCGACAATCCAGAGAATTGACGTGAACATCTTACCGTAGAAATTTACGCGGAGAAAGTAGCAATTCCTAATTGCTCTGTGAGAAATTGCCCCGAAAACACTTCCGGTTTCCGTCCTGGAGATAATTGTGGAAAAAACACTAATCTTGCTCGTCTAATAAAAGCACTTAGTTTCTCAGTCACCGCTAAAGTGACTCTGATGGAACACTCATTCCGATGGCTGTGTAGAAAAGCAGCCATGAAAAAAGTCCGTAATCCGATTATATCGCTGAACATTGATGTAAAAGGCTCATTACAGCGACCGCCGTAAAAATAAATCCGAAATGTTCTCTCGTTCCCTCGAATTCTGTTGCACTGTTGGTTCAATGATCATTTTCGCCAACGGAAGCTACGAAACGGATACGCTTAGCTTGAAATATTCTTCATCCAATCGACAAATGGATGGCAAGTCATAGCCAGCAATCTCTTTTTTCGCGGCTGATATCCGGTAGTTCCTTCCCCGTATAGGGCAGCTTCAGTAGGCAAGAACATCATGGCGCTTACACTATTGCAATCCAACGAAATTTCTTCATCTTTGCTGTTACCCAAAAACTTTTTTCGTCATTTGAGCTTTAGATCTCTAAATAAGAATTGTGAAAAAGTCGTTTTTCTTCGTTCGGCGCTCACTTTCATTCTTTTTTTTTTCAGTTCCCTGAAAAAAAAGTGAAAGATAATTGCCATGTCTTGTTTCCACAAGACATGGCAATTATAGAGTACATGTGTTTATTAGACAAGAAGGTAATGAACAGTAAAAGATAAATATGTAGATAAGAACTTTACATTGGTCCTTAGGTCAATTTCCGGCGATTGAAGCTCGTCCTAGTAAACTTCTCTTAAGTTTTTTTTACTTTCGTCTTTTTCGGGTTCCGAAGTGAAACAAAGAACACTATAGTTTTGTCATGTCCGTCTGTCACAGCCTCGCAGTTTCTACAGTTCAAAACCTATGCATGCATAAAAGCTCCCACGTAGATGCTTCAGATGCACCCCATCGAGTAGAGAATCATCGGACAGGTCTACCAAAATGGGATGGAGGTTCTATATACCATTTTTCATTTTTAAGCCCCGTTTGATAAAAATATCAAGGTTTAAAGTGACGTGCGAAATGTTCCCTTTCTCATTGTTCAAGCGTTAATTTGAAAAATCTGAAGAAATTCTGGGTGCTAGCATTCGACTAGAACTTTCAATTGAAGTTATTTCGGTTAAGTCACATCGATAAATTCACGGGAAATGGACAAACAAATTTCGCTAAGTTGTCTTCATGGGAACACCATAAGAGAGCTGTGCAAATCACTGTTGCATGTTGTTTGAAGCTTCGTAAATAACGGTGTTGGGTTAGTTTACGTTGGGACGCAATAAGATTTTTTTTTATATTTTCGTATTCCTGTATATTCAACATCTTATTCTACAAATTTGAGCTGTAGATTTCTGGCAAGTATACTGAAAAAAAAACGTTTTAGTGACTTTCGTATCACATATTTGCAAACTGTTCGGTTTACAATCTTTTGTATGAGATTGAAGTTTGCATCGTTGGCATGCAACGAAAATTAATATTTCTGAATTTCTTTAATTTCTTTTGGCACATTATGCCTCCAAAAAACTTTCAACCATTTTTTTATTTATTTATTTGCCGATCTACAGGGTAAATCTACAAGAAAATTTGTTCAATAATAATAAATACACGAAAAAAAAATAAAAAAAAAAACATTCGTTGCGTTCCAACGATGCAAACTTCAGCAGCATATCTTTTGTCGCGTCCTAACGATGCAACTTCAACACTATCGTTGATATAAAAAATCATACATTAAACAAAGAGTTCCACCTCTTCATCTCGCATGTGCCGGTAGAGTTCTATGATTGCGAATTGAGACGTTACGTGAGTTTCGAAGCCAAAAAAAAAACATATTTTCTCTATTAAAAAAAAAATAACATGTAAATTATTTAATTAAAAATGTTAAGCACATAAAAGAGCAACATGTCAATAATATTGAAAAAAAATCAACCAAAAATTTGGCGAATTCAGCCGGTGGGACCTGATTTCCGGAGACCCCTAAAAAAAGTGTCCTCGTGGTGGTCAGGATAACTCATTATAGCTTTATCTGAAATTTAAAAACCGATTTTTTTCTGTTCGTTGATAAGTATAGCTCGTGATTGAGCGAAGGATTTAAAAAAAAATGAAATATGAATTTTTGGCAGAGTTATATGCAACGTAGTTCAATTTTTCGTAGAATTTACACTTCGTATAGTCTTGTAAAATTAGTTGTAATCGAAAAAAACACCTTCGTTCAATCACTAGTCAATGCTATTTTGAAGAAGCGTTGCAAATTTCAATAAAATCGGTACATTCGTTTTTGAGAAATCGTGTCCACCGAGTAGCAAAATAGTGTTTTGAGAAAAATGGGATATACCTGCGTCGCTCCAGGCCAGTCTTTCCCAACGGGGGAATTCCCAAAGGCTCTCTCCTAGACTTTTACTCCGATTGACTTAAAACTTTGGGAGAATATTCTAGACATATTGTACCATTGGATGATACATTTTTTTAAATGGATTTTTTACCATTTTCAAACCCACGTAACCCCTTAATAAAAGAATCGAAGTATGCAATAAATTATTGTCGTCCAACATACACAATAATAATAACTACACATCCGTTAAACGTTGATGTTTCAAATGATTCCACGAACAAATGATTTTAGAATCCTACTTTATGGGTTTTTCGACGAGCACTTGGCAGGTTTTTTTGCGTTCCTGCTTTTCTCAAATTAGGCTACGTATTGACGCGTATTTTTATCTTGGAATTACAAGGTCGCTGCGTGCTGAGTTAATCATTTTATTTTATTTTTCAATTTTAGCTGCGTCATGAGCGTGCCCATTCTGACTTTCATTAATCTTTTATGCCGATTACATTGATAGGGGGTTCGAGTTTGTTTGGGCTTACGTTCTTTTTTTATTGGTCGTTTTGTTCTTCTCATTTCCTTTATACATTTTCATTTTGTAAATCTTCTCAGCTGTTGATTGGCCAACTGTCCCAGCGCCTTAATTTTTCTTGATATCGATGTTATTGATTAAAATGGCCTTATAGTTGGACTACGACGTGATGCATTTAATATCTCTCCTCCCCCCCCCTCTCTGTTTACGGGCGAGGGAAAAATCGTTTGGTTCAGAAATCAGTGGAGATTTCTTCAAGTATATTCTTAATCCTGTTCAGCCCATATCATGTTTCGTTCTTCGTCGATAATAATACTTGAACAAGTCAGTCAAACGAGAAAACGAATGGAGGAGAGCCCAGGCGACGGGGGGAGAGAGAGAGAGAGAGAGAAAAAGGGAGAGGACGGAGGAGACTATCGCTTATTCGTTCTTCCACAGTCATAAAGATAAGCTTAAGGAGCTTAGAGACGAGAGAAGAAGAGAAAAAAAGAGAAACGCCACCAGCAAGCTGAGCTACGAGGGAAGGCTCTCTTTTTGGCTCGGCTTGTCTCTGCGTTCCCTTCTCGTATATACGACATCTTTTCCACGCCTGCATCTCTACAACTCTCTCTCTCTCTCTCTCTCTCTCTCTCTCTCTCTCTCTCTCTCTCTCTCTCTCTCTCTCTCTCTCCCTCTCCCTCTCGCCCTCCCTCGCAGCTCATTTTCATCCTGTGTAAGTCGACGCTATCTATTTTTACACACCGTACCGTCCGAACTTTCTACCGGCACGTTGCGACCAGTCGGATACAGTTGAGCCGCCTCTCTAAGAAAAAAGGCAATGAGAAGCAGCGCGGGGGGGCGGGGGGGCAGAAACCAAACTTTCGATCGTTCCGTCGGGATTCTCGTCGACAATTCGATCGATCATATTTTGACAAATGTCGCCCATACATAGTAATCTTTATACCCGAATTTCTCCATCTCATGTTTCAACCAGCTGTTTACTCAATTCTTACTCGTCATTTCGCTCGCAGGACTCGCCGATACGTTCGACAATGATTTCGATCATCGTTTCGTACATCTCGACATTTCCGAATCACCTCGCCACGTAGCCAAACTCGTGCACTTGAAGTTTGCAATGTTGCAATACAAGGAAAGTTGTTTCGTCATTTTTTTTTATATTTCTTATTATTCAAAATACTGTTCGTATATTTAGCTCAAGGATGTCTGATGACGATCCTAACAAACCCTTCGGTAATCTTCGTCGTATAAATACGGCAAAAAAGTTTAGGCCATTCAAAGAGTTCAATTTTCATTGCATTGTAACGAAGCAAACGTCAATCTCGTGCAAAACCTCAGCTGTTCATTGAGCCTTACTTTTTTTCTCCGAATAGTCGAAAAGCACGTCAGCCTCGTATACAAAAAGTCAATCTGCAATATGGCGCGCAGACGTAATTATTGGACCAGTTATTTAACGATTCGGGCGCCACTCTGCGACTCGTGTGTGCTAGTGTGTGTACTCTTATTGGTATACGTATATATATATATATATATATATATATATATATATATATATATATATAACGTATATATTTTATGCATCGCAATTCGGATTGACATCGCGGCCGCCCGAATTCGTTTCTTACCGAGGAGAGCATTCGACGGTGACCATCGAAACCTTATCGAGTACTCACCATAGACGAAAAAACCTATCATTCATTTCTATTGTCCCATATGTATACAAATAATACAACTGTAAGAGGTGTTTGTCCATGAGATTGACGTTTGCATCGTGCGGCATGGAACGAAAATGATTATTCATCAATCGCTCGAATTCCTTTTGGCAAATCTTTATTACGAAAAACCCTAAAATATTTGTTAAATTGCTTATTTAAGAATTTAGAATGGAAATCTTGAAAACAAGATTTGGTAAAATAATAAAAATATAAAAACGAATTTTCATTGCATTTCAACGATGTGATCCTTGAAACCATGAGTAATTTTTATGGATAAGAATGCCACACAGTGGGGTAATGCGAACTTTTCTCAATATCTTATGCAAGATTTTCCACAACGCCAACGAAAAAAAAAAAAATTGCCTGGCTTATCTAAAGAAGGGTGCAAAGGAGGGGGGAAGAGAGAAAGAAAGGGGGAGAGAAAGAGAGGAAGTTTGTCCATCGACTGTTACACATAGACATTGGTCATGGCTATGGGGACAAATGCCTGAGACAACTTTGGCTTCGACGTACGCTTCACCGTACTCTGTATGCTCATGCATAGGCGTATTGCATACCCGCACGTGAAGTTTGTATCTGCCATTATGTCGTTACATATATACGGCTGTTACAGTTGCCACGAGAGAGAGAGAGAGAGAGAGAGAGAGAGAGAGAGAGAGAGAGAATTTTCATTTCTATACAACGTTGCGACGGCTTGCAGTGATTTCGTTCAATTTTTTCGATTAGACGTTGTACAACTGTGCAAAAACACTCACATTATATTTATTCGCATGGAGTTAATTCAAGGAAAAGATCCGTCAGGGTCAAGGTGAGGAGACCAAGATTCGCGGGTCGAGTTCCTACGTGCAACAATGTTCGACGACGCTTCCCGACGCTAAGTTTTGACAGATGCAATGCGGTCTACACACACGCCACACACACGCGCGCTCGCGCGCATACACGCATATGGAAAGGCCCGAAAAGTGACGTCCAACGGGAAATCCTAGATGCCATCGTTGGAATGCAACGAAATTATGATTTTTTTTCCGATTGCCCCTTTTTTGACGACAAATATCATTGAAATATTTGTGGAGATCTTTGTAGGGATACGTAACTTAAAACTGCGAAAGACGAGATAGTACAAAAATAAAGGAGGATTTTCGTTGCATTCCAACGATGCAAACTTCAGCGCCATTCCATTTATGGTCTACGATCTTTGTTAGATTTCGAGAAGAAAGCATAAAAACAATTCTTCGCTCTTGTGTATGTACTTTACATGGGATTTTTTTTTGCTTGTGTTATCCTTATAAAGTCTACTTTTCAGCAATAAATAAATCCCCAACTGAACACTAACGTAGATGCCGTAGATTTTGATGAAAAGTTATAAAAGTTTAAAAAGTAGGGTAAAGGTAGAGGACGAGACACTAAAGTTCGGATGTTAAAAAAAATAGTTATACTAGTCTAAATGATTCCCAATTGTTTTTGAAAACTTTTAAGAGGAAAGTACATACATAAATTTGAAATAAAAGAAAAACCTATGCTACAGGAAGAATCGAAAAAAAGCTGAAAAATGCGATTCTCTCGAAAAGTAAAAAAAGATGATATTGAAGTTTCCATTGTTCAGGGTGTCTACCGACCTGAAAAATCATGAAAAATCTTAAATGTCATGAAAAATTACCAGTCTACCTGAATTATTATACCCTACTAAATTATCGTTGAGTCTATATTCAATATGAACTAACTTTGCGGTGCTTGTCGATAGAGAAGCGAATATCGAATCGATAGAAAATAAAATAGAAGAAAGCAAAAGAAAATGATGCGTTATCTCAACATATATTAGTTTTTCTTTGTTATTCGTGTAAAGCGACTAGATGATACTCAAAGTTCCTAAATGTATGCAATATTTTTCTAGATGTTCCCAAAATATATTTCTTTACAGCAATCTTGAAATTATGTTTGTCTCTCACATTTTTTACTACATATGGAATTGTACAGTTTGGTGACTTTTCGTTTATTCCGTATACTTTTTATCGGCATACAACACACATCTGTTTGAAAGAGCACAATAAAAATATACAAATTTAGAAAATCGGTCGCACTGTAGGATCATTAAGTATACTTCTATGCCAGAAAGTCATACTAAGAGTCATGAAAAAATCCCCATTCCTTGCCTTAAAATTCCTTAAATGTCATGCAATTTCAGTTCTGGTCAAAATTAGACACTCTGTTGTTGAAACGCAACGAAAATAATTTAAATTCAAATTGCACTTTTTTTTACAGATTAAAGTTGCAGCAAACTTTCATTGAGATCCTCATTAGAGACCTGCAACCTAAATCTGTCGCAAACAACAACAAAAATGGAGAAAAAAAAAACAAAAGCGAATTTTGGTTGCATTCCAACGATGCGAACTTCAACAGCATAAAAAAAATATCGTAGACCATACATGAGGGTGATTCGGATAGGACACGAGGCATTTGGATTTTCCTTTTGGCCGTCATTTTTCGGGCCACCCAGTATATCAATGGGAAAACTCAAGGCTTGGTCGTTAAAAAATGATCATCATTGAAACGAATTCGCTCCGAATCTCTAAGGGGATGGAATTGTGGAGTACAAAAAAGGGACGGCCAGAGAGATCAGTGTCGAGGACAGATGTACGAATTGCAGATACAATGTTCGGCGCGAAACATATAAACGAAATCTTGTTGTGTTCAAACTTTGTTTCATTTAACGTTAAATAACCTCACCCATACTTATCTATCTGCCTGTATAAGAGAAACGCGCGCGTGTGTGTGCGCGCGTATCTAATGCTTCGCATGAAGAACCAAATGAGACTAGAGGCCCGCAGGTGCTAACGTTTCTTGGCGTGTGCGACACGGAATAAAACGGCGACGGGGCCGCACGAATAGAACGAGAAGAGCCGAGTTCGCATCGGTTACGCACACGTGTCTCGACCACCTCCTCTCGCTCAATCTTCTTCAGATATAGAGAGGTTCTCTTTCATTGAAAGCCGCACCGCGACGCTTACAGTTCTCGAAAGAAAACGTGCCAGGAAATCGGCCCCTCTTTTTCTTCCGAGCTATCTTTGCATGCCCGAGATGCGGCCAATTAACCAACGACGAAGAAACAATTGGAAAAAAGAGAAAAAAATGGTTTTTAAACCCAAGATTAAGTCTATGAGCAAGTCTGAATTTTAATCGTTGATATGTCACATGAGTGCAACTGTCTTTCAAATTTGACTCTCGGAGACATAGCTTTCGGTAGAAAATAAATAAATGAAAGTGCTCATATAGTTGGCTTTCGCAGCGAAATGAATGAGGCGGAAGCAATTTCGAACATTTCAACTTATACAATTTTATTTTGTATAATAAAATGTAATGATATTTTGTGATATGGAATAACATCATGTAGATTGTCCTTTAATTTTGAATTATTCTCACTAATGAAAGGCCCTCAAAATGTACACTTCTTCGCCGATTCCCGACAATGTACCGCAACACTTCTATAATACTCCCATAGTCTTCTATAATACTATTTACTTGTGAGCAAAAAGTTATTCGAGTATGTCAAAGACTTAAGAATGTCAGATCGTGAAAATATGTCATTTAACACTTAAACTCCTTTAAAATCTGAACCTTTTCATCGATTTTTTTTTCCAAATTGAATCATCACTTTACTACAACAATGATCTATTTGCACGCCAAGAATTACTCCAATATATAATATTTCGGGAAATTTACACTGTGAAGATATTTCTTTGAACATTCAAACCTCCTTACTAATCTAAACCTCTACTTTAAACCCCTCTACCAATTGATTTTTTTATTGAAATTTTAATAAATTTTGACTTTAAATGTCAATAAATGTTAATTTTTAAATTCAAACCTCCTTATCAATATGAACACTTTTACCGATACTCGCAAATTTGTATCTAAACATGCATTGCATGGTATAGTATTTCCGCACCAAAGTTCGGCCG
This sequence comes from Ophion slaviceki, assembly GCA_944452715.1. NCBI lineage: Eukaryota > Metazoa > Arthropoda > Insecta > Hymenoptera > Ichneumonidae > Ophion > Ophion slaviceki. Next base: position 880,381 of record OX101785.1, on the reverse strand, counting down.
ACTATAAAAAAAATACGTTAATGCCCTTAAAATCTAAAGCGGTACGTAATTTGCAATAAATTCTTTTAGAACATATTTTCTTTTGACGATTGGTGCGCAAATAGTCAGGCAGGGACCGTGAAAACTCTAGACGTTTGTGCACGTGGAAAAAAATAGGCACACACTTAGACATTTTCGGTAAATGTATTTTCTCGACGTTTTAAAATATTCCGAACGTATTCGCAGTCAAGTCCCGAAATATTTTTTTTCTTCGCGAAAATTGTTAAACCTCATGAGGAAGCGAACGGTAAAAAGTATCTCGCGCCAGGTGCCTGGCCAATGAACGATCGTACCTTAAATGTTTTACTTCCGGAAACATCCACCTTCTCGTAGATCGCATTCTGGGTTGAAAAAACTTAGGTACTTTGGGCTCCGAGAATGTTTGCATTTGCGGTTGGAGCTTACGATCGAGACTCGAGCGGATCTTCGTGCCGGGTGTAAAGGAGGCAAAAATACGTCGTGTCCTGTTGAGGCGAGATTGAGAATCACTGGAGACTGGGTACACACGAAACTCTCGTGTTTCCCATTTATCCGCAAAGGCCCCGAAGCGTTTTTCTGTCTTCCATCGTGTTCGGTCCAAAGTCCATCCGCGGGTGTATAGCTCAAGCGCGTCAGGGTTACCCCCACCCCCCCCCCCCTCTCTCTCTCTGACTGTCGTTGATTATTAACGTCATGTATATGGTCCGTTTTCTTTCAAATTACGCTTTTGCACAAACTTTTTCTTCGCATCGAAAGACGCTCATAAAGCGTGACCCGTATATCCAAGCTTATTTTCTCTTAGCGTGAGAGAAGCTCGTAGTGACAGCTGAAAAAAAAGTCTCTGTGCTCCGACACGTCACTACGTTGATATTCATTTGGAATGAAAGAAAAGGGAATTAACGCAGTTCCATGAAAAGCCGAGGAAACAGACTTCTTACGCTCAATTATTCTCTACTCTCCAAGGTGAATAATATCAATGGTTAATATTAATTATCAAAAAGCTTAAACTCAACGCTGCTGAAGTTTGCATCGGTGGAATGCAACGAAAATACCTTATTATTTTCGTTCTTCTTCATTTTCTTTGCGATACGTTTTTTTTTTCGATAGATGAGGTTTTAGGTCTCTAACGACGACCTTAAAAAAAAGTTTCCCGTAGCTTGAGTCGATCCGTCGACAAAACTGTTCAATGAGAAATAAATGATTTTCCTTGCCTTCCAACGATGCAAACGTCCATAACATTAAATTCAATGGTATTTACATTGCAGCCCATGGTTTGCATGATAACTGCCCCACGGATCGGAAAAGTTTGAGAACATTCTTGTGAAGATGTTATAGTCTGGCGAGCTAAATATGGAAGAGACACAAGTTATCACATTTTTAATGCAAAACCTTTTGTTTCGTCGCAAAATTCGCGTTCATGGATGTTTGTAAAACATGTTTGAAATTGAAAATTAATGAAATGCCTGAGCAAACTTCGGAAAATCTATTTCCGAATATTATTTTAAATAAAGTTAATATTTAAAATGGTTCACGTTTGAACCCTCATAATTTTATCCCTAATTGAGATTTCGGAATCTTTTTTCCACGACGCGTATAAGGAAAAAGCTGGAGGTTTGTTTGTAGCCCCTTAATGTTAGGAAAATCGTTTCGTTTGGCTTTCTGAAAGTGGTGTCACTTGTTAATTTTTTGTTTGACAATCAGACACTGCAACGATTATCTCAAAGCTGTGCTAATTCACTCCTTTCTCATGAGATTTGCTCAATTTTTTTTCGTCTGGCAAGTATCAAATGGCAAAGCATCGAGAGTTTGGAACCCAAGTTCTTCGAACGCTCGTTTGCCGCACATCAGGTCCGATCGGTGGTGAGAAGAAATGTTTCATAAAACGATTTTCGTAATTGTCATCACTGACGTCGGCTTGAACTGTAGGCAGCCGTTGCATAACGACCGCGAGCTTGTATGTTTTTTTCTCTCGCTCCGTTCCGTCTCGTGCACCTTGGTCAACAATCCCTGCTTCAGATTTCCATTTCCTCTTGCCACTATAGGGAGTTGCGACCGCAGTCTCTTATTATCGTACAATCGCTATTGTAAATTGTCCGTCGTAAGGTTATTATTTTTTTTCGCGTTTGATCGCGATTTCCTGTCGGCAACCCGGAAGTCTATGAATCTGATCGCAGAAGCCACGACTTCCGGTGGGAGTACAAGCAAGCGATTCGTCCAGGGCATCGATGCTGTCGCTCCTTATGCTTCTTTTTTTTCATCGTTGCGCGCTCTGTATCGAGCTCGTCATCGTCGAAATGTAGGGCAAGATAAAAATATTGACGTTCTTCAAGGGGGAAGATCCCTTCAGGCAGCCGAAAAAAAGCAAATTTTTAAGATTTTTTTGAGTCAAAACCATTCTGCATAATTAAAATTTTATGTACGCATTATGACATCTTTTGATTTTTCCTATTTTTTTTTGTTTTTTTAATGATGAGAAATGATTTTCGGCCATAAGCTCTTCCTTACACTATAAAGGGATCTCATGACGTTGAAGTTTGCATCGTTGAAATACAACGATTGTTTTTTCCTAATTTTTTATTGATTTATTTTTAACATTATCCTGAGTCTTCTTTTTGTAAATTGATTTCGAAAATCTCCAATAAGAATACGTAGAAACGTTTGAGCGAGTTTCACACGCAAAATTGGCAAAGGAAAATTAGAACAATTAAATAGAGTGCATTTTCGTTCCATTCCAACGATGCAAACTTCAACGTCACGGGAGCTCTTCCTTGAAGCTCCAACCAGTATCATAAGGTTTGCATCGTTGGAATGCAACGAAAATTCTTTTTTACGCGTTCCATTTTTATTATTATATAAAACCTTTTTTGCCCATTAAGATTTTATGTCTCTAGTAAGAATCGTAAAAAAACGCCACATAGATATCGGCAGGCTAAACACGTAAAAAAAAATAACATTGCTGGGCTTTTTTAAACGAGAATCGAGCTTTTGGCGCGTGTGCGGACCCGAGAGAATATTAAAACGCAGTCGACGAAGACTTTTAGCGGCCAGAAAAACCGTCCCGAACACAAACCTACACGATCGCGGCACTTGCGCACTACACGCTGACTCATTGCAGAGCAAAAATATCTAAAGCAACTTGAGCGCACTTTAAAAAACGTCGACAAACGTGGACAACGTCGACCTGACGAGTTTACCGTTACACATTTTGCCACTAACATTGACGGTTGAGGCGATATTGGGTATGAAACGAGAACCGCAGTGGGTGCGAGAGGGACAGCTGAAAATTCGTTTTCGCGTTTTCTCCCGAACGAATAATATTTTGTTTATGATTTTCATCGTCATTGTTAATAGATAAGACGACTGCAAAATACTTTTTACGGCAATTGTCCCATAAATTTTAACATCGATCATTCGTACCCGTATGTTTCGAAACAACGAATTCACATCACCTTTTTTTATCATGTTTAAACTTGCTTCGTTGAAAAGCCAAGAAAAAAACATACACGTCTATAGATTCGCTTCCGAAGGGTGACACAGTAAACTGGAAGCAGCAAGTGCACCTTGTATTTCGATGCAATAAAAGTTCTTCCGATATTGCCATTTCCCCATTTCGATTATGATACAAGAGAGCTCTTTTGTCGGATCCACGTCGTAGATCTCTAAATGAGTAGCTTAAAAATCATACGACGTTGAAGTTTCCATCGTGGGAATGCAACGCAAGTCCATTCTGTTTAGTTGCTCGAGTGTTTTTTTCACCGGTTTAGAGTACGAAGATCGCTTAAACGTTTTTACGTATTCTTATTAAAGCTCTACGATGATATTTTGCAAAAAAAGCCTTTGCATCGTGAGAAAAATAAAGGAATTGGAAAATGAAAAAAGAAATCGTTGCGTTTCAAGGATGCAAAATTCAACGTCATAAAACGGTTGGGGATTTTTTGTACGCAAAATTTGCTAAAAGAAATGAAAGTTATGCGGAAATATTAATTTTCATCGCATTCCAACGATACAAAGTTCAGTCTCATTATGACCATCCACCAAACTGTCATGCCGAACACTTTTTTTTGCGTAATTCGCGAACCCCAAGTCGAGGTATCATCTTACCAGAGCCCAAGTCCACGAACGAGGAAAATAAATTAAAAAGACAAAGAGCACGAATGTAGCTGGCAATTATAGCTTGATTGCGCCAAGTTATATGCTGACTGAAAGCTTCTCTCGCCTTCTTCGATGCACGTGGGGCCTTCGTCACGAGCAATTTCAATTATCGCTAGGGGCTCGAAGTTATTAGGGATATAACACACTTCTTTCACGTTCGGCAAGCGATTTCGCCACGTGTGCGCTACGTCGCCTCGGTACTCATTTCCGCCTTATTATATATAGCTAAGCGACGTTACGCGAACCGATTGGATTTTCGAACCGATATCCGTTTCCTTATCGTTACAACTTTATGATTATTTTTCGCGTTACCCGCCGTCAACGTCAAATGTCATCGATGAAAACTCAAACAATGTTATCCAAAATAATGATCGCTCTGTTTTCTTCATTTCTCTCTCTCTCCCTCCCTCCCTCCTCCCCCCTCTCTCGGCCCCTCTGTCATTTTCGTTGCATACGTTGAACCCGTTGCAGCCGCTGCAATCGGTTATCGCGCCGGTACCGCTGTTTGCTCACTTTCCGATGCTCTTGCCGACTATGTATTCGGAAATACGTAATGCATACTTTTTATCGTGAATTTTTCTTCTTTCGACGAATCCACCAGCTCGCTGACTCATTGGGAAGTGGGTCGTCGTCGTCGTCGCCCCCGCCGCCGCCGTGAGGAGGCACCCACGAGCTCGTGGGATTACCCTCGGTCGTCGTGACACACGAACGTACCCGACGAATCTGGCTTCCCCACGAATCTACGTCATTCTAAGCTCGAACAGTCCACGTATAACTGTCCGCGAGACAACTTTGCGACTCATAAGTAGGGAGCGTGTAGATCTGCACGCCTACATATATGCGAAAACGTGATTTTGAAGACATTTGACTTTGTGAATCGTCCTCATGGTGCATACAATTCTTCCTGTACTCGATACTATGCAAATGTCTTGAAAATCATGTTTGGACAAACGTAAGCTCATGCGTGTAAAAGTCATTTTGAGAGCCGGTCTCAAAACAGCCAGACGTCCCGATAGCCATTCCAGTGTTTATTGCATTCGGCAGAAAGAGAAAGACGCCGATAGAAAAAACGATCGATCGAACGTTCGCTAGAGACTATTGTATATGTATATGTTCTCTTCGCTGAATCATCATCATCAACATCGATGATATTGAAGTTTGCATCGCAGGAATGCGACAAAATTTTCTTTTTTATTTATTATCGAGCAATTTATCTTGCGCATTCAAGTTGTAGCGCTTCGATAAAAATCGTGAAAAACATTTTAGCGATTTTAGAGTTGCCTGAAGAGGGAAAAAAGAGGGTCAAGCCAAATTTCATTCAGCGATGCCTAAAGCTTGCTTATTCAACGTTGGGCGTAAAGAATCGCTAAGATATTCGAGTTTGCATCAATGGAATGCAATGAAAATTACTTATCTTTTATTCGCAAAATTTCGGCAGATTTGCGCTATGTGAATAAGCGAATACGATTTCAAATAGTAATGAAAGGAAAAAAGTAAAGATAGTAAATAAGAATCTAGGAGAAATAACCATTCCAACGATGCATCGTTGGAATGCATCTATGAACATCACGATTACGCTTTTAAGATTCTCATTACAGATAAGGTTAATTTGCTAGAAAAGATTTTCGATAATAAAGAAAATACACGAGAAAAAGTCAGAAAGAATTTTCGTTCTATTCCTCCAATGGGAATTTCAACACCATAAAATTGCCCAAGAAGCAACATTCGCGAAAAATTGCTTGCATTCGAATCGTCCGACGGACGAATATATATATATATATATATATATATATATATATATATATATATATATATATATATATATCGCAAGAACGCCCCGTTCCCTGTATAGAATTTGTACGCGTGGTCAAAAATGTTGTGAAATATGGTGCAATCTACTGTGTATTACCCTGAAACTGTCACGAGCTGTCGATTGTGCAGTTATACGCAAACCTTAACGAAGTGTGCGAAAGGATTTTTGCTCAACTCGACCGATAATGAAGCTAGCTTATTCTCAAGAATTGTTCGCATGCTTGATCATAGAAATAAATGTTAAACGGTTGTACAACTTTCGATGAGGGACAAATAAGAGACGGATATGGCAACTTTTACGAAATGAAAAAGCTGCCATATTTTTCATTCAGTGGTCATTCATCGCAAGGTGCCATAAGATCATTTGACGTTTATTTCTATGATAACTTACACTCACTCACTACGCATCGGAAGGGAAGCTGGCATTTTTTATTTCGTAGGCTTACCCGATGGCAAACTACATACATTTTTTGTTCAAACGTTACGTCTGTTGATTTTTTGTTTGCAGGGAATGTGTGACATGTTCATCCAAACTCAACAGACGAGCAGCGTCAACAGCAGCAGCAGCAGCAGCAGCAGCAGCGGCAGCAGCAAAAGCAGCAGCTCAAGCCACAATACCGCTCACCATCACAGCAAAAAGCGCAAGTTGGATTACAATGTCAGTCAGCCGGTAATACAGCACCCTTTGGTCCAGTCGACCGGTGACTATCAATTCGATAATATCGGACTGCAACGATATTCCGTGAGCGGTAACAACACCGCTTTTACCACGCTGCACAATAATGGACTTCAAAAGAGCCCGAATCAGCAGACACTGGTGCGAGCATCGACCATCAAGCTTTTAGACACGTATCAGCGCTGCGGTCAGAAGGTACGTCCACCCTCCAGCTAAATTGCTCCGTACCTTAGGTGCCATTTCTAGGCTTTCTTAGGCACGAGAAGTCCTTGCAAAGTACCTTCAAATAATTCACAACGTTCGACTTTCGAGTCGAATTATTGCCGCTACTGCAAAATGTTTAGTTCGTCACACAAACATGATACGGAAAATGGTATTTCAATGAACAGGGTCCTTTTTTATTTCAAGCTTGCATCGTTCGGATGTAACGATAATTCTTTAAATCTTGAGTTGTTCATTGGTCTTCATCATCAACTGAAATTTTTCTTCGCAAAACTACGTTGCAAACTTGCCGAAAACAATTAGGCTGCTGGCCATAACAATAATTCATGCTATTATGTAAAAAATCTTACCTCTCAAATATCGATAGTTACCGGTATTTGCAAAATACTGTTGTTTAAGAAATTCATTTGCGAAGTTATTGGAAGTCATCGCGTTTTCATTGAATACTGCAATTTATTCGTGTCCCCCACAAGCTATGGATGATTATAACGTCGTCAGAGACTTGGCGGTTTTCGTTCTCTCCATTGGCACAAGAATTAGGGCTGAAACGAGCGCGATGAGACAAACTCGTCGTTGTTTTTCGTGTGTCGGCTGTGCGGTGCTGATACTCACGAAACTCTTGAAGGCACATTTCATTTGCCTGGTTAGTTCCGATGACAATGCTCGCCATATGGCAGTCACGAATCGGATTTTATTCATCAACTATAACGATCGCCACTGTCGTTACCCCAACTAGGCATTTCCTTCTATCACCTTTATCAACAATGCGGGAACTTGGAGAGATCGCGGCGCGTTCCAACGTAGAACTTATATTGATTTTCGTACCCGCGTTCGTTGACTGATAAATACGGGTGTGTTTATAACCTGCTCCGTTTCTGACCAACCCGCCTTCGCTCCTGCTCTTTCTGCTTCGATTTATTTCTACATATCTCTCTCCCTTCTCTCTCTTAGTGTATATCTCGTAAGCCTAGATAACATTTCCGCATGGCGCCGAGCAAAACTATCGATTACATACAAGGCTCTTCTCGCGTATTCATATTTCATGCTTGTCTCCGCAATTATGTGCACTACATGAAGGGCACGGAAGACGATGCTGTTGCGCCGATAAATGGCACACGATGTACATTCGCGCGTAATAGGCACAGCCAGACATCGGCGTGACGGCCCAGTTTTCTCAGATTTTTCTTTATCGAAAAATGCAACGCAATTGTCGTTTTGGCTGTTGATCCATCAACTCCTTGTCGTAACAGTAATGCCTGAAAATGACGGGCTATTGATTTTCAATTAACACTATTATCGTTGAATCCAACAACTGACGGTTTTGAAGTTTACAGTGTTGGAGTAGTATGTATTTTGTTTTTGTTTGCTTCTCCATTTTTTTGGGGTACAAAAAACACCCAATCATTTCCACTACGATCCTCATTGCAGATCTACAACCTGAATCTGTTAAAGAAAATATTGTATAATATGCAAAATAATGAAATAGAAAGAGCAAGAGAATTTTCAATGAATTCCAACGATGCAAACGCATTAACTTGGCCCGAAATTTGTCACTGAACACTTTGAACATCGCGTCGTTCGTTTGACTCACAGCGAAAGACTTGGTCGAGAGAGGGTAATGGTGAGGAACTCGCGGTTCATTCCACGACAAATCCAACGTGCGGGAATACTGTAGTTTCCCAGAACAGTACCCAGCACCAGCAGCCGCAACAACATCAACAGCAGCCGCAACATCAGCAGCAACAGCACCAGCAGCAGCAACAGCAGCAGCAACCACAACAACAACAACAACAACAACAGCCGCAACAACAACAACAGCAGCATAAACAAACGACAGCGATGACGTCGCATAGCAAACAGGTTGCCAACACCGGCAACGGGGCCGGTGGTGGCAGCAATCCACAGGGGGATGGCGATTACCAATTGGTCCAGCACGAGGTCCTCTACTCGATGACCAATCAATACGAGGTCCTCGAGTTTCTCGGACGAGGCACCTTTGGACAAGTAAGCGTTACGAGAGCATACACACATTTCAACAAAATTTTGCATGAGCTCATTCTCTTGCGCCCCGAGATACTTTTATCCATAAAGAATAATAAAAGAGGAATTAATTACGCGCATTTAAAACTGGAAAGAAAGTCTCGAGCAATAGTATGGGAATTTACTGATACCTCATGATCAGATATCCTACGAATTTGGTTACAGTACTGATCGTAATTTCTAGCCACAAATTGAGATTGGTTTGAATGAATTTTTCAGCCCTTGCTTCGCTCCTGTGTGTATGTGCGTGTATGTGTACATACACCCTTGGCCAAAAGTATAAAGCATCCTGTAATTTTTCTATTCGGACAAAAAATCGAATATCTCGGCGAAAAAAAATCGTAAACCAATTTACCAAACTCGTACAGTCGTGCTGTCGCTGAAAAACCCCGGAATTGGAGAAAATTAGAAGAAGGCTAGTTTTTCGACAGGTGATTTTGTAGGTGTCGCGGGTGCTAATCCAAGTTTGCCTAAAAATCGGGGTATAGGGTTTTTTTCGGGGATGAATAAAGATGGGGGTGGATTTATGTCAAACTACAACCCCTACGAGTCGGCGCCGTGAGACAAAATGTGCAGAAAAAGCCGGGCTTTAGTTTTGTCCACAGCGCCGAAGTCGTGGAAGTTCATTGTGGGGGTGTCAAAGTGGGGTGAAATTTTGAAATATCAGTTTTAATTCAATTACGCTTTAGAAAAAAATCGTACACTTTTTGTTCAAATGGGAACGTTGTAGCCCTTGAAGAGACGCGTCGATCAAGTATTTGATCATCACTCTCCGATAATATCGTCACCCGCAAAAAAATGGTTAAAATGCAAAAAAAAAAAATTGTTTATTGAATAACTAAAAAACAATCGATTTTTCGGGTATGGTTCAAATGTACGATATGTAGAGAATAATTTTTTCTATATTTTCGTTTTTATGGACCACCCTTGAATTTTGATTTTCCAACCCCTCTCGGAGGTTGAACATTCAAAATGCAATTCTGGGAAAACTATTGACCGCACGAATTCGCCACCGAGGAAGAATTTGTAGCTTCAACACCTCAGCTACATTTTTGTACACAACGCCAAACGCGTATCTCTTTACTTTCGGTCAATAGTTTTCCCAGAATTTCATGTTGAATTTTCAATCCCTGAGAGGGGTTCGAAAATATAGAGAAAATTATTCTCCACATTTCGTACATTTAAAGCATCCCCGAAAAATCAATTGTTTTTGAGTTATTCAATAAACAATTTTTTTGTTTATGCTTCAACAATTCTTTTGTGCGTGAAGATGTTATTAGAGAGGGATGATCAAGTACTCGATCTTCGCGTCTTTTCAAGGGCTACAACGTTCCCATTTGGAAAAAAAATTTAATGATTGTTTCCTAAAGAGTTGGCGAATGAAAACTGATTTTTCAAAATTTCCCTCCGCTTTTTCACCGCCAAAACGAACTTCCACGACGAAATAAAACCTGAATTTTCCTGAACATTTTGTCTCCCGGCGCCGGGTTGTAGTTTGGCATTAATCCACCCCCTAAAAACCCTACATCCCGATTTTTAGGCAAACTTGGATTTAGCACCCGCGGCACCTACAAAATCACCTGTCAAGAAACTAGCCTTGTAATTTTGTCTGATTCTAATATACAGCACGACTGTACTAAACGGCGTTTTGAAGAGGATAAAAATAGCTTCATTTTGTTTTTTTATTTTTGCGATTTTTTTACCCGGTACGCCATTTCGTAATTGCCGATTTTTCACGATTTTCGCACTTTGCAGAATCGCGTGCTGGACTTAGAAAAAATCGTAATCTCACCATTTCGTGATAATATCTTTGAAAAGAACCGTTACCTTTAGAGTCGAGTCTTAAAAAAAAATGCGATTTTTTTTTCGCAGAGGAATTTAGTTTTTTCTTGACAAAACGGCAGGTTTCCGAAAAGCCGGCATCGTGCGGTGGAACTTGAAAACTATGAGGTTTGGAATATTTTGTCTAAGGAGTAAAAAGTTGTATTTTATTATTTTGGTTTGACACTAAATTTTTTTGTTTTTTTTCCCCAAAATTTCTTCGTATCGCTAGCTTTGGTTAATAGTCGACGATTCGTCTAATTCATTTATTGCCGTTACTTTGAAACAAAGATGTTTTAATGAAAATATCACGAGGAGAAAAAATACATAATTTAATTTGTAGGTCGTACGAATCAAATGACGTTCTGAGCTTATATGGAGTTAAACAAATGAAAACTGACAGTCAGTCAAATCGAAGATGATCGGGAAAAATAAAGTAACCACCCTTCGGCAGAATCGAATATTAGTGAGAAGCGCTCTTAAAAAACAACGAAAAATGTCATCTGATTCGTACAATGTACAAATTCAATTACCCCTTGGCCAAAGCATTAGGCACCCTATATTTTATATCCTAAAGCAGAGGTTCAGAAAACACAGCATAACATAAAAAACAGCACTCAACGATGTGTTAGTTCGGGAGTGGAACGACGTAACCGCGGAGCAATGCGCGAAACTTGTACGGAGTATACCGCAGAGAATCGCTGCTGTGATAAAGGCCAAAGGTGAACCAACCAACTATTGATGATATTACTTAAATTGACTAATAAATACATTAACAAAAAATAATTCAATTTTATACCCTAAACTCGAAAAAATAGGAAAAGATAGGGTGCCTAATACTTTTGACCAAGGGGTAATTAAATTTGTACGTCGTACGAATCAGGTGACATTTTTCGTTGTTTTTTAAAAGCACTTCTCACTAATATTCGATTCTGCCGAAGAGTGGGTACTTCATTTTTCCCGATCATCTTCGATTTGACTAACTGTCAGTTTTCATTCGTTTTACTCCATATAAGCCTAGAATGTCATTTGATTCGTACCGGCTTACAAATTAAATGATGTATCTCTTCTCCTCTTGTGATTTTCATTAGAACATTTTTGTTCCAAAGTAACGGCAATAAATTCATGAGACAAATCGTCGACTATCAACCAAAACTAGCGATACGAAAAAATTTCGGAAAAAAAATCTTTAAAAAACTTAGTGACTCCAAAATAACAAAATACAACTTTTTTTTACTCCTCAGACTAAATATTCCAAACCTCATAGCTTTCAAGTTACGCCGCACGATGCCGCCTTTCCGAAGACCTGCCATTTTTTAAAGAAAAAACTAAATTAGTCTGCGAAACAAAATCGCAATTTTTTTAGGCGAAATTAAAGCTAACGGTTTCCTTTCCAAACATCTTATCACTAAATGGTGAGGTTACTATTTTTTCTAAGTCCAGCACGGGATTCTGTAAAGTGCGAAGATCGTGAAAAACTGGCATTTTCAAAATGACGTACCGGGTACTAAAAAAATCGCAAAAATAAAAATGAAACTAGTTTTATCCTCTTCAGAAAGCCGTTTGGTAAATTGGTTTACAATTTTTTTCCCCTGAGATATTCAATTTTTTGTCCGGATAGAAAAATTACAGGGTGCTTTATACTTTTGGCCAAGGGTGTATATATATAGCGTGTCCTGTGATGAATGGATAATCCTGCAACTGTCGATAGGTCAGATCACGTCCTATTATATACTGGAATTTCAGTTTAGTAAAAATCCCACGGTTTTCGAGATATTGTCCTGCATGTTATTTTCTTTTTAATCTGGTTTTGGTTTTTTGTTTTATCGAGAAAAGTCTTCTTTTTAAACTTGAATCTTAAGGAAATTTTATGAAAAAAGATCTTATGCAGAATTTTCATAGAAACCAAATCGAACATCTGACTTTGATAGCCTGCAGGGTCAAAAAAATATACTACGCGTATCGTGCCAATTTTTTTAAAAGTTACTCAGTTATTGTTGATTCTAAAATTGTATTCTCTAACATTTGTCTTTTAATCATTTTTTCATCGACATTTAAATGAAGAAGTCTCATTGCAAATTTTAAATTGAAATAAGAAATATCAAAAATGATGTTACTAGTGAGTGGCACGAGCTGTTTTATGGTTGAAGCATGTGAACAATGGAAATGGTCGATCCCTCGCGTGCTTTCACTAGTTCGATCTTGAAATGGCTACCTACGCTGCGCGCCAGTGCATGGTATTTAAGGGGTCTTCTCACTTTAGACCCTAAAAAAAGCTATTTTCATGATTTTTCTTGATAGGTTTATATTATAGATATTGATATAAAGGTTGTTACACTTAATAAATACACTTTCGAAATAAATTGAAAAAAAAAAAAAAAAAATATTTATTTATGTCACTATTTATAGACGAAAATGATTGTTAAAAAAATGTCCGACAAAAAATGTAAGTCTGCGCTGTTGATGAAATCTCGGAGATGGATCATCCGAAACAAAAAATCAAACGGTTTTAGATTCAGTATGTTAATGGCTATAGCGCATAGCATACGATTTTTGATATATGGAAAAATAAGAAAATGGCCGACATTTTTCGAAAAAAAAAACAGAAAAAAAAGAGTTTTTTTTTCACCGTTTTGGGCAAAAAAATAGTACATATCAAAATTTGAAAAAACCCCTGATCTGCGCTATAGCTATAACTGTAAAGAATATGTGCTTAAAATTTCATAAGGATCGGTTCAGTAGTTTCGAAGATTTTATCAACAAGCCGTCGAAAAACGTTGTTTCGAGAAAAACGCATTGAAAGTTTGTTTGGGTTACATAAATACATTTAGACAATTTTTTAAATGTATTTCGGAAGTGTATTTATTAAGTGTAACAACATTTATATCACTATCCATATTATAAACGTGTCAAAAAATTCATGAAAATAGCCTTTTTTAGCGTCTAAAGTGAGAAACCCCTCAAAAGGGATAGTTTACTAAAAGAGACGGAGGTACAAAACTAATGGAGATAAAAGAGCCGGAGATAATTTGCGCACCAGTCAAAAAAGTTATCATTTGTAGAAGTGGTATGCGAAAAACGAAAAGCGGATGACTTTTTTTTTCAAAAATTAACTGGGGCTTTAATAAAAAAATTAATAAAGCCCAAAATCTCAAAAACCGTGGGACTTTTACTAAACTGAAATTCCAGCATATAGTAGGACATGAGCTGACCTATCGACAGTTGCGGGATTATCCATTCATTACAGGGCACCCTACACACGCACAGACCCACACACACACACTCTTACATTATTAAAACAAACAAAAAGACGTCGTTTCATAAGAATGGGAAACAATTAAATCCAATTTCATCTTGCAAATTTTATTTTTGCGTAAAATAATGTTTTTTTTATTGGGCTAATTTACTATTTGAGATTTGTAAAATCTACAAAGAAAAAAATATATTTGTTCTTATTCAGAGACGTTTGCAAAGCTTAGAAAACAATATATCTCAACTTTTTATTAAAAATAAAATATTCAAAGCAGGAAATTAAATATGAAAAATATCATTAGATTAAATTGCATCATACTTATTGATTTTTTTTTCTCGTTTGAATAGCAGTGGGCGGGCTTATGATTTATTATTGCAGTATCTAGCACGTGCTCGTTGCTGACTACGACTGTTCTATTTGATTCGATCGTTGATTATTCGTGTCCACCAAGGATTTTTAGTTTCAGTTTATTTTAGATTCAAAACGCAGCAGTGAGAGTTCCTACCCATTGTTTTCTCAGATAACTTTCTCGATAAAATGCTAATCAGTCACATGGTCTCTGTAACAGCTATATTTCAAACGAACAAGGAACATTGTTGGTTGGAGAGCAAACGTGATAATGCCACGAAGGTTGAATAAACTTTACCTGTCAATGGAATCAAAAGTTCCATCATTTGCACAATTCTTACTCACTATGATGCGAATCAAGAGCATTCCCGATTGATTCCGAGTGTCGAATCTCTGCTGTACGAGTTTCGCGCATCAAACTTTAATTCGTCGAATTAACTTTGCAAAGCTTGCTCAATACGAGGGTTCGATTACTGAGACGACCTTGCATATTGGCAAGAGTCCTTCCATTCTATTTTATAGCGGGGCCTCGACTCGGTCAGAGTTGATCGGTAAATCCGAGGTCTTCGGGAAATCACCACGATCGTGCTGCTTGGTAGCACGGCACCCGTAACTTACGTTCCGTTTCTTTCTCTCTTCGCAGGTTGTGAAATGTTGGAAAAAAGGAACAAACGAAATTGTGGCTATAAAAATTCTTAAGAATCATCCGTCGTACGCACGCCAAGGTCAAATTGAGGTGAGTTCACGACCTTCCTAGTTTCCTTTTTCTTTCTTTTTTTTTTTCAAACCTTTGCTCTGTTTTTCTTTTTCACGCAAGGTCTCCATCCTGTCGCGACTCAGCCAGGAAAATGCGGATGAGTTCAACTTTGTGCGTGCCTACGAGTGTTTCCAGCACAAATCTCACACGTGCCTGGTCTTCGAGATGTTGGAGCAAAATCTTTACGACTTTCTCAAGCAGAACAAGTTTTCGCCCTTACCGCTGAAGTACATAAGGCCAATCCTGCAGCAAGTTCTCACGGCCCTTCTCAAGCTCAAGGTAATTGAAAACTGAACTTGGCGGATATATTTCAACATTACGAGGGTAGAAAGGGTTACCTGCGTTCAAAAGGAGTTCTCACCCTCCGTAATGTGTTCAGTTGTGACGTCCATTCGAGATTTTGTCACAAGAAATAGTTTTTATACCATTTTTGGGCAAGTTTTTCCAAAATGAACATTTGTACATATAGCTCCTGGAAAGCATGACCGCCCATTGTTACGTCGTGCAAAGATCCAGAGTGAGAGAAAAAATGTACCCTTTTTTGGGCAGAAAATTCTTCGCCCCCTTATAATACACGAATTATTATTACGACAGTCGAAACTTGGCCCGAAAGTGAAAAAATTAACCGTTCCTCTGGCAAAACACCCCGATTCACAATTTTGAGAAATAACACGAAAATAAAGTTGCAGAGCTTTTCATACCCAAAACTCGATCATCGTTATTATTTTATTTTATTTATTTATTTTTTTAATATTAGACTTTATTGCTCCGGGCAACGCACTTCCTCAGTTTGCACTGGGAAACATTCACCTACCCCCGGGGGTTAGGCTCGGTCTTAATCTAGACCGGAAAAATAACGCTGGGCGACACTCGAGTGTTCCGACATCACCTCGGCTGCCGCCCAGTCAAAAAGTCGGGCGAAAAGTTTATTTAAAAAAAAAATTATCATTATTATCATCATTATTATTATTATAACTGACAAGTGTAAATGGCGTTCCAGCAATTGGGCTTGATTCACGCTGATCTCAAGCCGGAGAATATAATGCTGGTCGACCCCGTGCGTCAGCCGTATCGCGTCAAAGTAATCGATTTCGGCTCCGCCTCTCACGTGTCAAAGGCCGTTTGTAACACGTACTTGCAGTCGCGTTACTATCGCGCACCCGAGATTATTCTCGGGCTACCGTTTTGCGAGGCAATTGATATGTGGTCACTCGGATGCGTTGTTGCCGAGTTGTTTCTCGGCTGGCCTCTCTATCCTGGAAGTTCCGAATACGATCAGATTCGATACATAAGCCAGACCCAGGGTTTGCCGACCGAGCACATGCTCAACAACGCCAGCAAAACTACCAAGTTCTTCTACAGGGACATGGACAGTAAGTATTTCGGCTTCTTGCACCAACTGACCCAAACAAATCCACAGCCAATCTTCCAATTCCACGATGCGCCCGGTTGTTTTGGAATGCTTGAGACGCAAATTGATTTCCACAAACTAACGATTTGCTGACAATCAAATAAATACGTACTCGATTCATCTTGATGATTTTTACTCATTGTTAGTATTACAGTTTTCGGTTACAACATAGTGAAATATCAAGTTCGTTACGCCCTCAAAAAAATGAAAGATAGTTTGGTCTTGATGGCATAGAAGTTTGCATCGTTGAAATGCAGCGATTCTATTTTTTCGTGTATTGCCCAATTATTGTTGCACTTTTAGTCTACAAATGTAAGTGAAATTTTGCTGGATGTTATTATCAGAGATCCGTAACGTAAAAGTGCAAAAGAGGAGTTTACATCGTAATAATAATGCTCAAACGAAAAAATAAAGGAGGATTTTTGGTGCAATCGAAGCATGCAAACTTCAACACCATTGGTCTTGCGAAACTGCGAGAAATCGATATGAGGCCTAAAAAAGAAAACAGCAGAAAAAAATCATTAAGCATCGAAAGGTCTGGAGACGGATCATTCGAACGATAGAATGTCCCGTAAATACTGGACCTCCTTGACACGCTCACGGCTCATTCGTTGTACAGGTACATATCCATTTTGGAGATTAAAAACACCGGAAGAGCACGAGGCGGAGACGGGCATAAAATCCAAAGAAGCTCGAAAGTACATATTCAATTGCCTCGACGACATCGGTCAGGTGAACGTACCGACGGACC
This sequence comes from Ophion slaviceki, assembly GCA_944452715.1. Lineage (NCBI taxonomy): Eukaryota > Metazoa > Arthropoda > Insecta > Hymenoptera > Ichneumonidae > Ophion > Ophion slaviceki. The sequence goes on along the minus strand of OX101785.1, from coordinate 863,120 downwards.
TCGAGGGTGGACAGCTTCTCGCTGAGAAAGCCGACAGAAGAGAATTCATCGATCTCCTGAAAAGGATGCTCACTATGGACCAGGTAGTAATATCTAATTGATGACGAAAGGAAAACAAAGTGTCAGCAAAAATGTAGCAGTACATTTCTTCGTGATAACGATTCGATCGTGGATAATACTACATTTGTCTTGCTCGCAACAGGAGCGCCGTATCACACCCGGTGAAGCGTTGAATCATGCCTTCGTCACGCTCGCTCATCTTGTCGATTACGCCCATTGCAACAACGTCAAGGCGTCGGTACAGATGATGGAAGTCTGTCGAAGGGCTGGCGACTTTACGGCAAGTCCAGCCCATCATCAACCACCACCGGCACCGCAACCACCCCCGCCGACGTCCCTCGTTGCCAATTTCGTGCCCACGACAAACGGTAGCGCCGTAACCCTAACTTTCAATAATCAGCTGACAAATCAAGTGCAACGATTGGTCAGGGAGCATCGCACCGCCCAAACGGGATACGACAATTTGGTACGTAGATCAGACACTTCAAGTCCGACGAACAAATCGCTAAATATTCTACGAAATCTATGGCTACGATTCTGTTTCCGTCATCTTTTTCGTTGCGATGGTTCAAGCTTAATATGCTCTATGCGTATATAATATGTTTTAAATGAACATTTTTTCAAGTGTCTCGACAGATGAGGAAATTCCAGAGATCGAAAAACAAAAACTGCATTAACCTCCTGAGCCTTCGCGTACTAATTTTAGAACAAAATCATGAACTCGTATAGGTTCAGTTTTCGAATCATCCCGTTCGAACTATGACCCAATGTTCTGCTTCTAGGATTTGATTTTCATATTAATTTATAAGTTTTTAATCACGTGGCATATCAATTTGACACTTACAATTGAGTCTGTGTTGATATTTGCCATCGTGGTAACACTTTCGTCTACGTTTTGGCATTCCAAAGTCAATATAAGAAAACCCTCGAAGTATTAAACCTAAATACTTTCTCGTTACGGAGATATTAGTATTTCTAATGGTGCTGAAGTTGACATCGTTGGAATGCAACGAAAAATCGTATTTATATTTTTGTTTCCTTATTTATTTTATTATGTTAAATATTTGTTTGCAAGTTTCAATTGCAGCCCTCCATATAAGCGCAATAGAAAATGGCTGAGGGATTTTCGTAGCTGAAATCTGCGAAAAGAAACCTGAGCAGGTAAAATAAAAAACAATTCTCATTGTACTCCAACGACGCGAACTTCGATATCACTATTTCTATGTGTGGGTCTATATAACTAAATTTTTTTGTTCTAATTTTAGTACAATGGGTGTTCTATCTTCAATGTGGCCTTCCCCATTCTGAGCCTCGCAAAGTTAAACAATATTAAAAACTGTTCGTGTTTCGTGCAGATCGTCGCGAAAAACGTATCTAATAGTTTATCGTCCGCAATCTCAGTATCAGATATACAGCAACAGCAGTCGGAGAGCGACGCAGTACAGTGGATCGTCGAGCGGCTCGAACAGTGGCCGAAGCGCCGTTCACGACTTTCCACATCAGTTGGTGCCTGGAATTCTATGCCCACCGCCGGGTTATCAGACGATGCCGAGTCCGGCGAAGCACGTCGTAGTCGCTCAACCTCCTCAGGCGCAGCAGGCACCTCTGCAGATTCAACCCTCGATAATATCGCAACAGGCGGTCGCTGCCGCGGCAGTTGCAGCCCAACAACAGTACGCCGCAGTTCCTGTCTCGATGGTCGAGACCGGCCGACAAATGTTGCTGACCGTAAGTTTCCGACAACTGTCTCTCGTTTCGTCTGAACGCTTGGAGGAGCCGCTGCAAATCTTGACCACTGTTGCTGCTTCGTTACGAAGAGAAAACAAAAATACACGACCTCTTGCGAATCGTTGCTTTTCGTCGCTTATTTTTTCTTTTGTCATTTCTTTGTCGATTATATTGCACGAGTCTTTGGGATACTTATTGGCGAGTTGCAGGAGTGTTAGAATCATTCAGAGGGGGCACAGTGCTTGTCACTTTAAAGCTTGATATTTCGCAATTGGGTATCAATGTGGTCTAAATTTGCAGTTATTCCTTCTTTTGCTCGTGCTTTTTGTTTCATTGGTTTTCCTCTGTTTTTTAATGTACGTCCTGAGTTTGTTTCAATAACGCTGGTTCCTAATCTCGGGAATGATCCTCCCCCGTGTACATAAGTGTCCCGCGATCGGTTTTCAGAACGCGGTACAAACCTCGTGGCCCGGTGGTAGCAGGCAAATGGCCGCAATCGTACCATCCTGGCAACAGTTACCACCGCAACACGCAGCTATACAGCAGCCTCTTCTGAGCGACGCTGGTGACTGGGGTAGACCTCTCATCGTAGATAGTTCCGCAATCCTACAGGTAAACGTTCTCTTCCGATCCCTCTCATCCTCGTTATGTTTATTAGGCACCGTCACTGATCCCTCCTCGTACTGCGTTCTTCTCGCAAAACCGAAGAACGCGCGCGCTCAACCGTAGCCTTGGAAAAAATATAAATTTCGGATTATTTCCTTGGAACGCTGCTGTTGCACCGTATTTACCACTAAATGTGAAAACGAATTCCACATCAGTTGTATCGCGTTCTAAGGTTTCCGGTCCACGTATTACCTCAATGTCACATCTTCTGCGCAAATAACTCGAGAATCTCGTTCAATCAATTTAGGCATTTTGTAAATGTAATTCAAGTAACTTACATTTATATGAAGGAACGAAAGAATGGAGGTCCATCGGTAATTTTTAAACCCTCCGAAAGTCATTTGGTACCAAGTCTTTTCAGTCACCCGGCGAATGAAAATAAAAGGGGAGAAAATTCATCGTCCTCGCAACTCCCGAGCGCAGTATACGCGTATAGGCCCACATATCATCGACCGATACCCCCCATTTTTTCTTTTGTTGTGACGCCTCGTTGCCCGCGACCGAATTGCGTATTAATAATATTGTTGTTTTGGGGCAAGGAACAGCGGCCGGTGTTCCCCGTAACCGAAGTTTACAACGCTGGTGCGCTGGTCGAGCATCCGTCGCAGAGCTGGGGCAAGCGAAGCGTGACGAAGCATCATCAGCATCATTTGACGGTACCGCAACAGTCGCAACACAGGCACGAGCACAAGAAGGAGACACAGCAATTGAGTCCGGTGAAGAAACGCGTTAAGGAGAGCACTCCACCGAGCAGTATGAGACGTCATTCGCCCGTTAATGGACACTGGCAGCAGCAGTCGGTTCAGTCTCATCATCACAGCGGAAAACACGCCAGTAATCACAGCAGCGTCGAGCATCAACAGGTCGCGTCGATTCGTCAGCAAACCATCACGATACACGACACCCCATCGCCGGCGGTTTCCGTTATTACAATCAGTGACAGCGAGGACGAGACGCCAGGCAAATGGTACGTTGCAGCTTTTACGTATTCGCAGTCCATCGTTATCCTTGTAATTTCGTCGTGGCTAGCTGCTGCCGAGATGAAAAATCAACTTTTTCATTGAATATTTCGATTATGCGCGTACTCGACAAGCCACCGAGCACCACTCGAACGTATCTTATCCAAGACTTGCCTTACAGCCCATTGATGAGACAACCATTGTGTCGTTTGGTTTCCAGTGTTCAATCGACGCCACGAATCGTGCAGAGCTCTCAGACGACGCACTCGATCGGTAGTCAGCAGACTCACAGCAACGGACACGGCAATCCCCAACACGGTATCACGAGGGCCCAACGCAAGAACGTCATAAGTTGCGTGACCGTTGCGGACAGTGACGGCGAAGCTAGCCCGGGCCGGGGACACGCTCATTTGTACCAACATGTGCCGCAGCAGCAGCATCATCCTCAGCCTCAGCACACCACGCAGCATATAAAACACGAGCCACAGCTTCAGCATCACGTCAGGTTTGTAGCCCTGGCCTATTGGAATACTTATAAGTGATAAGTGTGTGGCGAAAGCAAAGAGGGAACTGCTTCGTAAAAAGATTGAAGGGGCGTACGAAGGAACTTCGGAAATAACAATAAATCAATCAAATGGTGTTTGCCATTGCCGTTATTTCATTTCTTGTTAATCGTCGTATGTTTATTCAATCATATTCATTCACATCAGTGAAATAATTTTTATTTCCGTTCTTTAGTAGTTCCGGCTATTCGTCGCAGTCCCAAAAGAAACGACTTTTGGCGAAGGTGCAGTCCGAATGCAACATGATCAATGTCGCGACGAAGCCCGAGCCCGGAGTCGAATATCTCGCTCCTCATCCCTGCCACGCGCCTGCCTGCAAAGAACCACCGACTTATCAGGTACGATTTCTTCCCATTCCCTATCTTACTACCCGTTTTTTTTTTTTTTTATCGTGGACACAAATATACGAGAGAAGCATGAAATGTCTCCCGTATTCGCGACTTATGTCCATTTCGAAATGTCGATAACGTCCAAAATTCTCGAAGCCGTTGTCGTCGCGGTTGCGTCACTTGAAAATTCGCAAAGCTTCTCGTTATTATCAATCAACGTTGTTCAGGAATGTATTTTTTTCAGGACGATGGCTATAACATGCATGACTACTTGTTGCAGTACGTGACAACGAGTAGCTCGCATCCGCACCTACAAGAGCAGCATATCGTTTACACGACCGGGGCTGAAAAACGTGTGTCCTGGCCCGGGAAACGAGCGGAGTACAAGCACGAATACGTACAACCGCCTGCGGCACACTCCCGGGATCACCAAAAATGGACGGTTGCAAATCCGGTTCATCAGTACAGGTCAGTTGGATTGTCGGAACGGGGAGGCGACATTAAACGCATGTTTTTTAATTTTTTTTTTTTTTTGGTTCTTTTAAATTTTCATTTTGCATCAAAATTCTCATTGCCGTCGTGAAACACTGAAGACGTTTCCGGAAGTGTCGAAAGGTCTGATTCGAAATAAGCGAATTGTTTTCTTTCTTCTTCTCTTGTAAAAACTTTTGTTGTACTTGGGCATACATTGCTAGAATTATTGCCTGAGAATTGACGATTCGCTCGGCAAGAAGTGCACCAGGCCGAATCGATCGCCCCGGTCTTGAAGAAACGTATGCGAAGGCGCGTGTTTTGTGTCGGGAATGTGAATTGCATAACGAGAGGATGGTGTTCGTTGGTTGGGGTTTTTGTAGGCAGAGCCAGGTGGTGGGTTCGGCGGGTCATCCGGTTCACAGCCATAGCCACAGCCACCACGGGCATCCGGCTCATTTGAGTCCCGGAGGTGGAGGTGGCGGTGGCCGAAGTCCCGCTGGTGGACCGGTGGTTGGGGGAGCTCAACACCTGGGTCAACCCCTATACCAGGAATACGCTCACGTGAGATCACGGGCACATGCGGTGCCACCGCCTGTTTACGTTACCGCCGCACCCTCGCAGGCTCCAGCCGCCATACAGCAACAGCAAGTGCCCACCTATCAGGGATTCACACCCGGGTGGGTACCTAGACATCTAGTTGATGCATGCATGTGTGTACCATTTATTATTACTTCTTTATATTGTTTATTTCTCTTATTATTATTGTTATTTTCAATGATTATTGTTCCTTCGAGTGCGAGGGGTTGCTTGTCGATTTGAACCGTCCTAGATTCGACGTCGCGATTATTGGGAACGTGAAAGACGTCGATAAGAACGTTATCGTTCGTGAGCGCGATTTTTGGCACTAAGCCATCTCTCGATCGCGATCAGATGTTAAAAGATGGTTGTTTGTTCGAAAATTCCTGTTAGATCCTTGCTGTGAGTTCTGTTTCCATATGTCTTATCGTGAACTGGAAACTTGTCAGAATAATGCTGGGGCGACAACTTTCATATGTTACCGTATGAAAGTACATCAATCTCTCTCGTCTATAAATTGAACTGTGCACTGTTAGATGTGCCGGAACTGGTCATACGAAAGTATCGACAGCAACGTTGTCGAACAATAATGTTTGTATCCTCGGAGTGTCATGTTTTTTTCCGTTGCTCAAATATTTTTTTTCGCCGATCACAGCAACGAAAGATCATGAAGCGTTTTTTTTCGAATCCTTATTAGAGATCGGCCAAAAATATTTCATGTTCTCATAAAAATAGAGAAAACAGAAAAATCAAGAAGTTTCGCTGCACGCCAACGATGTAAATATCAACGTGTCACAGTGACATTTCGGGAATGGACAAAATAATAAAACGCTGAACAGTCACCACGAAATTTCAGGTGCACCGTTCAGCCACCCGAATCTCAACTAAAACCTAAAATAAAGTTGCGAACACAAGTTGAGTCTAAATTGCTTGTCTCTCAGTTTACCGGTATAAGTATCGTAGTTTAGAGGCACCATTTACAATTGATGGATTGTCTTCGACAAGCACCTTTTTTGTAGATCATAAATATAAAACGCGTGCATGAATGGATTGTTTCTAATGTAGTCAACATTTGATTTCTCTTGTCGTCAAATTGTTACGAGTAGCAAATGTAGTTGTTGCAGTACCAACTTACGGGAAGCAGCTAGTGGATTAGCGAAGAAATACTTTCGTTTAACTCTTGCATAGAGCATTTTAAAAACCCGGTAGTTTTTTCACCGGCCAGTTGATTATCATTATAGATTGTAATCCCCGGAAAAATATTAACGATTGTCGTTAGTGAAAAAACATTCTTACAATTGAATATCCTTGGTAAAGGCTTTCGAGAGCAATGGCGACTCTGTGCTGAAGACTGTACATTAATTAATTAAAATCGCTCTATACAATTCTCTCATCGAGTCGTAAAATAATTGAATCAACCGACAAGTAGAACAAAACGTGTAGGACGATTATTTGAATTCAAATTGCACCAAATTGAGAGGAGTGTCTCTCGGTAACGGAAAACAAGGAATACTCTTGACAATTCTCAGTAGTCTTATAGAAGATTGATAATACATTACGGATTACCTTCCAGAGACCTCAACAAATACTCTAATGCGTGTTATCACGTGTTCCGTTTTTTCTTTCTCTTTGCAGCTCGTCACCACTAACGTTGTATGATTCTAGTCGAGCTCTGCCACCACCGGCCCATCACAGCTCGGCAAGACCATTGCTGGCGAGTCACGCGGCTCATCCGCTACCCGCTCACATGCAACCCACGGCGGTCTACGGACTGGCTCCCTTGTCACCGGCGAAGCATCAGTATCAGCCATCGGGCTTGTGGTTTACCGAATAGGTCCAGCGAATCAACGATTTTTACAATTCCGTCATGAATATATCACGAAAACGGACCATTATTCGTTGGATTAACTATACGGTGCGAGAAACACGCAAAATGGGCATAGTTTATCTTTCGTCATTCGGATTTAAAGGGAAAAAAGGAAGAATTAAACGCGTTGACAAGACTCGAGATCGAGCAGGTACACGGTGCTCACTGTTGTATTCGACAATAAGGGAGTCTCCGGAAAACAAAAGGGAGAGAGAGAGAGAGAGAGAGAGAGAGAGAGAGAGAGAGAGAGAGAGAGAGAGAGAAAGAGAGTGAAGGTGCAGCGAACACGAAGAAACGTAATTTTTTTACCTCGAGATTGACTATCTCGTTTTACCGAGTTACAAAATTAACGCGCTTTGGATGAACTGAATGAAAAACAAACGATAAATCAATAAGAGCCGAGAGCTAGACTGTTTCGACGTGTACGTTGAAACTTGAAGAAAAAAAATCCGTCCTACGCAGGGAAGGCTTCGGTACATCGCCTCCTATCCCTTCGTACTGCCTGTTTCCGAATTGAATCGTACACTAGGAAAAGCAGAAAAGCCCAAACACCCATACAAAAAATAACTTGTTATCAGCTCTGCCGAAAGTTTGTTCGCGTACGCGACCTAAGAATCGAGTTTCCAGGCACAGACACTCTCGAGGTATCGAATTTCTAATATCCTTGTTCGCAACACTGTTCGGCTTGAACGAGAATCGGTAAAATATGGGGAAAAAGAAACAGGGGAAAAATGTAAAAGAAAAAAAGAAACAAACGCGGTGACGGTAGAACGCCTTAAGCGAATCGATAAATATTCGTAGGAAATAAGTTTTGCATTTTCCGTGCCACGTTCTTGGACTCGCTTAGGTCTCATTTTATCTTCAGATCCCGGCCGACCGACTCAAAAAGAAAAACGAATCAACCGAGATACACGTAAACGCTAACGCAACTGTACAACTTCGTGTTTACAGGATGATGGGTATATAAGTTTTTGTTTTGCTCTTAGGGCAAGGGTCGTGTCGATAACTCGAGATTTAGTTCAAAAACAATTTCATGGTAACTAACCTGGCACATTGACTAATTGAAGTCGGTCTTTTTTATTTCATTTTATTTTTTATTTATTAGGAACCATTTCCATTCGAAAGAGAGAAAGAGACAAAATGCCGTTGACTTAGGTCCAATCGAACCGGTACGAACATTTTAACGAGTTTCTTTCGACTTAACTTTATGAGCGGTGTTCGCTAGATCGCTTCGTTGAATGAACTTGTATCAAAAAACATATTTGTACATATTGGGTTTTGTGAAAAAAGGAAGGAGAGGGAGGTGGAGTATAGGGACTTTATATTCAATGTTACGAATGTATATGTAATTTCGTACGATCGTGGATAATCTTGAAAGAACAGACCCTCTTTGAAACGCAGCCTCTACAATTACCTCTGCGATTATTCGTAATTCAATATTCTTCGTTGTGTTTTCTCCACTCATCATTCTATATACTTATATATACGTCATTAATATCACCCTGCGTCTTTCATAATTCGTATTTCTTCCTGGCAAATTGTAAATAGAAGGGAAAAAAAACGATTCTGCTGCGAATCGTTGACCGTGCAGTGTGTTTTTGCAAATATTTGAGTTAGATCAGAGGTTCGGCCTACGATAATTTTGTCCTTACCGTGAGTAGGGGAGAGGGTTCGGCAATTTTATTGCATCCAATGGTACGTTGTACCGAGTCTTATTCAATCACAATGCGGAAGTAAACTTTTCCGATTATTGTCGCGTGCTGTCTGATTGTTTTCCGAAAATTCACTCGCAACGTCAATACGTGTTGTAAAACGAGAGAAATTGTCGGGTTATAGATTCACACAGACGTCGTGTGACGTCTGCAGAGTAGAGAACTTTGAGGAACGGTTTTTACAAATGTTGCCCGTAGAATATGTCTCATATAGAACAGACGCAATCGAAGAAAAAATGAATGACTATGAATTTGCATTAGCGTCGTGCCGTTTTTTTTTGGTTGTGGTGTTTTGTGAAATTACTTCCCCCTAATATTTTTTAGTGGTTTACCGTAAAAGAAAAGAACGCGCAGATGTGTATATTCGCAGAGTGGTGTAAACTGGCTGCTCCCTATGTAAATTTATATTTATTCGTCTCTTTCTACATACACTGGACCTTTATCAGAACTAAGCAAATTAACGGGTCTTGCGAAAAGTTACACCACTTTTTTTCTAATTGCTATCATTTAAACACGAGTATACGGCTAGACTATCCTCAACAAAGACAGTAATAATTTGTTGCTTCGAAGAAAAGCATTCTTTGTGTATATATATTTTCTAATAGTTGTCTATTAGCAATTATTTCATAAAAGTCATCCACAATATTTGCAACTACATACGTTTATACCGTACACCATTGTTTCAGAATTTTCCGAGTGTATTGCATGACAAAAAAGATCATAAAAATTTTCATGTGCAGGATACGATGTCGAAAATAACAATTGTCTCGTTTCGTACGCCTATTCGCTTAAATTTTTTTTATTCTATTTCTTGTCATACAAAGCACGGGAAAAATAAACGACGAGATTTTGGAGTCGGTTTCAATGGGATGCAGTCATTGTTAATAGCACGCATCTTTCGCGAAGTAGTAACGAAGAAATGAGATTCACTCACTCTGTCTATCTTTAGCTTCATCTGTATAGAGGGAAAAAAAAACATTTGTCCAGAAAGTTTTTTCTACGCAATTTTTGTCGGATCGATCCATCTATATATGGTGTGTGTGCGCGCGCGCGTCTGTGTGTGTGTGTGTATGTGTGTGCGTGCGTGCGTGCGTGCGAGCGTGCGAGCGTGCGTGCGTGCGTGCGTGCACATACATATACAGTATCTACACACACACACACACGCGCGCGCGTGTGTGTGTGTGTGTAGATACTGTATATGTATGTGAAGATCGCGTGGTTTTTTAATCGACCTTGCTAATCAGTGTTTATCAAAGTGCAGAAAGAATTACAGTATCTAATCGTGTGTTTGTGTGTTTTAATCAGGAGATGAGACGCAAAAATCTCTGACAATTAGTGAAACAATATGGAAGATAAAAAAACACCTCGCAACATCTGTAAATAGCTATTATATTGTCGCGACCGTTTCCCATGACGCATTTCGTTACCAAATCATGTTCTTCCTCACGAATGTCAAATCATCACAGAAATTTAAAAAACTCAAATGTACATCACCGTACAAGGACCTTATTTTCTTTGTGAAATAGTGGCGATAGCGGTTACCCAATGTCGCGTTCCTCCGTTATCTCTCGCATTAGTTCATGTATATACATACCTATCTATGGAAAGAACAAACAGTTTACACGGATCTGTCATCCTCTTACTAAGCTCGTGTTATGGCTAGCCTCGTTACTTTAAAAAGTCTCGACTGTACATTAACTTTTTTGACATATTTTAATGAATGTATTATAAATTGTTTTATAAAGGTGAATATTTGTAGCTGCGTACGTTTCCTCTTGATTCCATTGTGTCAACGATTATATTTCATTTGCATTCCGTGAGAAAGAAAATTTAAGAATTACGACGATCTTATCCTGTATTTTTTCTGTTAATGATCTTTCTTCGGGATATAACGCCGGTGAAATAATCAATTAAATTTTGAGGCGAAGCGTCGAAACGACAATGTGCATTTTTATAGAACAAACAGAAGAAAAGTTATGGGGAAAAAGTACGGTCTCTTTATTTTTTTAAAGTAACGAGGCACGCTCGTTCGTACAGTGTGAGCTGTCATTGTTAACGCATTTCCCACACGCATAAAGGAGGAACAATTTTTTATTACACGCACCTGGAATTTAGCGTGAACTGTAATAGAAGAAAAATAACATGTAAATAATAGCGATACGTTCCACACGCGCGCTAATTGGACGTATAGAGCGCGCACGAATGAGAAGAACATAGAGCATAGTGAGACTTTTTGTTTTCTTTCTTTAAATTCTCGACATTCGGCAGCCTTTTGCGGAGCTTCGACTAGAAAAGAATAGGGAGATGAATTTTGTGTTGTAGGTAACTAACGTCAAGAATAGGACTCGTTTTGGTGTTTGGATACGAAAAAAAAGAAAAAAAAAACACGTACAAATTTTCTTGTTTTCGTTCTACGATCAAACACTTCCCTCGAGGAGACTTAATCAAATAAATGTCGATAGTTGTAGGGACTATTGGTGCAGTTTCTCCTCCCGTTGACCTATATTGACGGGACCCCGGTAACGCGAATCCTAATTAAACTCGTGCGTGTCTGTCTCTTATGATTTTTTCTCTCAAGTCCCAGCTCTCTTCTTCAAAGACTTAATGAGAAAAAAGTCAGATAACTCCGCGTCGATTGACGAGGGCGTGTGGCGTGACCTAACAATGACGAGTGTATATCGTATATCGTTTATCGTCGTTACATTATTATCATTACTATTATTGCTGTGAATTATGGAGGATGAGGTGAATATTTAACCAATTTGCTGTGCCTGTTTGACGATTAACTATAGCAAATACACACACACACACACGCAGGGACAATTCCATGCATGCATATATATATATGTATTAGAGGATGACATTTTTTAACAAAACATACAATTGAAAAAACCCACGTTAGTAGGCTCAGCTAAATCATTTCAATAACGCCACAAGAGTTTCAAGCCTAAGTGCTTAAACCGTAAGAGAAGGCAAGAAATATTTCCGAAGAGGGTTCGTACCTTGATAACGTTTTCCTTGAATTTTGTGTCTATATGTACATATATACGTATGCGTATGCTTCCACAAGTATATTTATAAAATTTGCAAAGAAAACGATGACGCGAGTCATCGAGTCATTTTTATCCTTTTTTTACTTTCCGTTAAGCTCGTCCTCGTCAAGTTTCTTTTATCATTCGTATACATTTTGCATTCGGTTCTTTGGTCTTCAAATCGTAAAACAAGACAAATTATTACAAGGAAACCTTGATGGCCATGTTTTGTCTCGTACGGACTCGCTCTAATTCCTCGCACCCTAGAAAAACGTCGATTGGGATTAATTTTCTGGCACCCGAGTATCGTATGCTGGGCAAAAGTGTGTAGTAGACAAGGAACGTAGAATAAAATCTTGTAGCAGAAGCAATGATCAACTAATCGAGTCCATTATAAAGTCGTCATCTGCAATACAAATTACGGACACGAGCGCGAGAAGCTGTAACATGCGTTTTTATATTGATCGCAGATTTACTTTTCTTTTGCTCCAATGTGTTTGTACGAAAAAGTTTTGACGGATTGTGAGGAAACAAAAAAAATGTATTTTCCCCATAAATTTATTTGTAAATGTCAGAGGAATAAAAGTATCGGATAACGTGTAGGGAACAAGTCAATGATCCTTTGCTTTGTTTCGTGATTTTTTTTTGCTTACGCTGTTAATCTATCAATTTTTCTAGAAAAATGTTTTTTTTTTCTAAAATTGGGAGCAAAATTTTTAATTGCATCCGTGCGGGGTGCATTGAAGGCGTAGAGCGGGTTCGACAGTAGCACGGAAAGAGGGGAATTTCAATTTTGTTCCCAAGTCACCGATTCGGGATGTGCTCTCTCCTCTTTCAGTTTTCGATATTCAAGTGGTACTTTTGATTTCTTTACTTTTTTTGTTCTCGCCCAACTAGTGTATGAAAATATAATATTGAATATACGAAAGTGAAAAATGAAAAAAAAACATCGTTACCGACTAAGAAAAATCACGATAAAAAAGCCTACAACAGGTTTTGCGTAAACTTCTCGACAATATTTGCATGATTTTTCACGGCGAAAAAAAAATGTCCCGTCCCCACGACTTAGATAGCTTTGATCGGCAACTCGTAAGAATAAAATCCAATTGTTGTACGCCTAACCTACGTCTAATAATCAAATATCTTTTCATACGTTAAACGAGCAAGAGAAAAACCCACTCACGATTCACGATGAAGAAAGGCAGGCGCAACAAGGGGAAAGTGATGAGTTCCGAATTTCATTAATTTGCCCAGAAAACATATTCAGTAGTAGTTACTCCTTTTTAAATTCAAAGTGTCAAAGAGATAAACATATCGTTTCCCATGTATCTTATTGTTTTCACGATTCGCCGTCGTAAAATAATTGAATCCACCGAGTCCACGGGAATAGAAAGTATATAATGTTTTTCGATGCGCTATGAATCCATAGTCACTGGCGAGTCATTGATGCCCCGAACCATTCACGATACACGTTACAATTTTTACAAATACCGATAAACAAATGTATCCAATTTAAACTTGAACTCTCGAAAATATCGGATGGAGAGTCAAAACAATACATACATAAAAACACCTATAGATATATGCATCAAGTAACTGTATCAATGGTTCTAGTTGTGATATTTTACATATATAATAATAACATATTTAAACTGTAATGTTCATAACATTTTACGTGTAGTTTTTAACGGGAGAAAAAATAGTCAAGGGGTAGAAAATACGAAAAGATTTACTAATGAAATTGGAAATGAATACGACCTCGGTACCCTATTCGACCGGGGGGGCCAAGTTTAGCGTTGTGTAAATAGATTTCTTAATGAAAACGATAGCGTGAAATATATATTTGTTTAGGTCTAGATTTAGTGCCTAAAAACAAAACGTCGACGTACATCGTCGATCGAACAGTAAATACGATAGCTAGGCTGGTTACGGATTAAGTGACAGAAAAATTAGTGTCGGTCAAGTGATGAAGGAGAACTTTTCAGGAAAACAATACAGAAAGAAATATACACACACACACATATACATACACAATGTAACGATTTAACACAAGGATTTTCAATGTGCGTGCGTGTGTGTGTGTGTGGGTGGAGTGGGTCGCAAATGTTGAATCTCGGGTTAGAGAATTGATTTTTCAATGTCGCATGACGTTTCACGAGTAGTTTGGGCGATGCGTAGGCAAAAAATAAGTGATCCAGAGTGAGGGTCGATAGTTTTTAGAGAGGTGAAGAAAAAAAATGTATAAATACAAAACGGGTGTGAGAGATGAAATATTTTTGGAATGAGTAAAGTTACATATTTTGTTTTGTCAATTGTTTGGCTCTGTTCGTCATTGTGATCGCTTATGGGGATTGCTGCCACTTTGACATACCAGAAGAACAGAGCAGATTTCGACGTCTTTCTTACCCTCAGTACGAAGCAGTTTTATTTGGGGAAAAAAATGCACGATTTTTTCATATAAATCCAAAAGAATGTACGCTAATTATTCCAATTGTAAATTTTCAATAACATTCAAGGGATAGATCCACAAAAGGTTGTAACGTCACACAAAAGACCATTTTTATGGAATAGAAATTCAGTTGCGTTTTCATGTCGGATTTTTGTCTCGCGTCCATGCGGCGATATTTAAATTTAAAAAAATAATAAGCGGACATTTTCTAGGACTCGATGGAAACGCACGTGCAATTTTTGTTGTCAAAACGAAACTCCGCTGTGCCTGGACAGACAAACGTAGTACGGCGAGAGGTTTATCTTTTCGCAATCTCCTCAAAACGATCGAATCTTTGCTGACCGAAGCTATCTCTTTGTTTCGAAATAGTTTGGGAATTGTTTGCAAGTTTTGAGACTTTCCTACCGGCCGCTTGCCTTTGTAAATACATGTACAATTAAGCTTGATGGGATCAGGGTTGAAACTTGGAAAAACCTGTGTCCTTTACCGGCAGAATGGATTTTTCGGTTTTTTTTTTATCGAGATAAAAAAGATTCAGCGATGCGTTTCTGCATTTGAATAAAAAATTCACACGAAAAAGCAAGTTTATCGAGGGATAGCTTTCGCATGGCCGACGATAGGAGTGACAGATTTCGGGAAGCACTCGACGCGCGATGTAGGCCTCGGGGGAATAGACTATGAATTTTAATTCAATCTGTCTGACTGTTTTTAATGTTCTCAATGTTAACTATTATGCCGTAAAAACTATTATGCCGTCTGCGGGTTAAAATTGACGAAGACAAGGGAAGAAAAAAAACCTCGTGAAACATGGACGATTATTGGTTTTACAACATAATATCCGTATGCATAATCTCGCAAGTACGATTAATTCGTTAGAATTTAATACAATCGTACGTGTAAAGATAGATAACTATTCTTGTAAATTCGTAGTATTGTTGGGTGAGTGTATTCGTCTGAATGCTTTTCTTTTCTTTTTCTTTCCTATCGTTTAGTTATATCATAGAATTCTAGTGGAGTACCTGGTAACGCGCGTATCCAAATATTTTTGCCGAATTGAATGGTCGATTGTAGATAAAACGTTAAATTGGTACCATATAGGGATTAGTAGACTAAATGATTGTTCCGAACGACAGATCAAAACATTTGTGTCAATATGAAATTCGCTATTGATATAAAAATGCCAGGCACCCGTGTACTCGCAGAAATATTGGAGTTTCGATAAATAACAAACAAAAAGAACAAAAAAAGGAAACACGAACACGATGGAAAAAATCAACAAGGGAACTTACAGGGTGTCGCAAATATGATGCAACAATATGCACAAGCCGCGAAAGTTAAATGTTGCGTGACATTTGGGACACCCTGTAGGAACAAAGCAAAGAAAAACACGTGAAAACCTATCAATCATTTCCTAGATGCGGAGGGCTGACGGCTTTGCGCTGACATTTTATACGAATTGTAGGTTCAAACCAATTGATCACGACTAAACAATCCTATACGATTAAGTTATTATATGTAAACATCCATACACACACGTATATATGTACACAAAAATATAAGCATCAATCTGCTGTGGGACTTTGCTTATGGTCACTTCGTGTGACGCACCGTTTTTTTTTTAATTATCGTATCGTTTAATGAATTATCCTTGTAACAATGGTTACATTTATAGTTTTGCCGTGTCGCTGTATTACGGCTGAGAATGTCTATGTCAAATCGTTTTATTTGTTCATGCGTTTTGTCCTAAAGTATGGAGCGCCAAAATCACCTTGTTACATACATTACACACGATCAAAAAGTAATGCCCTTAGTACAGTGGGTAATAGGACGTTGGCTTGAGAAAAACGATCATTAGAAAATCGTCATCATTTTTCAATATGGTTTCAGTTTGCAGACTCGTAACTACGCACTCTAATCTTCTTCAATAATCCCGAAAGTATTTTTGCGGAATTCTTTTTGTAATTACTGTTTTGACATAACGTATGAAGATGACCGATTTTGCCAGTGCCTCTCGGTTCGATATTGAACAACAAGAAAAAATATTTTCTACAAGTTGACGTAGTTTGTAAAAAGGAATATTACAGTGAGTTCGTTTTTTTAATCAACTATTTTATGAAACAGAGCCTTAATATCAGAGCCTTAATATCTATGATTCAATAATTTGTTCTTGGAATAAAATAATCGACGACCATGAGATTTATTAAGCGTAGTACCGAGTCTGACAAAGCAACAAGCTCGCAAATACGACCCAATTTTTTGCTCTTCCAACTTTTATCCTCTGTTTTCAAGTATTATTATTGCATCACCGTAAAGCGCGCCCCTTGACGCACTTCTCGTCTCGTTTATCATTGCAAAAGTGCATGGAATTTTTGTTACACTTCTTGTATTACACGTTCGGCAGGGGATTTGTAAAATACATTTATGAAATATAAATGTCTGAAGAGGTAAAAAAAAAGAAAGAAAAAAAAACAAATAACAATGGCGGAGAGCTGAAGGGTCTTATTTTTGTCACTCGACGGACGAGCGACAAATTATTTGCAAATCCGACGAAAGTACAAAAGCGTAGTTATAGCTTGGAAATGGAAATAATTTGAACGCGCGTTATAAAGCATGAAAGAAGCGAGAAGTGAAGTGTATCGTGAACATAAAATGCAAAAAGAAGCGAGAAAAAAAAACCGTATGAGAATAAGCTTCCGTTGAAAATCACGTGTGCGATCGTGCGCAGGCTGCGAACGTATAATCGAGCGAGAAATAATCTAAGCTACCAAAATCATGTTTGACCCTGTCGGCGGGAGTCTTATTATTATTATTATTATTATTAGTGACGTGAGTTCGTGACAAAATTACTTAACCGTAGTTAAGATATTATTCACACTGACACAGGGGTTCTTCAAGTCTACTCGATATTTATATAACATATTTTAATGACATGGCCTGATTACATTTAGGGTATTGATTGTTATTATTAAAGGAACGAAAAAAGTAATAAATTGAAAAAATGTTCGCTTCGTGTTGCACATATACCGGCCTATATTTCGCACGGGTATACACGAACGTGTCCCGACTGCTCGTCTCGTAAATTATTTAATATCTCGCGGAACCAGTCGCGGCATACGTGTGATCGATATATCGTCCGGACGTGAAACACGAGTTTTCTGTAAAATACTGTAGTATAATCAAACACTAAAGACTAATGCTTAAGGTGATCGATAAAGCTTCGGTGTGCGTGATAATTCCGGAGCTGCTACATATATATATATATATACACACACACTCATATACGTTTGAAGGATGATGCATAAAAACAAACAAAAAAAAACAAGTTGCAGACAAACGCGCCTTTCATTTTAATAACATG
Source organism: Ophion slaviceki (assembly GCA_944452715.1). Taxonomy (NCBI): domain Eukaryota; kingdom Metazoa; phylum Arthropoda; class Insecta; order Hymenoptera; family Ichneumonidae; genus Ophion; species Ophion slaviceki. The sequence continues at coordinate 845,347 of OX101785.1, read as the reverse complement.
CCAACATTATAATAAACAATAAACTAAAGTGCTCAAGTGTCGATCTTGCGTTGATCGACATCGAAAGCATCATTCAACACACGCCAGTGAAATTTTTTGTTATTTCATATACACCTATGTTTTACCTTAAAACGATGTGTCGTTGAATCGTTGGCACGGGTTACGGCCTCCCATGCTCGTTACGAAACCTCATCGATGAACTACATATTATCATTCAATTAAGCCTACCGCGCTGGGATTCTCTTCTCCAAAATTATACCTTTTATCGACTCTACTTTTTAACACAATGCAATGTCATTTGAACAAAAAAAAAAAAAAACTTTATTGGTAATGCTGCAAGGTGTGATATTCTCGGAAGCAAGGATCTACGCAAAACCCATATTTCTTCATCATTTAAATACAGCAGTCCAATTCGTTCTTCTAATTCTTTGTGACAATCGAGTTTCTAACTGTTTTCACATTTTACAAAGAATTTCGGGCAACAAAATGATCGTTTCTGGCGGTCTGGACGCTATTTAACGTAAAAGGTCGGAAATCGTTTCAAAATTCACAAGGTGATCACCAGATTACGTTATATGTTAGACCAAAGGCATATATGGGTTTCCTGGAGTGACACGCATACGCCCGGGTAAAAAGACAAAAAAGGCAGCATTGCGGTGTCGCACCTTTTCCATAATCATCAGACGATACATCTAGTGTATACACAGCGAAATTATTGCGGTACAGGAAATCGGCGAATTTAAGTAGCTCGGCTGGCAAAAAATCAAATGTGCGAAGTTTTAAAATGATGGTATGTCGAGATTGTTTTGGGTAAATTGTCGGATCTGAGTAGTACTTGGAGAAAACGTCACTTTGGTAAACTTTGCGGCGTGTTTAAAAAATTATATGGTTGTTGTGTATATTGTGGATTGTCGCATGTATACGAGTTCGATGAGAGGGTAAAACCTTCTTTTTTATGGCCACGTGTTATTGCATAAAACGATGAAATAGTCCAGATAATCAAATCAGTGCACGTCCAATCGTAGTCCTCGATTCGTACCAATTGGATTAACAAAAAAAGTCAAGAGTAACAAGATCGACAATATCTCGTCGTCTTGAACGAGGGCAAATAGAGTTTTTTTTCTAATTTCGTATTCGGGTGTATCTCTTCGTTAATTGACGAACGTAAAAGGGACCCGGAAGCCCCGTGAAAATTTGGATATGAAAAATGCGGCACGTTAGCTACTACATTTTTTTCACGTCATACGTGAAAATAATGTTATACGTTCTGTGTTATACTATTGAGAATCCGATGGTACAATTTTGTTTAGATCCGTCATATTTTGTTCATATATAAATACATTTACTGTTTGGGCGAGTAAGAAGGAAAGATCAATCAAAAACGGTATTACTGTGCTCGAGATTACGGCTCCATGTCGGGAATCTAGAATTGTACCTCAAGAAACAATTAAAAATAAAAGATCGGATCGAAAAAATGATTAGCCTCTGTAGAAACTGCAATCGCGCCGCGCATGAGAAATAGCTGCTGTTATTTTTAAGCTTTCGAAAAGAAAGGTGGTCTGCTCGAAGTACGTATTCTTCCTTGCGCGGATATCCATAACAAACGAGTAAATATCAAAATTTTCATGCACCACAGAATATTTCGACAGTGTGCGTGTACGTTCGGCGCATACTTTCACCGGCAAATACGGGCGATTCTTTTTTGCACACCTCATTCACAAATGGTATAATTTGAATATCCATTAATTGTGTATCGATCGGGGCAAAAATCAAAACAACTGCTTGTTCATTCGTAAATTCAAATTTTATATCGGACATTTTTCAACTAGGCTCGGACAACTAGGCTCTTATACCATAGTTACTGACATATCAAATATTTATTTCCACGCTATCTTTCTCACACAAGCTCGTTTATATCGGCCACTGGCTTATTAGCCGTAAAAAGGAGACAACATAACTATATACTGTACTGTATAGACTTTCGATGTAGCTTTGTACGACTAGTACCTAATTACGTATATTGATAACAACAATAAGGATAATAAAAGTAACAATAACAACAACAATAATTTTTGTTTTCTCGGGTCTTTTGACTGGGCGGCAGCCGAGGTCGTTTCGGAGCCCTCGAGTGCCGCCCAGCATTATTGTTTCGGTCTAGATTAAGGGGGCAGATACCTTTAGGCGAGGGAAAAATTGCTGATTTCCATGATTTTTTTTAACAAGGAAGAATTTCTTCGCCATTTTTTGCGACTTGGGCTATGTTTTATTACTACTTTTGGCTTTTGCGTGTTTTTTAAAATTAATCTTTAAAAATGGCGGAGGTATGGCACGGTGATATGTACAATCAAAGTTAACATTTATGTTCATTTGACCCAGCTTCCGCGGGCCGCAGGTTGGCCACCCACGTTTTAGACAATGAGGTGAGAAAGATTTGTACTAAATTTTATCAGAATCGGTTGATTAGTTTTTTTTAGCTATACGTCATGCCGGTTTTGAAAACGCAGTTCAGAAGACCGTGCCATACCTCCGCCATTTTTGAAGATTATTTTTTTAATGCCATGTAACAGCCAAAAGCAGTAATAAAACTACGTCTCAAAAATGGCGAAGAAAACTTTCCTAAAAAACCATGAAAATCAGCAATTTTTTTCCTCGCCTAAAGGTATCTCCCCCTTCAAGATCAAGCCCAACCCCCTTGGGTAGGTGAATGTTTCTCAGTGCAAACTGAGGAAGTGTGTTGCCCGGAGCAATAAGTCGATTATTACAATGTAAAGAGTAATAATAATAATAATCCTGCATAGAAAGCATTAGAAAGAGGGACGGAAAAGTATTATTATGACGTCTAAATCAGCCAAATAATCGATCATCGACAGACGAATTGGTACTTTCACTTTTGTATTTAAAAAAAGCAAATTTATTTGGTGGCTGGTGAGTTAACGCGTAATTGACTGATCCCTATCACACTTAAAATATAAGATGGAAAGAAAAAGAAAATACAATATTTGTTCGTAAAAATGCCTGCGGCGTTTCAGCGAGTCTAGGATCGAGTGGCGTTTTCGGAATATTCAACGTATGGTATAGCGAAGAAAATCCTAGAGTGTGCGTCTTAATTACTCTTGCTGAGATAAGTATTCGCAGCTTTGTACACTTATGCCCAGGATCCAATATAAGAAAAGATTGCGGACACACAGCAACGAATGCGTAGCTGCAAAGTTTTGAACACACACAAGCAAAGATGAAGTTCCAAGTCGGTTTTAGCGACATGCACCTTCGTAAACTATTCATTTATTGCGATTCATGCAAGATGTTGGAATAGGCGGAACTCGAAGAGGGTCCGATATAATAAAATACATATGCGACTGAAACACACACACATACACACCCATATATATTTTATTAGAAAAAATTCGTTGCAACGAATGCGTTCCGTAACAATTAGTCTTCACTAGGGAAAACAAAGTTTAACTGTAACATACATATATACGGGACATTCCACGCCCTTTCATCTAGCCCGTGACCCCGACCATCTTCGGTTTTCCATTTTTTTTTGTAAAATCGTACCCCATGGTAGGAATATCCACACCAATTTTCAGATTTTTATCTCTTCTCTTTTAGGAGTTTTAATTTCCCAAAAAATGTCGATTTCGGAAGCGTCGGAAACGTTTGAACGCTGATTACTCCTGAATTAATTGAGGCATCGACAAATGTCACTGTATCATTTTTATCGTTTTGAAGCATTCTTTCGATAAAAAATATGAAAAAATTATCATCTTTCAATGTCAAGGTTTTTTTGCTTCTAAAGTGAAAACTATTTTAAAAAATCATTTATTTATGTTTTTCACAAAATTATCTAAAATCGAATAACCAATTCTCTGATTTTTAAGACTAATCTCATCGTGGGTCCATTTTTCCTTCTATTTTTTTCGAATAAATCATATTTTTTAAAAAAGATTTTTGTCATTTTAATCTCAAATATTACGATTAATGATTTTGTGATTTCCAATTCGGCTTCGACAGGGATGAGGTTTATTTTTAATTCGTGCGGAATTTAAGTGAATTTAACGAAATAAGATTTTGAATGAAAAAACAATCGTTAAATTCAGCACAAATAAAAAATAGACCGTTTTAGGCCTGTCGAAGCCGAATTGGAAATCACAAAATCCTTAATAGCATTATTGAAGATTAAAATGACAAAAATCTTTGAAAAATATGATTAATCCGAAAAAATGGGCCCACGTTGAGACTAGTCTTCAAAATCGTAAAATGGGTCACTCTATATTAGAGAATTTTTTTTTATTAAAAAAAGGCGATCACCTTTGAAAAAAACAGTTTGCACTTTAGAAGCAAAGAAAATGTTGACATTGATCATTCATAATTTTTTCATATTTTTAACGAAAGTATGCTTCAAAACGAAAAACATTTATATAGTGACATTTGTCGATATCTCAATTAGTTCGGGAGTTATCAGCGTTTCAACGTTTGCGATACTTGCGGAATCGACATTGTTTGGAAGATTATAACTCCTAAAAGAGAAGAGATAAAAATCGGAAAAGTAGTGTCACGGGCTAGGTGAAATGGCGTGGAATGTCCCACACACACACACGCGCATACACACACACACACACACACACACACACACACACACATGTTACGGTTAAAACTTGTTTTCCCTAATGAAGATTAATTGTTACGGAACGAATTCGTTACTACTAGTTTTTCCTAGAAAGAAATAGAAATTACTGATAAATAAATTTGAATGTTAGATAACCTACCGTTGACACATTTATCTTTGGCCACGATATTGACAGGCCGGGTCAATATGATCCGGATGGTAGGTACTTCATCCACCTGCCATTAACAACCTTTCGGTGAGTTTTTATTTTTAAAAATCAGGAATACGAATTTGACACTTGTTCATATCTGGGCATAATTAAAGTTCGGAAAATATAAAATTTAATCGACAAAAATGATCGAAAATCTTCTCTTTGGAAATATAAGCATTTTATTTCAAATTCATCCGGGTCCAAGTGATCCGAAAATGAGAACAACGTTTGGGTATGTTTGCGTTTATAAACATAAATTCTCGTTTTCACTAGGAAAGTAGGGGTTTGCTTAGGTTATTTCACCTCAAAGTTTGGGTCTGTTTGGGTTTCTAATAACAAATTTTATTTTTCACTAGGAAAAACTAACTGTACCGAAGTCGGAACTAGTTCTTAGTAGGTAAAACGCGTTCAAAGAGAAAGCGGCTTTTAAATGTAATATATATATATATCGTCTTACCGTAACGAATAGCGAGCAAAGCATACCAATAGTCCAAGCTGAATTGTGTAAAAAAATGACAAAGCGAGAGTAAAGGAGGCAAAAAACTGTGAACTAAATATAAATAACGATTAAACGTTGGGCAACTCTTATACTGTACGTAATTAATGAAAGCCAGGGTAAATGTAATATATATATATATATTATTGTACGATAGTCGATCCGTAGTAAGATTTCACACTTGTATATGCGTACATTAATGCGCCCGCGTGCGGGGTAACGAGATACGCCTAATGGCAATGCGACCTACTGTAAATATACATTATTGTAGCGAATGTGCCGTCGACCCTGGGAGTACGTACGTATTCTTTTGTCATCTTGTCAAATATAATAAGACACCTGACCTCATATAAACGACTTTTATCATACGATTTACGAATCCACGAGGTGCGAAAAATCACTGCTCTCTTTCTCTCTCTTCATTCAGGAACAACTTTACCCTAGGCAGTGAATGCCGGATTGTGTACTCTTAAAATACAGTACATAAGAGAGAAGTTTACGACGTAATCAAAGGAGGTGAACAATATTTCGAAAAGAGAACTCTCCTGGCTTTTTTCCGGAGTACTTGTTCTTGGCTACAGTTGTAATTGCGGCGAGTCGATCCTGGAGCAATTCGTCTTCCGATAGGATTAGCGGATTTTCCATTCGAGCCTATTCCTTCCTCACGATTCGGAATTTGTCATTTGATTTCATAAGTATCGACACGTTCACAAAGTATCACAAAAAAATGTGCGCACAAACGTCGAAAAAGACGTTTAATTCACGGAACTCAGTCGCCAGTTTGGTCCATTCGTGCTGAACTTAAAAGTCGAATGAGTTGGGAAAAACTGTGAATTTATATAATTCATAAGGGGCATTTAATAAATGATGTAACAAGCGCAAGGGCTTAAGTCAGCTACAGTGACCCCTAAAATTATGCAGAGAGTGAAGGGGGTGTGAAAGAATGGTCGAAAATGCATCATCTGATTAATGGTCAAGCCCTTATTTTTTGGGAGATTCGAGTCGTGATAGATGTTTTCCGCTACAGTTTCTCTTTTGAGTCGCAAACACCCCAGCAACGATTGCTGCTACTATAAAAATCGGAGAAGGAATTTTTAAATTAAATTTCCTCTCTTATTTTGTCTCGCAGCCGTAGAAAAAAGAGAGTTAACCATTTCGCTTGTCAAGATGAAGTATCGATTCGTTCAAACACCACATACAGACTACTTTTTTACGGAAGAATGATAATTGCAAGTATTCAATTGGACTCAAACGATGGGGCAAATATTCGTAAAGGGAGCTAAATCAAAGACTCAAGGGTGAAGCATTTATTCGTATGCTTAATACGAACAAAAGCGTTATGAAGTGCGACTATCGCGGGGTCCGTTGACTCAACTCCCAGGGTGGTCGGACACATTTGTTATTAGGGCTATCATGCGAAAAAAGTAATCTCGATTTTATATACTCTGTCTTAGACTGTAATACGAATTTATGGAGGTTTCTCGATGAGCAAAAGCAAGTTTTTTGTTTGCGGAAGTATATATCTCGTATTGTACGTAACGAAATTTCGGACCAAGTCTTTAATTAGCACCGCTTGCAAAAATATCTCGTACTCGCGTTTTGGAATTCTCGTGGACGATTAGTATGGCCCTGAAAATTTCGCGAGATCTTTTTCGACGTATCGAACTGAATATCGTTTTCGACGTATCGTAATTCAATATCGCGCGAGCATAGATATGTTCGAATTCAAACATCAAAAGAAATCTATATTAATTCGTAGTCATTTTCGACACCTCTGTTGAAACCTAGGAAAAAAGTTGTGTAGCCCAAGTTGCCTTCGGTCTCAAAAATCACCTGTTCAAAGGTGATAGATTTTGTATGTCAAAATAGTGCACGTTAAGGGGTTTTACATCTACCTGGAGACCCAAAAAAATGGCCACATTCCGAATTATTTTTCTGGGAAACGGTTGGTCAAAAAGAAACGCATTTTTTTTTACACAAAGGTATATATATTAAGAGTCTTAAATAAAATCACCCGAAAATATGGAACAACAACAAAAACATGGTCGTCGGCAGATGATGATATTTTTTTGCGACGCTTGACGGTGGACATTCTTCAGCTTAAACAGTCCATCCCAGATCTAAAAACCAAACGGGTCGTTCAAGTTAACAATAAATACAAGTTGTAGACAATTGTCGATTTTTGGAATCATTTTTTTTAACAACGTGGCGCCCAATTGAAACTCGAGCATACAAAATCTATTTTAAAAAGTCGTAATTTTTACGTAGCTGTTGAAAATTAAAGATCGATATTAAAAAAGTGAGATCGCCAACGATCTTTAGATGTTTCTCATCGTATCTCCTGTAAATTTGGAAACAAACCATCAAGTAGTTCCCGAGATATCATGTCCATCGACTGTGAAATCAGTGTTTTAAGAAAAACGCGTTTAAAGTTTGAAGTATGGTGTTGCTACCGTGCACCCGGCCGACTGTTAGAAGCTGTAGCTCATTCAATTTTAGGAATATTTCAATGAAATTTTCAGGGAATATAGCTAAAAGGTGATACTATCGAATAAAAATATGATTGGAAAATGCCATTTTTTGACCCACCTAGGTAGATGTAGCCCGTTAAACTCTTGGAATATTTTGTTGCGCACATGTGCTTTATCGAAGAGACATGGTTGACGCGTATGATCGTTTGAATGTACGAAATCGATGTGGTTCTTTGGAGACATTCGTATGCGGAAAAAAAAACATGGACCGGTGAATACTTTATTTACCGAAAGAAAACAAGAATAATTGTAGTATCGAGTCTCCAAACATTGTTGGCTAATATTGGCCTTGTACTGCGTTGAGTATTTTAAACGCAAGCCGAACTTGGCAATGTGAAAAATATCGAAATCTTATTTCTGAACGGCGTACCAAATTCCTCATACTGTTACGATTAATACGACGAAATATATATATAATTATATAATAATATATATATATATATAATTATTAATAATTACGAAGATGATAATTATTGAAAAGGGGAGGAATGGAAAAAAAGACGAGAACAAAAACGATATATATGAACACACACACACACACACACACACACGCGCATTTATCCACTATTACAAAATAAATGTTGCCTTTTGTCACATTGGTTATAGATGGGAATGGAACAACATTATTAATTGTGTACAATTAGTGATTTGAAATTATATCTTATATTGAATATATTATGTACGTCACGGTGACTCGTACTGTGGACTATAATTAACGCGGTGTTCGTATAATTAACCCTACCCGTACGATCGTCCAACTTTAATAAAATCACCTAGAACTCTGAAATTTATTTTTCTTTTATTTTATTCCAATGATTCGCTCGTTGCGCCGGCATCGTGTACTTTTTTTTTTTTTTTTACAAAATATTTACGATAATTCCAGGCGTTCAGGAGAGACAACCACAGCGAGATCGAGGCCTACTCCCTATTGCCATCAATGCGTATTTCATGCTTGAAAAGATTTGGAAGAAAAGTCGACTACGCCTGCACCGATGGTAGAACCGAAGCAGCTATTTTGGCCGCAGAAACGGCCACCTTCGCCGTTACGTTGGCGAGTGGCGTTGGTGCGATTGTGACGATTTCAGGAAGCGATGAATTTTTCGAACGATCATAAAAAAAGTAGAGCATGAAACCGGCGGACAGCAAAAGATGCATGGCCAAGATTATAGCCATGAAAATTGGCCGTTTCTTGCCTATAAACAGTAATAAAGAGAAAAAACGAATGAAACGAATAATGGAGAGTTGCATTTTTCATACTGATGAAGTTTGCATCGTTGGAACGCAACGAAAAATCGTTATTATTCCTTTATTACCCGAATTTTTTATTATTATGCGTAATTTTCCGTTTTATGTTGTAAATTTCTAATAAAAATCCGAAAAAGCGTCTGCAGCACATTTTTGTAGACTAAAACTGCCAATATTGGACTATTTAAATATAATGTATGTTTTCTTTAAATTCCAATTATTCAAACTTCTACATTGTAATTTTTTGAGAAATAATTCATCTTTATAGCACGAACCTGTGATTATCGGCATTAAGGATTGCAACAAGACTCCGCCCGAAATAAACGTTGCTACACCGAGCAGGGACCACTGCAGCCAACTGATTTGTATGGTCCACAAAAAAGCAATAGGCACGTAAATGGCCAGGGAGTACCCGTAGAGACAAAGGAGCTCCAACATACCAGGCCCAGCGTTTGGCTGCAATAAGAATAATACGTGATACCTGACATTCCTTACGAATCTATTGATAAAAACGGTCACACATCGATTTCAATTGTTCGACATCTGAATTTTGTGCATAAAAACACCTGAAGTTTCCAGTGTATTGTACTGAACCAGCCAGCCTTTTCTGTGCATCTGCGCAATGTTTAACGGGTTACACCTAATTCGTAGCCGGAAAAGGAGGAATTTTCGTGAATTTTTTTCTGCGAAAACATGTGCCGTCTTGAGTATCTTAGAATGCGATAAAAATTTTTTATTGAAAAATATTTATACATGTGGTAGCAACAATGGCTTGCGCAGACAGTCTTTAAAGAACTAGCCTTCGAGATGACTACTGCTATTTGGAAACAAATCATCCAAACAAAAACGAACAAATCAAACAACAAAAACGAAAAATCAAACGCATCTAGTTTTTGCATAAAATTATCTCGTGCTTGGACGAAGGATTTAACAAAATATTGATTTTTGAAAAAATTGCCGCAGTTCAAAGTGAAAGTATGCATAGACAAAAATCCCTCGTTCAAGCACTGCTTTTTGATATATCAAATATGAAGCTGATTAAATTTGAATATGGTCAAATTTGAAGCTGATTAAATTTGAATATGGTCAAATTTGAATATTGTCAAATTTAAAGCTGATCGGTGCAGTCATTATAGAGATATCGTGGTCACCGATCTTGAAAAAATTGTTTTTGGAAATCTCAAAACCCTTAATTGTCACCCGATACGAAATTTTCAGAGAATTTTTTTGAAATGTTTGCTCTACTCCAAAAAATTAAACGAACAGAAAACTTCTTCAATTTTTTCAATGTTTTTTTAAAAGCTGCATCTGCATGAAAAATGGTCGTAGCGAGATGAAAAAAACCATTTTTAAGCTTCAAGTTTCTAGTTTTTAGATCTTTGGTTTAAACTCATATTTTGTTTGGTAGAAAAAACCAACAGCTTCTTTCAAAACTAATCTGATTGTTTGGTAACATTTTCCTAAGTATTGGTAAAAAAAATTAATCAAAAGTGTTTGTAAACTTGCACTTTTTTAATTTTCGATCATGCCAAGTTTTAAAAAGAACTGTTTTTTATAACCCTAATAACCTTTGCAGAAAATATCGAGAATTAATCGCATAAATGTTCTCGGATCGACTAGTGAAAACAGCTTGGGGGGCTTACGCAAATTACGTAACGTAATTTTGGGGGGAGGGAGCGGCTCCGGCCAGGCGTTATGGTCTTACGTACGTGGGGGGAGGCGGAGGCCAAGGTTTGCGTTGCGTCACGATTTTAGAACTGCCAGAAATAGGAAAATTTCTGCGTATTCAAGTTTTTAATTCAAAACTCGCACGCAATTTTACCGCGGAAAGTTGACAGCTTCCCAAGTAGCAATTTTCAACAAGTTGTCCAAAAGTCGGCTAAGTGGGTACCAAATGTCCGCCCGGAAGTTATCTTAAAGTTAACAACCATCCAAAAAGATAACTGTTGGACACATGGTAACTTATAGGTAGCTTCCAAGCGGACATTTGGTACCCATTTAGACAACTTTTGGACGACTGTTTGGAAATTGCTACCTGGGTTTCCATACGAAAAAGTCAGTAAAGGGGGAAAACCATGGTCAAAGAACATATATTACATGGAAGCACAGGTCTTATGGGAGCGCTGCCACGATTTCTTGGGGTGATGCTCAGTTATCACCCCAGCCATCTAAAGCGCTGCTTGTATCGATCTGCATGAACGCAAAGACATACGTTCATTGATTGTGTGTGGCACACCGATACGCTGCGTGCAGTCTACCGGCGGTAATACACTATACTACATTTTCTGTGCCAAATATGTGCTTGCTAGACAATACCTGTGCTTCCATGTAATATATGTTCTCAGCCACTGTGCAAAAAATTGCACAGTGCCCCCCCCCCCTTTTCCACTTTCACCAAGCAAAATTAAAACAATCTTTGTTTGTTTTTTATAATTCTTGAAAGTACATATATACAAAAATATGTTAGCAAAATTTTAAGTCAAAAGTCCGGAAGTTGATGGTTACAGTCACTCTAGTGAGAACAGGTAGCGCGACCGGTGACGACCCTCAGTCCTTACAGGTGTGGCATCGTTCACAATAGAAGAAGTGCAGGGTCTTATTATTTTATGAAATATAATGAAGATGAAGAACCGTCGTATCGCTCGAGACTGGATACTTTGATGTAAGTATCAATATTTGAGAAAAAAAAACATCACTTTACATCAAGAAAAACGAAACGAAAACTTTGAACGCGTTTTTCTGAAAACAACTTTTTTTGACCGAATACTCAAAAATGAATACTCAAAAGCGTATCAACCGATTTTTAAAAAAATTTCTTCATTTTCCTAATCGTCTAGTGTCTAAGGTAGTACGTAGCGGATTTTTTAAATTTTGATCATGACTATTTTTAAAGATTGCTTGAATAAAAAAAGGGTCTTGCAAAGAGAAAAAAATGTTCAAGCCGTCGCCACTTAAGCACCCGTTATGTAACGGAATATAGGCGGGGGGGGGGGGGGGTCCGGGCAGGCGTTACGTTCCTGATACGTGGGGGTGGGGGGTAAAATAGGGGAATTTGGCGTTACGTAATTTGTGTACGCCCCCTTGGGGGCATCAACTTGTAATTAATGGAATTAAATGTGAGTAAAATTGCGCAAAGGCCGAATCGTGTGAAAAATGAGTCAGTATTGTTTCCTGAAATCTTTCGATTTTTTTAAATTCAACAAGCAACTAGCGCATAGTTGTGAAAAAAGTCGAAAAGATTGGTATTTTCATTTTGATGATGACTACACGATGTTGAGGAACGATACACTTGTTCCATTAATAGTTTTGCAAAACTGATCAATTAGTCCGGAAAAACGGTTTGATGGATCTATTTGAAAATTGACAGGTATATTGGGGGTGTATTAAGCTGAAAAAAAAACTGGCAATAGATTTAGTGAAAAACCATAAAAAGCAATTTTTTGGTACTTTTGTTCAAATTGATGTTAAGGGTGAACATTTGTTTGCCGTTAAACATCAATGAAAGAGTATTGTACCAAATTTATTCAAGTTTTCAAAGCTGCCATTTAATTCCCTGTGCGATCATTGGTTGCTAAGATATCGATGATCAAAGACAAAAGGATCCTTTTTCATTCAAAGTCTGCTATCTCAGCAAAGAATTGACGTAGACAGACAAAAAAAACTATATTAAAGCTGAATAAACAAGCTAACTGACCTATGCATTGAATTAACTGTACAAAAAAAATTCTCGAGCCCGTGGACCCTTGAAGAAAAAACGAAAAAATTTGGAAAAAATTTGCTCGCCCTATTTCTTATCATTGCGCGATAACCTACCTCACAAACATTTTTTGCCGAAAGATCTTGAAATTAGTAAGTTGAAGTTGCAAAATTATTTTTCCTCATCTCGATATGACCATTTTTCACATAGATACAGCACTTAAAAAACACTAAAAAAATATAAGAAACTTTCTGTTCCTTAAATTTTTTGGATTAGTGTATTTTAAAAGTGCATACAAAACCAAAAAGGCATATTGTCAAAATTAGGTGTAAGCTCTTAATTCGATGTACTGAAAACTACTGACTTGTGTATACCCACTTATGCGTACACAGTGTGTATGCTCGAGTATACATTTCTATTCATAGGGCAGATTAAATGTCACATACTTCAATTAACTCGTCGTTTGTATTATCGGAGCTGCTGGTCCATCTGAGAGCTCCCCAAAGGACTACTGGTAGCAGCCAAGCGTAAAGAAATATACAAGTAGCGGCATAGGAGACTAGATGAAAATCATATCTCCAATGGAACTTTCCATTGTTTGCAGTCTGAAAGTAGTTGGCGATATTTCCGCTCACGGCGATTGAGAATACCAGAGTGACACAGACCCAAAACGGCCCGTACAAATCTGGATTCGGCCTAATCTGGGATATGAGATAATTGTCAGAAGCATGAGGTATCATCGACCGTTTCAAACGCTGAACGACCATGTCCGTGTCGACATTGAAGAATTTTTGATAATACTCTATCGTCCAGAAGCTTCTCGGCTCATTGGCTGGAAAAATAATTTCAAATAACACTTAGTTACGTATCGTGTCAAATACTTAAAAAACATATTAACGCAACGGAGGCATCGATTTTATAGGACTGCGGTAAGTTCCCACCAGATTTGGAATTAATGGACCCAATCGGTAAGGCTCTGTTATCAAGTCTTTCATTTATAAAAGTATAATTATCATCATTGACTGATCACGGTTCTGCATTACTGCCCAAGATTCAATCGGTCACACCGATGGATAAGTTCATCGCTATAATGGAGAAGTTAAAATTTTGAAAATCGTCCCACTATGAACTCACTTATCGTTCATTCGTCGTTCATATCGTAATCGTCAGTTCGGATACGTTGGATTTGAATATAAATTTCATAAAAATACAATCGAATATGAATTGTAAATTGTAACGACATAACCTCACTTTTCGTTCGTTCGATTTTACGTTGCTGCGATAAATGGTGCGTATCCACGGTTGGCGAAGTAAACATTCGGCAGTATTGGAATGCTATAGTCAACTCGTTAATGAAAAATTGTAATTATAAAAAATAGAATAGTCAAGGGAAAGCTGGTCTTAAAACTGTAGACGCGAGAGAATCGAATGAAACATTACCATCTTTGACATTCGGTAAATCCGGAAGATCTTCCATTATACCTATTCCCGTGGAATCATTGCCGAGGTTACCAAAGTTTTGCTGACGATGAGGAGAATCAACGTCAAGCTGAGCTTGTCCAGTTCCGCCCGAACGATTTATCGGTGAAAAGTCTTGAAACGATATGAACTGCGAATCCTCGTTCGACTTTATTCCGATTAGATCACCCTCCATCTATTTTCTTTTATTATTCTCGAGCGCTTGCTGTTTTGTAGCGAAGGTAGACGATCGAAAGCTTGCACGTCCAGAGTTATGACAAACGTCAGAATCTGTGCCACGCGCACTCAACCAACGAATTCAGACGTACATAGAAGAGCAGTTCTTAAGACGGAATGACACCCGACGCGAAACTCCGACGCGGCCCCGGTTCGAATCGGTAGGGCAGAGCTCGAACGAGCTACTACTCCCTACCGCTAGATGTCACAGCGCGCGTTCGGAACGAACGCGCGATGCGACGTAATCGCGGGCCACCTTGCGTCGAGGCTTACATTGTATTGTTATGCCTCGACGCAACGTGTGTGTGTGCTTGTCTGCTGCGGCATTCGCACCTCCATAAAGCTAACAGAGCAAACTCCCGAAAATGGATGGAATTGATATCAAAATTTTGTGCTTTTTATGTGCTAATTTTGTACTCCATTAAAAATTTTTGTGCTCTTACCGTTTAGCGGGAAATTAGAAATCAAAAGTGCTCTGCTCGCTTGCCATCAAGCTAGCAGAGCACTTAATGATATTTGCCTTATCAAAGAATGAAACTACGTGATATTTATGTGCTTTTTATATGCTTTGCGAATATCGAACAGCCAAACCCCGATTTTTTTTCGCCCGATATAAACCCTCAAAAAACCCCCAAATAAGAGAATTTACCATTTTTGGATATACCGCCATGAAAATACATAATATTTATGTGCTTTTTATGTGCTCTACGAATATTCAAGAACCAAACCGCTAAAACGCAAATATCTCCCAAAACCACCCCCACAAGACACAAATTACCCACAAATACGAGTAATGGTTATTTTTTCGATATCGCAAAATCAAAGTAGACCACGTTTATGTGCTTTTTATGTGCTCTATGAATATCCAAGAGCCAAACCGCTAAAACGCAAATTTCTCCGAAAACCGCCCCTACGAGACCCAAGCTACCCGCAAATACGAGTATTGGCTATTTTTTCGATATCGCAAAATCAAAGTAGTCCACATTTATGTGCGTTTTATGTGCTCTATGTATATCCAAAAGTCAAACCGCTAAAACGCAAATTTCTCCCAAAACCACCCCTACAAGACCCAAGCTACCCGCAAATACGAGTATTGGCTATTTTTTCGATATCGCAAAATCGAAGGAGTCCCCATTTATGTGCTTTTTATGTGCTAATTTTGTGCTCCAATAAAAATGTTTGTGCTCTTACCGTGTAGTGGGTAATTAGAAATCAAAAGTGCTCTGTTGGCTTACCATCAAACTAGCAGAACACTTAATGATATTTGGCATATCTAAGAATGAAACTACGTGATATTTATGTGCTTTTTATGTGCTTTGCGAATATCGAACAGCCAAACGCCTATTTTTCTTCGCCCGATATAGACCCTCAAAAAACCCCCAAATAAGAGCATTTACCATTTTGTGGATATACTGAAATGAAAATACATCATATTTATGTGCTTTTTATGTGCTCTACGAATATTCAAGAGCCACACCGCTGAAAAGCAAATTTCTCCCAAAACCACCCCCACAAGACCGAAATTACCCGCCAATATGAGTAATGGTTATTTTTTCGATATCGCCCAATCAAAGTAGTCCATATATACTAAATGTGGACTACTTTGATTTGGCGATATCGAAAAAATAACCATTACTCGTATTGGCGGGGAATTTCGGTCGTGTGGGGGTGGTTTTGGGAGAAATTTTCGTTTTAGCGGTTTGGCTCTTGAATATTCGTAGAGCACATAAAAAGCACATAAATATGATGTATTTTCATTTCAGTATATCCACAAAATGGTAAATGCTCTTATTTGGGGGTTTTTTGAGGGTCTATATCGGGCGAAAAAAATAGGCGTTTGGCTGTTCGATATCCGCAAAGCACATAAAAAGCATATAAATATCACGGAGTTTCACTCTTAGATATGCCGAATATCATTAAGTACTCTCAAAGCTTGATGGTAAGCCAAAAGAGCACTTTTGATTTATAATTACCCGCTAAACGGTAAGAGCACAAAAATTTTTAATGGAGCACGAAATTAGCACATAAAAAGCATATAAATGTGGACTACTTTGATTTTGCGATATCGAAAAAATAACCAATACTCGTATTTGCGGGTAGCTTGGGTCTTGTAGGGGTGGTTTTGGGAGAAATTTTCGTTTTAGCGGTTAGGGTCTTGGATATTCGTAGAGCATATAAAAAGAACATAAATGTGGACTACTTTGATTTAGCAATATCGAAAAAATAGCCAATACTCGTATTGGTGGGTAGTTTGGGTCTTGTAGAAGTGGTTTTGGGAGAAGTTCTTGTTTTAGCGGTTTGGCTCATGGATATTCGTAGAGCACATAAAAAGCACATAAATGTGGACTGGGTTGATTTTGCGATATCGCAAAAATAACCAATACTCGTATTGGCGGGTAGCTTAGGTCTTGTAGGGGTGGTTTATGGATAAATTTGCGTTTTAGCGGTTTGGCTCTTGGATATTCATAGAGCACATAAAAAGCACATAAATGTGGACTACTATGATTTGGCGATATCGAAAAAATAACCAATACTCGTATTGGCGGGTAATTTGGGTCTTGTGGGGGTGGTTTTGGGAGAAATTTGCGTTTTAGCGGTTTGGCTCTTGAATATTCGTAGAGCACATAAAAAGCACATAAATATTATGTATTTTCATGTCAGTATATCCAAAAAATGGTAAATTCTCTTATTTGGGGGTTTTTGAGGGTCTATATCGGGCGAAAAAAAAATAGGGGTTTGGCTGTTCGATATTCGCAAAGCACATAAATGTCACGTAGTTTCATTCTTAGATAAGCCAAATATCATTAAGTGCTCTGCTAGCTTGATGGCAAGCCAGCAGAGCACTTTTGATTTCTAATTTCCCCCTAAACGGTAAGAGCACAAAAATTTTAAATGGAGCACAAAATTAGCACATAAAAAGCACAAAATTTTGATATCAATTAAATCCATTTTCGGGAGTTTGCTCTGCTAGCTTTATGGAGGTGGCATTCGCTACGTCGGACGCACGCGGTTGAAGATTGTTTTCTTCCCGCATGGTGTCCCGTCGCAGCGAGTACACACTTCGTGTGGGTATATACACGTACCATATACCTCTTAGTCAGCAAACATGATTGCTGGTTACGCGCAGCAAAAAAAACTCTCAGTCAGCAAACATGATTGCTGCTTACGCGCTGCAAAAAACAACGGTAAATTTTACGCAACAATAATTATTTAAACAATTATTTTTTTATTTATTCTCGATCATGAGTATGATCGGTAGATACAGTATGTTCTATACCTCTTAGTCAGCAAACATGATTACTGCATACGCGCTGCACAAAACAACGGTAAAATTTACGCAACAATAATTATTAAGCAATTATTTTTGCTATTATTCTCGATCATGAGTATGATCGGTAGATACGGTATGTTCTATACCTCTTAGTCAGCAAATATGATTGCTGCTTACGCGCTACGAAAAGTAACGGTAAAAATTACACAATAATAATTGTTAAAAAAATTACTGTTGCATTTATTCTCGATCATGAATATGATCGGTAGATACGGTATGTTCTATACCTCTCAGTCAACAAACATGATTGCTACTTACGCGCTACAAAAAACAACGGTAAAATTTACGCAACAATAATTATTTAAACAATTACTTTTGCATTTATTCTCGATCATGAGTATGATCGGTAGATACAGTATGTTCTATACCTCTTACTGAGCAAACCTGATTGCTGCTTACGCGCTGCAAAAAACAACGGTAAAATTTACGCAACAATAATTATTTAAACAATTATTTTTGGATTTATTCTCGATCATGAGTATGATCGGTAGATACGGTATGTTCTATACCTCTTAGTCAGCAAACATGATTGCTGGTTACGCGCAGCAAAAAACAACGGTAAAATTTACGCAACAATAATTATTTAAACAATTATTTTTGCATTTATTCTCGGTCATGAGTATGATCGGTAGATACAGTATGTTCTATACTTCTTAGTCAGCAAATATGATTGCTGCTTACGAGCGTCGAAAAGTAACGGTAAAAATTACACAATAATAATTGTTAAAAAAATTATTGTTGCATTTATTCTCTATCATGAGTGTGATCGGTAGATACGGTATGTTCTATACCTCTCAGTCACCAAACATGATTGCTACTTACGCGCTACAAAAAACAACGGTAAAATTTACGCAACAATAATTATTTAAACAATCACTTTTGCATTTATTCTCGATCATGAGTATGATCGGTAGATACAGTATGTCCTATACCTCTTAATCAGCAAATATGATTGCTGCTTACGCACTGCGAAAAATAACTGTAAAAATTACACAAAAATAATTGTTAAAAAAATTATTATTGCATTTATTCTCGATCATGAGTATGATCGGTAGATACGGTATCTTCTATACCTCTTAGTCAGCAAATATGATTGCTGCTTACGCACTCCGAAAAATAACGGTAAAAATTACACAAAAATAATTGCTAAAAAAATTATTATTGCATTTATTCTCGATCATGAGTATGATCGGCAGATACGGTATGATCTATACCTCTCAGTCACCAAACATGATTGCTGCTTACGCGCTACAAAAAACAACGGTAAAATTTACGCAACAATAATTATTTAAACAATTATTTTTGCATTTATTATCGATCATGAGTATGATCGGTAGATACAGTATGTTCTATACTTCTTAGTCAGCAAATATGATTGCTGCTTACGCACTGCGAAAAATCACGGTAAAAATTACACAAAAATAATTGTTAAAAAAATTATTATTGCATTTATTCTCGATCATGAGTATGATCGGTAGATACGGTATCTTCTATACTTCTTAGTCAGCAAATGTGGTTGCGGCGTACGCACTGCGACAAATAACGGTAAAAATTAAACAAACATAATTCCTAAAAAAATTATTATTGCATTTATTCTCGATCATGAGTATGATCGGTAGATACGGTATGATCTATACGTCTCAGTCACCAAACATGATTGCTGCTTACGCGCTACAAAAAACAACGGTAAAATTTATGCAAAAATCATTATTTAAACAATTATTATTGCATTTATTCTCGATTATGAGTATGATCGGTAGATACGGTATGTTATATACCTCTCAGTCAGCAAATATGATTACTGCTTTCGCGCTACAAAAAACAACGGTAAAATTAACGCAACAAAAATTATTTAAACAATTATTTTTGCATTTATTCTCGATCATGAGTATTATCGGTAGATACGGTATGTTCTACCAGGTGTGTAAGTATGAAACCGGAATTTTTGTACAGAAAAAACACGTTTATTGTAATGATATGATACAAATAACTGGAGATGGCTTCTCGGGTCACCTTTAACTGATCCGCCAGTTGTTGTTGTGTTTGAGCGTCGTCTTCGTCCAACAAGGCTTGCAGGTCAGCGTCTTCAAACTTTTTCGGTGGTCTTCCACGTTCTTCGTTCCTCACGTCAAAATCGCCACTTTTGAACCGTTTGAACCACTCGAAACACTGTGTTTTACCGAGAGCATGCTCACCAAACGCCTCCACAAGCATTCGATGCGATTCGGCTGCGGTTTTCTTCAGATGAAAACAGAAAAGTAGTGCTGTCCGCAAATCGTAATTTGTTGGCACAAAACTCGACATGTTTATCTCTAATAAACTAATGCTACTGAATGAAACTCGTGTTATTGTGAGTTGGAAATCTTTGTCGGATATCAATACAATAACAAGACACCGCTGACGTGATGTGTCGGTAACTGCATCGACATCTAGCGCCACCTATGGGCAAATTCCGGTTTCATACTTCCAAACCTGGTATACCTCTCACAAGGAACATCCCTCAGGTGTCCGCCTCCGATTTTGTTGAAACTCATATATGTGATAGAGCATCGAAAACTTTGAGACACGTATTTTTTTTTTATCGGCGGAAAAACGGATTTAAGGGGGGAAACCGCCCCTCAAAGAAAGGCGCGTCGAGGGGCGATTTTGCAGTTTCACCCAGAAGCAATCCACCGATCTGAATGAAACAAAACAAAAATTCTTCTAATGAAAAGCGATGAAAAATCCATTATGAAAATGTTGAGAAAAAATTAAATTAGGGGTAAACCACCCCTCAATTTGCCTTTTTTTCACCCTACACTTAAGAGGGTTGTATGCAAATTAATAAAACAGGTATCATTTTGAAGGGCAATTAAAATTAAAGTTGACGGGTTTTTCCGTTTTGGCGGCGTAGCAAATTTAAGGGGGTAAACCACCCCTAACATAAATTTATTTATCGTGGTCGTTTTTTCTGTGTTTAAAGTATATCCGCTGATTTTTAATATTTCTATAAGCTACAATTCGATGTTTTATCATATTTTAAAATTGTTACATTCGTCTTAAGGGGTAACTACCCCTCTGACGAGAAACATCATTGAAGTATCCGCTTTGGATTTCGTTGAAACTCATATATGTGGTAAAGCATTGCAAACTATTAAACATGTTTTTTTTTGTATCGGCAGAAAAATGGTGTTAGGGGATGAAACCACCCCTCAAAGTTTCTCCCACACGCAGTCCACCGATCTGAATGAAATAAAATCGAAAATTCCTCTAAAATTAAGCGATGAAAAATCCACTACAAGAGTGTTGATTAGAAATATAATTAAGGGGTAAACCATCCCTCCATTTGCCGTTTTTCACCCCACGCTTAAGAGGGTTGTATCAACATTAATAAAACAGGTCTCATTTTGAAGGGGAATCAAAATTCAAGTTGACGCGTTTTTGCGTTTTAGCAGGACATCAAATTTAAGGCGGTAAACCACCCCTAACATAAATTTGTTCGTTTCCATTCATTTAAAAAACCAGGAGATTTTGAAAATCCTGTTACCTTTGGTTTTGGTGAATCGAACACACATTGTGGAATACCCGGTTGCAATAATTTGGCCATTATCAGATGCGCATGGTGCAAAAAGTCGTTGTGTTTAAAGCTTTTTTTTGACGATTATCATTATTGCAGGAATTATGAGCCATGATTGTTGATGGTTGATAGTTGATAGACTAGAAAAAAAAGTATATATCACAAGAAAATGATTTGACGGCGTATGAGTGCGATACTTTTTACAAGTACTATTTATTAAATCAGCTGATATGATTCCCAAATGAAATATGTCAAAATAAATTAAAAACATGTTCGTTAACCTACTGTAAAACCCTCAGTTTCATTAATATGTTTAATTAAATAAACGGTAAAATAATAAAAATATACATTCCTCCACAAAACTACGTCGCTGGCTAAATTGTCGCTTGATCCAGGCGCATCATCGTTCCGAAATATAAGAAGTGAGCCTTATAACTTATTCTGGAAATTATTATAATTAATGATATAGTAAAAGTGTATGTTTATTCCTATGGAAATGCTTAATGGACGTGCATATTAAAATCGGAAGCGTTTCGACACGAAAATATGAGTCTTATGAGTAAGGGGTAACCCCACGTCCTTACTCTTAAAGTACCGCTCCTAAAGCTCAAGACGAATATGCCTGCACACACAAAAATAAAATTGATATTACCGATGAAATGAAAACAGTTTTAACGAAATTCTCGCGAAATGAAACCTTTCGCGAAACTTCAAACGAAAAGCAATTAGAGGGGGTAGTTTACCCTTAAAATGTAGAAATTTAAAAACGTAATAATTTTAAAACGCGGGAGAATATTTTGAATCCGCGAAGACATGTTAAACACAGAAAACACGACGGTGATGAACAAATTTATGTTAGGGGTGTTTTACCCCCTTAAATTTGCTGTCCCGCTGAAACGCCAAAACGCGTCAACTTGAATTTCGATTCCCCTTCAAAATGATACCTGTTTTATTAATTTTCATACAACCCTCTTAAGCGTGGGGTGAAACACGTCAAATGAAGGGATGGTTTACCCCTTCATTATATTTCTAATGAACACTCTTGTAGTGGATTTTTCATAGCTTAATTTTAGAGGAATTTGGGATTTTGTTTCATTCAGATCGGTGGACTGCTTGTGGGAGAAACTTTGAGGGGTGGTTTCATCCCCTATCACCGTTTTTCTGCCGATACAAAAAAAAACATGTTTAATAGTTTGCAATGCTTTACCACATATATGAGTTTCAACGAAATCGAAAGCGGATACTTCAATGATGTTTCTTGTCAGAGGGGTAGTTACCCCTTAAGACGAATGTAACAATTTTAAAATATTATAAAACATTGAATTGTAGCTTATAGAAATATTTAAAATCAGCGGATATACTTTAAACACAGAAAAAACGACCATGATAAATAAATTTATCTTAGGGGTGGTTTGCCCCCTTAAATTTGCTATGCCGCCAAAACGCAAAAACCCGTCAACTTTAATTTTAATTGCCCTTCAAAATGATACCTGTTTTATTAATTTGCATACAACCCTCTTAAGTGTGGGGTGAAAAAAAGGCAAATTAAGGGGTGGTTCACCCCCTAATTTAATTTTTTCTCAACATTTTTATAGTCGATTTTTTATCGCTTTTCATTAAAAGAATTTTCGTTTTTGTTTCATTCAGATCGGTGGATGGCTTCTGGGTGAAACTGCAAAATCACCCCTCGACACGCCTTTCTTTGAGGGGCGGTTTCCCCCCTTAAATCCGTTTTTCCGCCGATAAAAAAAAATACGTGTCTCAAAGTTTTTGATGCTTTATCACATGTATGAGTTTCAACAAAATCGGAGGCGGACACCTGAGGGCTGTTCCTTGTCAGTCACCAAACATGATTGCTACTTACGCGCTACAAAAAACAACGGTAAAATTTACGCAACAATAATTATTTAAACAATTACTTTTGCATTTATTCTCGATCATGAGTATGATCGGTAGATACAGTATGTTCTATACGTCTTAGTCAGCAAATATGATTGCTGCTTACGCACTGCGAAAAATAACGGTAAAAATTACACAAAAATAATTGTTAAAAAAATTATTATTGCATTTATTCTCGATCATGAGTATGATCGGTAGATACGGTATCTTCTATACCTCTTAGTCAGCAAATATGATTGCTGCTTACGCACTGCGAAAAATAACGGTAAAAATTACACAAAAATAATTGCTAAAAAAATTATTATTGCATTTATTCTCGATCATGAGTATGATCGGTAGATACGGTATGATCTATACCTCTCAGTCACCAAACATGATTGCTGCTTACGCGCTACAAAAAACATCGGTAAAATTTACGCACCAATCATTATTTAAACAATTATTTTTACATTTATTCTCGATCATGAGTATGATCGGTAGATACGGTATGTTCTATACCTCTCAGTCAGCAAACATGATTGCTGCTTACGCGCTGCAAAAAACAACGGTATAATTTACGCAACAACAATTATTTAAACAATTATTTTTGCATTTATTCTCGATCATGAGTATGATCGGTAGATACGGTATGTTCTATACCTCTCAGTCAGCAAACATGATTGCTGCTTACGCGCTGCAAACAACAACGGTAAAATTTACGCAACAATCATTATTTAAACAATTATTTTTTTATTTATTCTCGATCATGAGTATGATCGGTAGATACAGTTTGTTCTATACCTCTTAGTCAGCAAATATGATTGCTGCTTACGCACTGCGAAAAATAACGGTAAAAATTACACAAATATAATTGTTAAAAAAATTATTATTGCATTTATTCTCGATCATGAGTATGATCGGTAGATACGATATCTTCTATACCTCTTAGTCAGCAAATATGATTGCTGCTTACGCACTGCGAAAAATAACGGTAAAAATTACACGAAATAATTGTTAAAAAAATTATTATTGCATTTATTCTCGATCATGAGTATGATCGGTAGATACGGTATGTTCTATACCTCTCAGTCAGCAAACATGATTACTGCTTACGCGCTGCAAAAAACAACGGTAAAATTTACGCAACAATAATTATTTAAACAATTATTTTTGCATTTATTGTCGATCATGAATATGATCGGTAGATACGGTATGTTTTATACCTCTTCGTCAGCAAATATGATTGCTGCTTACGTACTTCGAAAAGTACCGGTAAAAATTACAGAAAAATAATTGTTAAGAAAATTATTATTGCATTTATTCTCGATCATGAGTATGATCGGTAGATACGGTATTTTGTATACCTCTCGTCAGCAAACATAATTGCTGCTTATGCGCTGCAAAAAACAACGGTAAATATGTCACAAAAATAATTGTTAAAAAAATTATTTTTGCATTTATTCTCGATCACGAGTATGATCGGTAGACACGGAATTTTGTATACCTCTCAGTCAGCGAATATAATTGCTGCTTATGCGTTGCAAAAACAACGGTAAAAATCTCACAAAAATAATTGTTAAAAAAATTATTTTTCCATTTATTCTCGATCATAAGTATGATCGGTAGATACGGTACTTTGTATACCTCTCAGTCAGCAAATATGATTGCTGCTTATGCGCCGCAAAAAACAACGGTAGAAATTTCACAAACATAATTGTAAACAAAATTATTTTTGCATTTATTCTGTATCGTGAGCATGATCGGTAGATACGGTATGTTCTATACCTCTCACGAGGGGACGGTCCGGGAGGTGCATCGAGTTACGGGCTCCCACTTCGCGTGCTCATAGTGTGGATAGGTACGAACTAAGCCCCAAAATGTAGGTGCCAACTCGGCTTCGTTTGTGAGAAATCGCCGGTCAAAGTTAGGAACCCGCTTACGTACCGTGGAGTTTGTACATGAACACATCGAGGCGAGCAGCCCAGCGGCAAAGGAGTAAGACTCCTGTCCGGACGGCTCTGGTTCGAGTGCCGTCTATGCTATTTTTCAAATAGCTAATTGTCTATGCTATTTTTTTCTAATTCTAATTTTTTCTAATGCTAATTTTTTCTAATGCTAATTTTTTCTAATGCTAATTTGCTAATGTTCGAATAGGCTATGCTAATTTTTTCAAATTATTGTTGAAATTTATAACCTATGATTAGAAAATTGCAAGAAATCAAAAAAAAATTACGCGCCTTTATTGATCAAAACTTACGAATTAAATGTCAATTTTTTTTCAACTCTCTTGCAGTTTTTTTTATTTGATAAAGTACAGTAGCCGTAATTTAATTCAATTTTATTTTTATTTGATATTTTTTCAATTTTTTGACATCTCTTTCAATGGAGCAGGGAATATTTTTAAAAATTACCAAGGAAGATAGGAATTTAATGTGTTTAATTAATTAAAAGTGTCTTCAAGCACTGTTTTTTTAACACTCACGAGTACACTCTGACCGGTGATAATCATTATAAAAACAATCAAAACATTCATACTTTTTTACCTTTATAACATATTTACATTTTTTTTTTCATTTCTTTCAATTTTTTTAATTATACGTTATAAATTTCAACAATGATTTGAAAAAAAATATAGCATAGACGGGACTCGAACCAGAGCCGCAAATTAATATTTATATTTCCCAATAAAATAATTATTAATTCAGCAATTAAATTTCAATTAAATTTAATATAAATTAAAATCATTAATTTAATTATTGGTCAAACACAGAATCCTTCGCAGCGAGTCGGGGAAGATCTCGATGGAAGGCACATGTATTTGGGAAGAACTTGTTCTTGTCAAATGTATTTGCGAAGAACTGTTTCTTGGCCAATCACTGTATCTTCCACAATGAGCCTTCCAAGATCCCGCTACAAGGCACCTGTCAATCATGCAAAGAACTTGTTCTTGGCAGAACACAGAATCCTTTGCAGCGAGCTGATGAAGATCTCGCTGGAAGGCACCGGTCTAACGTAGTCGGAAGAACTTGTTCTTGGCACAACGCGGTATCGTTCGCAACAGGCGTGCAAACATTCTGCTGCGAGGTACTCATCAAATGTGCCAGCATGGATCTCTCTGCACAGCACCAATACAGTGTCCGTGCCAGCATCTTGCTGCAGATGACAAACTTTTGTGCTTTGCAACGAGCTTGCTATGATCCTGCTGCAAGGTACCTGTCAATCGGGCCTGCTAAGAACTTGTTCTTGGCAAATCACAGAATCCTTCGTAGCGAGCCGGTGAAGATCTCGCTGGAGGGCACCTGTCGAATGCAGTTGCGAAGAACTTGGTCTTGGCACACCATTGTATCTTTCGCAACGGGCGTGCAAAGACTCCTCTGCAAGATACTTGTAGAATATGTCAGCATGGATCTCGCTGCACGGTACCGATACAGGGTACGTGCGAAGATCTTACTGCAGATGACAAATTTTTGTGCTTTGCCGCTTGCCACCGGGGAAAAAGAGAACCCTTTTCAATGAGCCGGCGAAGCACTTGTGTAATGAGTCACTGGAGGTCTCCTTACAAAGTGAGTGTCCTTTTCAGAGATCTCCATCGACGGAGCTTGCTGAGACCACGACAAGAGGAACGGACAGCAAGTCTGTCGCCGCTACCTTTGTACGCTTAGCGACAGACGCCAGATCTCCGGAGGCTCCATTGTACACAAAAATATTTCATCGCACCGGTGGCATTCTTTTCAAACGCGTCCGCAACTTTGAAATTATTTAATTTTATTTATTGAGATTTGGAGAGCTCAGAAAAAAATATTTTAATAAATTGCTGCATAACCTCAGCAAATACCTGCGGCTAGTCGGATACATCGCCCCGGTGATTTGTTCCTTGAAAATATCCGCAATCGTCGCACTTGAGATCACGCAAAAAATTCTTTTTCATGTCGTTTATATACGAAAAACAAAACTTTTTCCCCTTTTTCGATGGCACTCACACACGCAGCTCAATATCAGCTGCCACTTTGCCGGCGTATCGAGCTCGTGCACATCGATGCGCGTCATCTGCAGCACACGTCACGAGCGCCACGCCGGCATTCGCGAGAACTAGCTATCTCGGACATCGTGCGAGATTTGTTTGAAATCGTCTGCTATTACCTATTAATTGTAGATACCCACGGATTTCCGAAGATATGCGAAGGAATGAAATGATTGAGGTGTCAAAAAGTGTGTTTCTAATGTGGCTACGCGGCTCTGCTCCTCTCCAAGTCGTGGCATTAGTGAAACTTTTTATTTTTCACCATTTCAATCACGAATTCAGCATGGTAAGACAATCTACTTTTTTTTTCTCAAGTTCAAGAAATTTGAGGGGCAGACAGCGGTTCGTCTATCAATTTGACGTCTTCTGGCCAAATTTCATGAAATTCTAAAAAGCCGTTTCGGAAATCCGTGGGTATCTACAATCGTGTTCTGCCATACCGACGGCGATGGTGTGTCATTCCGTCTTAAGACGGAATGACACCTCATCGCGGTCGGTATGGTAGAGCAATTGTAGATACCCAAAAATCTCTGAAACGGCTCTTCAGATCCCGTCGAAATTTTGCCAAACGACGTCAAATAGATAGACGAACAGCTGTCTGCCCCTCAAATTTTCTGAATTTGAGAAAAAAAACCGTAGATTGGCTTATGATAACCCGATCTACGTTTTTTTTCTCAAATTCAGAAAATTTGAGGGGCAGACAGCTGTTCGTCTATCTATTTGACGTCGTTTGGCAAAGTTTCGACGGGATCTGAAGAGCCGTTTCAGAGATTTTTGGGTATCTACAATTGCTCTACCATACCGACCGCGATGAGGTGTCATTCCGTCTTAAAGGTAACCTGACAACGCTAATTATCGACTTTAATTGGACATTTGTGCTGCCTGGGTCCGCTTTGTAAGCTCGTCGTCCCCGGTGCGAATCTTGCAGCTGGCAGTTTTTTTTTAATTCACAAGTGTATGCAAATAATTCCAGGCAATCAGTTTCAACAATTATGCATACGATAAGTTTTTTAAATGCCGTTTGTTGTGGACAAACTGGCGCTTTTGAACTTCGAAAGAGTCGGTCAGATGCGCTTATCATTATTATTATTATTATTATTATTATTATTATTATCATCATCATCATGGTTATTATTATTGGGCATGAGAATTCACTTAAAAGTTCGGAATGGTTGACGCGTTTGAACTATCGGGATGACGGAGATACAAACTTTTAATTGTCGTCTTATGCACTATCCAACGAAATTAATAAAGTTACGAAGGATCCTTGCAGTTCGTTAAAGGATAGGTAGTCCTCCGCGTATATTATACATATATAAGTATGTCATATTGTGTAAGGTAATGAATGAAAGAATTAATACCACGACAATCTGAGGAATGCTGCGTTAGGATGTATTAAAAGAACGAATAAGTTTTTTCCGATATACAACGAATTATTTTTCTCATTCTTTCCTTCATTAACGGGCTACATCTACCTAGTTGGGTGAAAAAATAGCATATTTCAATGATATTTTTATTTGATAGTATCACCTTTCTATATTCCCTGAAAATTTCATTGAAATATTCCTAAAATTGAATGAGCTGCAGCTTCCAAAGAGCACCATACTTCCAACTTTAAATTTGTTTTTCTCGAAATATTGTTTTTTAACGTCCGTGAACATGATATCTCGAGAACCACTTGATGGATTGTTTCCAAATTTACAGGAGATATGATGAAAAACATTCAAAGGTCGTTGACAATTTCACTTTTAAAAAATCAATCTTCATTTTTAAATAGTTACGTAAAAATTACGACTTTTTTCAGAGATTTTCTATGTTTGAGTTTCAATTCGTTGCCACGTTGTTGAAGAAAATTTTTTTTAAAAATACGACGATCGTCAACGACTCGTATTTATTGTTAATTTCAATGACCCGTTTGGTTTTTAGATTTCAGATGGACCGTTTAAGCTGGAGAATGTCCACCGCTGAAAATCGCGGAAAAATGTCAACATCTGCTGGCGGTCATGTTTTTGTCTATTTCTTGGTGATTTTTTTTTCAAAGGCTCGCAATACGTGTGTTTTTGTGTTGAAAAAAGTGCGTTTCTTTTTCACCAACTGTTACCCAGAATTTTTTTCGGAATTTGGCTATTTTTTTAGGCCTCTAGGTAGATGTAGACCCTTAAGTAAATTGTAGAAACTGGCTGGCAGCTTCTTCACACTAGTCTGTTTCTTTTTCATGTCTTAAATTGCTTGAAAAGTTTTCCCATACCTATAACGTTGTATCTGTAATTATTTTTCCACGTAATTGCGTCTTTGTTTCCATCAGTTCATATTTTGTTTTGTGTTATTTTAGAAACAAATTATGATAATATATAGCAATGCCATAATAAATATGTTTGTTAACAACAGATGTAATCGAAATTTAAAAAAAATGGACAACAGAGGAAAACACTATTGATTAATTGTCATGAAATCAGTTAGTTGAAACGATTGTAATGTTTCGCATTGGAAAATAATTGTATTACTTTAACCGCTAATAACACGTTGACATTAGATTCCCGCGACCCCCCGTGCTGTGGAACCTGACGTTAAGAAGTATGAAAGGCAGCTTTACTTTTCGCCCCATCAAAGATATTTAAACTTCATTAGTATAAAATTAATACAATTTGTTGTACGTCTATATTCTTGTTTACAGGAAGCAGGTGGGATATTTGTATATTTAAAGGTGAGGAACGCTCGAGATAAATAGAAATATATGTAGGAAGGAATATACGATTACTTTTTCATCCCAGGACAAATTGATCATTATATGAAAAAAATGTAAGAATTTTCTCAACGAACGCACAACATGAGTCTGTGGAATATCCGACCTATTTTAGCCTCTCTCGCTCTCTCCCTCGCTCTGGCAATTTAATCATCACGTAACACATTAATGAATAACGACGTGAGCCAGCTAACGAAGGCGTTTTACAATCAATGCCAATACCATGATTATTGGCTAGTCGTTATATTGCGTTCAATCATTATTGTGCACTTTGTTATTTGGGATTTGCGGTGATGACCACAATGTACGTATCCAAAAAATTAACCGCTTTATCTCAGTATAAGGAATCGACTCACGCGAGAGCAGTAACAATATTCCTCGATTTTTTAATCCCGCCATTGTTGCGTCCACTAAAAAGAGTTAACCGTGTTTTACCGCCAACGCATCAGGATCCTTTGGAGGGGAATTAGATTATTTTGTCGAGCGTGCCATTTTTGTGGTCGTTTACGTTAGAATTTGACAGCAAGACCTCATTACTTCCTTGTGAATCATAGAAATGATGGTTCGGTGCATCGTCGGAAATGAAATTGTCGTTGCTATCCGATAGTAGTGGACGCGCAGGTAATCTATGTCTGCAGCGATCTTTTGGAAGGGTGTCTATCGGAAACTAGAAATAGACAACAGAAATCGCAGGTATGTAAGAAAAGTGAAAAGGATAGGGCTGTAAAAGGCCTTAAGTATATACTGAGGAACATTGAACATAAATGAATAAATAAAAATGTGGCTGACTTCAGTGTGTTCAGAACAGGGTTGCAAACAATGCATTACTTTTTGCAATGCATTAGCGTTTTCATTACTCATCACTTTACATTTTGTAATGAAAAAAAGCCATTACCCATTACATTACATCTTGTAATGTAAGCAATTGCCATTGCTCATTACCTTGGATTTTGAAATGTAAAAAATTTCTTTAATCGCTAAATTATATTTTGTAATTTAAAAAAATTTCATTACTCATTACATTGAAATTTGAAATGTAAAAAAATTCCATTTCTCATTACAATGTTATGGGTAATAGACTTTTTCCACATTACAAAGTCTAATGTAATGAGTAGGGTCAGAGTGGGATCAATGGCTCATGTTTTTCAGAGGTCTAAAGCTACCTAACCGTTACAAAATCTCAATGAAATCTTGATTAATCGTTAGGGATGTTCAATGGGCTCATTTCGTTAAAAGACACTGAACGGCCTAACGCAATAGATATTGAGATAATAACCATTTTAAAAAAATGGGATTTGATCCACTGTGTACTTAGCGGTGTGCATGGTGAAACATGTATAATTCACAGTGCATCAAACAAAATTTGAAGTAAATTACCCTGATCCACTGTACACGTGTAGGTAATGGAGTGCTTTTCTCTACACAATGGGCAGTATTGTACAGGGAACTATTGAACAATTAATTTAAAAAACAGCATATTATGAGATCAATCACAATCATTTATTGAATATTAATCAACAATGAGTACCAACCTAAGGAGATAGTACCAGTACCTATCGAAATCACAACGCGAAAATATTCATATTATAACTTACCTAACTATCCTGTGTTATTCTTATTAGCTTCTCCAACATAGTTGTATCAAGTCTTTTTCTTATTTAAATATAAATGAACATTAAGTAACAAAACATAATCAATCGCATAAAGCTTTATAATCACTGAATAATAAGCGGTAAAATAAAAATCAAAATCAACAACACTTGAATAAACATTATGTCTTCTTCTAATCTAGATAGTTTTGTCTTTTTAACAGATATTATAGAAACAATACGAATTTTTCTTTTGGCGTTGCCCCTATTTTTCTTCTAATTAAATTTAAAGTTTTTGAGAATTCGCAAATGACACTGTGAATCACGGTCCACTGTGTATCTCGAAAAATTGAGCCACTGGGTAGCGACCCTCTTTTTTTCCGAAGCGGGTACTGACAAGCTTCTACTTTTGTTAGGGTAACAAACAGAATGCTCAAATACCGCAATATAGCTGTATATTGCGGGAGAAGAATGACTTCGAACATAACTGCGATAGTTAAAGAAGCAAAAAACATACAAACTCAGCTGGTTTTTCAATTTTTGACACCAAAAATAATATAAAATCATCTCTCATAACCGAGTTGTGACTCGCAGACAGGTTCAAACCTGTTGGCATCCGAGGGCGGTTCTAATGTGAAAGAGACGCATATATATACGTGTCGACTTCTGAGAAACAGAAAAGGTTGAGTGTACCCACTGTTGTCACTGTTCCCACTTTGACCCTAATGGAATTTTTTTACATTACAAAATGTAATGTAACGAGTAATGGAATTTTTTACATTACAAAATATAAGGTAATTAGTAATGGATTTTTTTATATTACTGATGTAATGTAAGGTAAAAACTCTCCACCACTTATTGGAATGTAATGAGGATTATTATTCGTTTTTCATTAGGGGCAGCGGTTTTTGCACTGGGTCGATCTGACCCGATGGTAGTTAAGGCGTGTTTGTTTGGGTCAAACTGACCTAATGATAGTAAGGAAGTGTTACTCGGCTACCAATAGGGGTTGCGGTGCTTCTCCCGGGCCAAACTGACCGAATAGTAGTAACCACGCGCTTCTTGGTCTCCAGAAGCAGTGGCGATTGTGACCCGGGTCAAACTGACCTGATGGTAGTAACCAAGTATTACTCGGCTACCAGCAGGGGTAGCGGATTTTCCCCGGGTCAGTTGACCTAATAGTAGTAACCACGCGTTTCTTGGTCTTGTTTAACCCCCCAAATAGAACGCAAATATACTAGACGATGAGGATCCAATGGCACTTTCACGACACTCACGTAGTCCGTGAAAGTCATCTGCGGAACAGCTCACAATCAACAATACCGAAAAAAGTGATACAAATAATTAAAAACGCGGTTATATGAAGATTTTTGGCGAGTATGGAGATTTTTTACATTACATTAAATTAGTAATGTGAAAAAAATCCATTACCCATTCCATTTTGTAATGGAAAAAATTTCATTACACATTACATTGTAATGGGCAATGAAAATGTTTCACATTACAAAATGTAATATAATGAGTAATGGAATTTGTTTACAATACAAAATATAATTTAATGAGTAATAAACATTTTTTACATTACAAAATCCAATGTAATGATTAACGGAAATTGTTTACATTACAAAATATAATATAATGAGTGGTGGAATTTTTTATATTACCTCAATGTAATGTAATGGGTAATGAAATATGTTTTCATTGTCTATTAAAAAAGTAATGAATAATGCATTACTTTTTCATTACAAATTTCGCAACCCTGGTTCGGAAATATGTTACGATTGTGTTCCTGTATAAAAGGCAGCATTGAAATATTTTTCAACAATTGTATCAGAGCGTTTCGAGCACACCCGAATGTTTCCGCTGTACGATACAATCAGAGAAACGAAATAATCATACTCATGTGCCAACATCATACACGTATTCATCGGATTCGCGACGCCTTTAGCCGCCTATGAAACTCCACAGAAATAATTGCGCACTATAGACGAGAATCTCTTCAATGTATCATATAGACGCGTAAGATGTGTATACATGTGTTTGTGTGTATTACAGATACCGTAACGAAAAGGATCGAAGATTCTCGTCCGTGTGCTATGTACATCCGATTGTGTCACCTCATTTAGGGAGCGATTCTTACAGCCATAAGATCCTCTTAGCGTCAATAGTTTCTCGAAAAAATTAAGACCCTTTTCATACGTACAGTGGGTAAGAAAAGTCCTTGAACAATCCATTTTATGCTGTGTGGTTTCCACCGACTTCCATTGACATACATTTTTTTAATTGTAGCATTTACAAACACTATTTGCATTTGCGATAAGCTATCGAAAAAATAACCGGCAAGATAATGATTCATATTCGAAAAGTTATTTTTAAACATCGAGATATAGCTACACAAATTTGTCCTTTACCGACTAGACTGTGCTTGTTCAATTTTAGACATGGCGATGTAGAATTAACATTTATCGTTATATATGTATATACTTTGGGGAAAATAATCTCGTTACACAAAGAGGAGCATTTTTTAATACCTGTTCTAGCTTCTATCAAGAATGTACCACGAGTAACGTTAAGGAAGAAATGCATAAAGCAATCTGGGCTACATTTTATCGTTTGAGTTCGAGTGACAAAAGTCGAACCCATGGAAACTGTCCAGAAGACGCAGAGAGCTGGTCAAAAAAGTTCTGAAGCCAATATACGTGGACTTGTCTAGGCGTGAGTTGCTCAATAGATGTCATGGAAATAATACACAAAATAACAACGAAAGTTGCAATGGCTCGCTTCGTCACTTTAATTCGAAACCCCTCCACATTGGTTTGAAAACCATTTAATTAGCCAATTACGTTGCTGTTGGGATACTCAATGATGAATTTTCAATAATTCCGAAGATGTTGAGGGTGATGGAAGTGATGGAAGTGATGGACCTGCAGTAAAGGATCATGCCGCCGACAGAGAAAGAGGGTCGATTAGCTCGAAGGAGAGCTTCAACAGCCCAGCAGGTGCTTTTCGAAGAAGAGGAAGGTGAATTTTATGGGCCTAGAATAGCAGATTTATAAATTTATAAAGCGAGAAATCCCTTTAGAAGCGTGAAAAATAGGCATTTTTCGGGAATTTTTTTAGAAGGGATAATATAATCTGATCATTTTCAAATTTGGACATGACTTTATTAAAACTGTCCAGTTTGAAAAAAAAAATATTTTTGGGATGACCAACAAAATGGCGGCGTTATAAGGGTCTTCAGACGCCTGTTTTCCGCGACATCGAAAAGTGCTGCAGTTGTCACTCTTTTTCTGTTGATCTGAAAAAGATTTAATAAGTGTCATTCGTTTACTGACATATTAAGGGGAAGGATGTACCTAAAAATTTCATCCAAATCGGTCGATAACTTTTTGAGCTATAACACCAGCGGTTTTTGAAAAAGTAGTTTCGCGATAATGGCGTTTAAAGTTTCAACATGTGACTCGCTACCTGACCGCATGCTGTCCCCACGCTCTAGACTATATGCGATAACTCCGCAAATATTCAATATTTCGAGTTTTCCTTTGGTCAGTATATTCTTTGGGTATCATACTTTCGAAATATGTAAAAAAAATCGATTTTTTGAAAATTCTAAAGGGATTTCTCGTCTTAAGCGTAATTTGGAACTTTCTTTCAAAACTTCGCCATTTTGTTGGATTTCGCAATCCTGCGTTATTGCATAGGCAATACCGTCTAGTTTAACGGACGTTTTTTTATTTCAGGCACTCTGAAGGCCGCAATCACTGCAGCAGCGGAAGAACTTTTTTTGGAGACTCGGGAGACGGGAAGACGCCCGTGTCTAATAACAAAAATGTTATTTGAAAATACATGGGTAGAAAATTTATGCCAAGATTCAAGAAAAACCGAACAAACAAATATTTTGTTCCAATACAAACTTTCATCCTCTATTCCACTCACTTAAGGGTTGATTTTTTAAAAACAATAAAACACGTATCCATCCCTTTCTAATATAAAGTCCAAATACAAATTTTCACATCTCTAAGCCCAGAGGTATCGAATTTCCAAAAATCCATTCTTAGTGGGTGCTCACGTCACGAAAAGAACCCGTTGTCCAAATTTCGTGGGTTTAGCTTCAGTAGTTCCGGCTCGGCGATGATGAGTCGATCAGGACATGTTATTTTTATATATATGTATATATGAGTTCTTTCCTTTGAAAACGACATACAGTCCGACCTCCGAATAAGAAACCAAAAGCCCCCAAGGGGAAGAGTTTTTCTTGTATATCGCATAACTCCACCAGGCGCGCGCTCCGCGCTCACTACCGCTGTCTGTCTCTCTCACTCTTTTCCGCATGCGATCCTCTCAACAAGAAACTCGCTCGAACGAGTTGCAACTTTCACATCGCCCATGCAAAAACGTTTTCGACTGCGCGTGGACATTTATTTAGCGATTTTTTGTTTCACGTTAATATACATACGATTGAATATTATTGTGTACTACTGTATCTGAGTTACTATTAACTGTCATAAAATGACCGAAACTGTAAAGAAGCGTAAGAGATCAGACTGTAGTATACAAGTCGATGAAAATATTACAGAACCTGCGCCACAAGGTTATAATTGAGACAAAGAGCTTTATGTCCATATTGTTTTATCCCATTTATATAAAAGAAGTAGTCAATATCTCTGAGGATTCATCTTCAATGGCAGAGTTCGACTCTCTCGAAAATATTTCACCGTCAGTTGAGTGCGTTGCGGATCAAAATAATCCGCAATAAGACGAAAACGCTTTTCATTACGTCTCGGAAACTTTTGCTGTTTTATATGAAAATCTTTAAACACCTTTATCTTTGTTTTTATTTTGTATGAAATCTTGTCAACACATATATGTATCTTTTTGATGAATACAAAAAATTTCTAATAAACTTGTAGATTTTTTGTTACATTCACACACGCATACACACATACTCTCACGCACACATGCACACATCAATTTACAGTACAACGTTCACTCTATTTTGCCCGAATAATCTCTCCCAGGCTGGTTCCTTAACCAGAGGTTCCGCGCACAAAATTCTCGAGCTCGGAGTTCGAGTCGGAGTGGGGGAAGCGGTCGAGTAAGAAACTGGGGAAAGTTTCTTATTGCCGGGTTTCTTTTTCGGAGGTCAGACTGCAGTGGAATGTATGGAGTTTCGAAATTAAACCAGTGCTGGGCATACTATCATTATCGCGAAAAAATTAGTATCCTTCAGCATTAGGCAGTAAAACACCATACCTACACTTCTGACTAACGTAAAACTTATCGGGAAGAAAAAAACAGCTCGAAATGGGCTTGCGATCACGTGTTGGAGTTTGAGCACCACGTGAGCGACCACTATACGACAATATCATCGAATTCTGTATACCCGAAGATTACGTAAGCTATCGAGCTGCTCAGATAATGCCGATAATGCGAAATATAATTACTAGACGGACGGGGTGTTTTTATCTTCGGTAATACTATTAATCGGGCTTACCTCAGGTATCGCAATATCCATTGGACAGCAGTTGGCAATTGCGTAACCATAACTTCGCGATATCCTTCTTCTCTCCCTCTAACATTCAAGTGCCATCCCTCCACGATACTACCACGAAGAAGCCACTGGAAGAACCGTAAATCATCGCAGGGAAGCTGTTTCGGATTTGTCCCAATTATTCGTATGACTGCTGCCGGCCAACTCCGTTTCTTGTTTCGAGACATGTTGCGTAAAATAAACGTTGAATAACACCTATCAAGCGAGCTGGAGACGATATAACGGGATTACGAAACACTCACTAATATTGTAACGGTTGTCATCTGCAACTGGCTGCAAAATATCAAGCTAAAATGGAACAACGAACAGAACTCGATTATGTTAGCCCCCCCCCCCCCCCTCATACACACACACCCACCCCTTCTTTACGCTGATCATCGTGGGTATACAACAGGCCGTTAACGCTTCACCGACGTTCCCTTAACATGCTTGAATTGATTCAATAGTTCTATACGATTGTGATATAATAAATTCTTCCAGAACGTGCGATACATATGAAAGCGAACTGAAGAGCAATTATTTCTGTGAGAGAAATGGACAATCTTTTCACGCTGAAATTCGGATGGTTGGAACCCAATGAATTATGTCTTGATTGGCCTCTTTTTGGTACATTTGGGCTACAAAACAGTCAAGCGTTCTTCGGACATTTTATCAGGGATCTGCGACGTAAATCTGCTAGACATATTTCAAGTTATACGCAAGAAAACTTTTTTATTTTCAGTTTTCGACAACTTTTGAATCTTTATGAACTTCTATTCTGTCTCATCTAATAACTGCACAATAATAATAACAGTAATACTCGCGAAGGACGGAATCTCGCCTTGTAGGGGAACGTGAAGAATATGACTTACAACGGGTGCGCGTAACACGCAAAGTTTTCCGGGAAGTATTTTGTTAACACGCTGTCACGAATCCAGCGAAAAGACCGGAGATTCCCGGTGCCTTACATCTACCAACCTGGATAACTCTATCTTTAATCAGCATACTTATAGTCTTTGCGGCAACAATGATGGTGGCACGGATCATAGGGTGCAAATGCAGCAGTGGGCCAGGAGCAGCGAAGAAATTAACAACCAGGATACCCCGCTTTTAAAAGTGACTGACCTGGGTAAGTGCATGTCGCTACGCCCCTTTCGTCTCGATTGAATCTTCAGGCTTGCCAAATACGATCGAGAGCAGACGGGGCTATGGTCAAGCTACGGAACACCGAAGACTGCGTAAGTAGGGTCGTGCTGACTCTATTTGACCTGACCAGAGAGAGAAAGCTGGGTTTTTTAAACTGCACACAGTCGGACCCTTTGGATCACCTTGAAAGAATTTAAGAAGCACTCCCAAAAAGATTACCATAGACTTTGAACGTAGGTCTCATCCCTATATTTCAATTCCTTCTATCGGAAAGATCTACCAAAAAATGGGCACCGAAGTTGAGGAATTTCCTGAAGCCCTTAAGATGCCGATTTTCGGACTTTTCGGGAAGGGCTCTCCGATAGAACGAACCAAGGTATCGGGGTATGCCTAACGTTATTTTTTAAATCTACCAAGATCCCTTTCGGCAACCTAATTAATTTCCTAAATCATTTAATTAGTAACCAAGCGAAACTCCGTGAAATTTCAAGAAATTCCCCGAAAATGTCTGAACTTGTCGGAAATTTTGGGCCGCGTCGAGTGTGTATTCTCGAATAGAGAGAGGGAGCTGGCACCTGTTACGGGGTTGACTTGACCACCTGTTTATTCATTCGAACGGCGAAGTGGAACCGCTCTGCAGAGGTGTTGCATCACTTCGAAAGGAGGATGAGCCGGAACTGATACGTCTGCCACGTGGTCCTTAGGCGCCCCTTGGAACAAGGACTTCAACCCCCGCGACGAATCTTGTCAAGGGGATCACAGAACTGCTAAAGTACCTTCGGCAACGAAAGGCGCACGCCTTACGGCAGACGTATTTTAGTTGTATTGTTTAATGGTCCGAAAACGCAAGATAGAAGCCCGCGGTGTTGGCCTGTCCAGGCGAAAGAACGGCGTTCGACCATTCTCAAGATGGTGGCCTTCAAATTGAATGTCAAAAGCGTCTCGAGGACAACATAAAATCGATAAGGAGAGATATAGGTAGAGAGACGCAACTGCTGACTCTGCAAAAACCGTCGAAGCGTCTTGAGAAACAACTACTGCTAGTATTCGACAAACTGGAAATCCACTCACGGCGAAAGAGGCAAAATAGCTCCTTGATGAAGTACCTCGACGCGTTGAAGCAGAAGTTGGCGGTTCATGCAGAGTGACTATGGCGATGCAATCTACATCACAAGAGCGAAGGGATCAAAATGCCACGATTGCGGGAAAAGCGAAGATATCTTACCGGCAGCTGAACGCGAGGACCCCTGAAGAAAAGGAGAACAGAGTTCCGAGCGGAGAAGAACTGACCAAGCGACATGGGCGGCGTCAGTGAAGTCCAAGAAGCCCAATCAACTGGTCGAAGAACCAAGAGTCGACAGGCACACTCTGATATCATCGGAGTATAACTACCCAGCGTCATTAGAAAGACGCACAATTTGACAGCATCTGGATTCGACTGCATCCACAACTTCTGGAACAAGTGGCTAAACTTTCTGCATCAGCGTCAGCACCTCGAAATGAATTTTCACACACGGAGTCACATAAACGTTGCCAAAGAAGAAGTTCTCGTAAGACCCAGCGAAGTATCGACCTATTACGTTCTTGCCAACCATCTGCGAACCACTTACTTGCTCAGCCAATAACAAGATCTACGCCTACACCAAAGTTCAGATTATTTTAGCAGAATAGCAGAAAGGATGTCTTAAAGTGCAAATGGGATGCAAGGAGACGCTTACCATCGGTTCAGTTGTGCCTAAGCAAGTGCAAACACGTAACCGGAACCTGCATGTAGTATACATAAACTACATAAAGACCTGCATACCACGTTCTTGGATTGCTGAGACAGTACGCATGCTCGAGATACACTTAACCACCGTAGAATTCCTGACACGGATCATGGCGGAATGGAATGGGTACGGGAGAAGAGCAAGTAACGATCTCGGAAATTCGGATACAGCGTGGGATATTCGAAGGACATGTTCCGGGGCCGCTGTGGTTTTGCCTTACATTCAACCCGTTGTCAAGTATACTAAAGAACTCCAAGGACGCCTTCCGGATGAAAGCCGAGAGAGAAAGCATATATCACATCTCATGTTTAAAAAAAAACAGACTATACCATCCGAAAGAAATTTGGAAAATACTCCGATCTTGTGAATCAAGTGCTTATGGAGGCTGGGCACGGTCTTATCATCAACTCGAGTGGTACCAAAACGATTAAACGACGCTCCCCGAACTGTCGAGCTTTTGGTTAAGACGTGTGAGCGACTGCAAAAACCAGTTATCCGGGAGATCTACCACATCAAGAGGGAGTTCCTGCGCACCTGCGATGCCGAGAATGCAGCGGACGCCATCAATAACAGCGAATAAGGGTCGACGTAGTTCGCTAATTGTAAGACTAACCATGAACATCACTCAAGTTCCGCCGTCGATTTTGTTGAAACTCATATAGTGACAAAGCATTGAAAACTATTGGACACGTACTTTTTTTTATCTGCGGAAAAACAGTTTTAAGGGAGGAACCACCCCTCAAAGAAAAGCGTCTCGAGCGGTGGTTTTGCAGTTTTACCCACAAGCAGTCCACCGATCTGAATAAAACAAAAACCAAAATTCTTCTAATGTAAAGCGATGAAAAATCCACTATGAAATAATTGAAAAAAAAATTAAGAGGTGACACGCTGTTCTTTAAGGGGTGATTTTCCCCCTTGAAAACGTTTTTCAGCAGATGAAATAAATACGTGTCTAATAGTTATCAATGCTTTATCACATATATGACTTTCAACAAAATACAAAAGAAGGCAGACACTCAAGTGATGTGCCTTGTAAGTGTAAGACTGGATTTGTAAGCATTTTGTAAGAGTCCTTCTTGACATGTGCCCGTAGGATTCGCATTCATGTGTGCCGGCTAAATACCGAGACTTGTAAATAATAAGTAAGTACGTAATCCTAAAAAATATAATAATAGCGATGATGATGCTGATTACTATTTTAATAGGTACCAGCAATCTGTCATTGCATTTTTTCTACTTTTAAACGATTCAACGTGCATACTCGCCTGATACAGAGAAATGGTTATATAAGAACAAATAGGAATATACGTGCATGTAGGAAGGACGCAATGAGGCATCATTATTTGATGCACGGAGATATTTCATGGAAATTTGAAACGGTATTTTAATGGCCCAGTATTAATTACAAATATTTATAAGTTCGTGAATAATGTTTTACCTTTTTTGTGAACGGTGTGTACAATAAACTTCTCTCGTCCTTTCGTCAAATGAATGTTGTGGACGGATCGATATGGTCGGTTATATAACGATCGTAACGTATCACGCTAACCCCCTTTATACTCTTACGTCATACTACGCCGACGACCAACTTGATCTAACAGAATATCGGCGACGGAGTCATGTATTTGTAATTCACTTATACGGGGTCCCCTGCATGTAACTCTGGGGTAACGTCGACAATCGATTGCAGGCTTCGATTATAGAAGAAACAAATATGATGGTAAGTAAATATGGAGGTACGGCGCCTTGTATATCCTGTATAGTTATCGAAACTATAATAATCGTAACATCGATATCATCATAATTGCATTTTCTTCAATTCATCATAGCCCGTCGGTGTGGCCGCTACGGTGATTTCCAATGTTAAGCAGCCTAGGCCGTGCACTAGCTTGGGCGGCAGGCAATGGAGAAGAAACCCAACATATTCATTTCTATTAAATGAAAGAAAAACTCATAAGAAAAAGCTTAACCTATTCCTGCAGTAGTTATCTGCATAAAAATCAAATGAGTATTATATTTTTCGAGTTCGTCGTCAAGTTCGCAGACGAAAATGTTCAGTGTAAAAAATTCGCCACGAAATTAAACTTAAATGGGCCACATCTTTCGACCCTCAAATTCGTCTTTTTTCATAACCTCAGCAATGCAGTACCGAAATTACCAAAGTAACTTACGAATCACTAATCTACTAGATGTTACTAGTGTGCTATTCGCAAATGTTGAGTCATCAATCTGATACCAGTACGTTCCTACAGGGCTGCAACCTTTTGCTGCCCATAAAATACTAGCCTTATAGTCCCGACACCCTGTGTGTAGCTGGTCTGAAAGCGAGAAGAACTTTTGTCAAATATATACCGTTATGGATTTATTTCTCGATATTCTTGGAAGTCTTTTAAGTGCAAAGTCTACCTGGTCGTTAATCCGACAGCCGCAAAGGTCTTGGGAAACTACGAACATTACGTATCAGCGGATACAAACGAAATGCCATACATAGTGTACATATTTACAATGGATTATTGTAATATTTGCAACATGTTATTCAAAGAAATATGAATAAAAATTGGAAAATGTTTCAAACCTTGCACGCTGCACATCCGGATATATTATACATTTAGATAATGAGATAGGTACGTACGACAATCGATGCGGTTATTCATCGCGTGCAACGTGTACAATTTGTTGGGGAACGTTTCAAATTAATACGAGATGTTGAGGAATCGGCTTCGATTCGGCCAGTGAGATTTCTAAGGTCGTGGTGGAAAGAAAAAAGGGAGTTTTTTCCCGTTTACGTTTCAAATTAATCACACATTGAAATACGCCATCGTGTCGTTGACATGTCGTAAAGTGCTGAGTTTAAGGTGGGTCAAACGTTTCAGCGAGTAATTTTAAAGGATACTGATTTTTTTCAAACACAGCTAGGTCCGACAATAGTTCAACTTCGGAGATGCCATAAGTTTCGCAACATCGTTTGCAATAAAAATAAATAATAAAATTTTGGCAAGTCGGGGCGGTTTCTTGTGAAAAATCGACGGCAGCCAAGTTTACGGTTATTCACAAGAAACTGTGCCAGATTGCCTAGACTTTCTTAAACATACTTCTCGATAACAATGTGGTGGAACTTATTATGGATCTCCAAAATTGAACTTTTACTGTCTACATAAAGTGTCGAATTTTACTGACTAATTTTATTATCTGCGGTTTAAAAAAAAATAGTATTTCGGGACGTTCATTCTGGTGAAACGACCGACCCGAACGTAGATTCATTCGCCAAAGAAACATGAATGAATTTATAGATATTTAATTTTTCGGACGAACAACACAGGAAGCAATGCAAATAAATTTTTTTTTAACCAGTGCGGCTCCATTATCGTCACTTATTGGGGCTTCCGTTTTTTCACGCATAGAGCACACATGTGGCATACGGGATGCGGGTACACGATGGAACAGAACGGAGACTCAAAAAGTGTGCATGGCATGAATCGCTGGTACAAGTTCCGGGGAGTTGACGCAGGGTAAAATTGCTTCGAGAAGCTGGAGCTGTACGAACTTTGTGTTTGTCACGACGGCATCTGAACCTAAAACATTCAAGGGTCTACATTCATCTCCCGGTGGCGTCGAAGTCCCCTCTCAAGTTTTTTAGTTGACGCCTCGACGCGAAATTGTAAACAAACTTTGGGACAAATTTCCTGTTCCCGATTATGGTGTTCGATTGAAAACTCGACGAATATTCCGGCAGGTACACCTGAAGCAAATTTCATGGCTTGGTGGTATTTACAACAAAGGTCCATGACAAAATATAGTACAGTAAAGCTAATGGTAGTTTATTTACAGGGAAATCATAATACGAGTAACAAAACGTTATTGCGATTGCTCCGCCAATAAACTTTCGTAACTTTTACTATACCAAAATTGACCACATTGAAAGATCTTTCCCAGTTTTACTATACTCTTCTGTATTCCGTGTTTTTCCATAATGAAAACTATAGTAAAAGTATATCTGTAGAGTGACATTTACTATATGATCTTTTGTAAACTATGGTGAGTCCCAGATAGTTTTACCGT
The DNA here is from genome assembly GCA_944452715.1 of Ophion slaviceki. Lineage (NCBI taxonomy): Eukaryota > Metazoa > Arthropoda > Insecta > Hymenoptera > Ichneumonidae > Ophion > Ophion slaviceki. The sequence continues at coordinate 801,241 of OX101785.1, read as the reverse complement.
ATATCGTTTACTATTATGAACAAGGGTATATCAAAACTAGCTATAGTTCTTTGGTAGGATAATCATATTATGGTGGCTACAACTATATTATGATTGTCTTGCCACTAAAGTACAGTGAGTACTATTAGAGGCGTAGCCAGGACTTCCTTGGGGGCGGTTCGATATGATTTTCTAAAAATGGTAATTGACCCGGTCGCTTCGCTCGTCCGCAGCTGTTCTCTATCCTGGCATAACAGCTCTGAGCGCACTTCGTTGCACGTTAAAATTTACACTTTGAAAATTCTAAGAATAAAATAATAAATATTCGTAAATATCTTTTTTATTCGCAAATCATATGAGTATAATTTGAACATTCGGGTTAAAGTTTTGCCGCATACGAGATTTAGTTGTAACGGTTTTTCATAATTTTTAGATACTCATTTATTACATTTGACAAGATTAATTTACTCAGGTACATAGATAGGTTTAACGCCATTTGTTAAATCGCTCAACAAGTACTGTCGTGTTCCTAATAAAACCTCCACAGTCAAATTACCAAACTACTTAACTAGACTTTACGTATCTAAATTTTGCCTATGAAATAAGAAACCTCCATCGACTGACTTGTGTGTCAGTCAAAACATTTATGACATTTCGATTGACTGGACCCTGGGCTTGAATTCTGTAGAATAGACCAGTCGCGCCAGGCGCATATCACGGTGATCGGGGTGATCTACGTACAAATTTGCGCAGTTGTCATTATGAATGACAACTACGATGCTCAGATGTTGAAAAATGTGCTAGGTTTATGAGATTTTTTCGAATTTTTGGAAATTGTACTTGGTAGATTTGCATAACGTTTTTATGGGACCACATCCCTGTTTTCCTTTGCAGCAAAAAAAACCATTCAAATCGAACCCGCTATCACGGCGTAATCAGTGTCAATACGTCTCGTATCCTATCGATTACGACCAATTCGAGTTTAGCAGTCCAATCGAGTTCCTGACAGCTTTGTCGATGCAAAATCATCCGCTGATTACAAATTTCCCAGGTAGAACCCGATCGGGCCAGAACTCTTAATGCGAGACATATTCATATAAAAAAATCCATCTCCCGGGCTAAATAAGGCCAGGACGAGAATGGAAGTTAAAAATTCGTGACTACCAAACGAGTTTACATTGCATGAAAGTCTACCTGATAAAACGCTCATATATATACCCTTCTCAAATGTGATTTGTTAAAAATTGTGTATCATAATTTATACAGAAAAATATAATTTCTGAAGAGGACCCGAACCAGAGGGCCGAAACGTAAAGAAAAACACCGTTTATTTCCGTCGCTAACCTTGGAAAACCTCATTGGCCGGACCGAAGCCGAATCCTCAACGATTAACTAACAAAAATACATAGAAGACGAATAGTTTGAAGTTGGTTTAATGTAGTTTTATGTGAAACATTCGAAAGTAAAATTACCTTCTTGTAGTTTCATACTATCCTGTATTTTTTTTAAATTGTATTGGTTTGTTCTAGCCGTACAGGGTCTTCCCCTTTTTACGAGCCCCAATCCGCCTCAACATCGTTCTACCTCCCATTCCACTACCCCTATATCCCCTCCACAACCGCGCCCTACCCCCCCACTTTGCAGCCGTAGCCTTCTGTATCGAATTTACCATGACATATCTGCCATGGGCATAAAGAAACTGTAGAAAACCTATACCGATACAGCCGGTCCCGAGTTCGCCTCCTGGTCACGGAACTAGTCGTCCTTCGCCGAGAAATGTCGGAGAAAAACATTTCACGACGAAAGTGACGCGACTGGGATTCGAACCCGGGACCTCCCGATCCGCTGGCCAGCACGCCAACCACTAGACCAACGCACGGGGTATTCATACTATTCTGTATTAATTTTGTACTAATTTTGAAATGTCCATATTGAAATTATGTAATTTTATATTCATAAATTTTTCGCTTGACTACATGAGCCGGCGCGGGGGGGTCCCTATTCTGCCCTACCCTACTCCCACGACTACTATTATACCCCTTATCAGAGTTAAATAGTACATGAAAAAGGAGTATAGTGTGCTGTGCCACTAATGGCATAATGTACCCCCAAACATGGTACAGCCTATACTATTTTTCACCATGGGCGAACTTATTTTTTTTTACGATAAACCGCGTTCACTCTGTATGAACATTTGCAAAAAACTTCTCTTCGATGCACATTTTCATAGAAATCAAACACAGAATGATCGGGATGAACGTCCGAGAGTTCTCGTTTCACGAACCTTTATCGCCGATGCGGATTTTTGCGTGGAAGATCGCCACGGAATAAGTCCGCAAGAAATATATGATATCGAGTGAGGCAACAACAAAATTAGCAGTGGAAATATTTTCCAACCTATGAGACTAAGGAGGAAAGTTTTTCTACAAAAGATGCAAAGTTCGAAGGGAGTCATTGAGTGGACGGCTATTGTTGTTTCAGTATTTCCTCAAGGAATTCAAAATAAGTCCACGCACCAAATTTTAAGGTGATCCATCAACATTTAGTATAAAAAATCGATACGTAAAAGCCCGCAAGGGTAAACGTCGGAACTCAGGAAGTAAAGAAAAAACATTTTAATCGTATTTTCGAAATATCGGGGGCGACTCTGTGCTCAATTCGTTGAGGGGGCATTGGAGGTAGTAAATAGGAGGGGATGGGAGAATGGCGCGTGGAAGATGCTGCGTCGGCGTCAAACTCCCGTAGCGACTGCAGCGGCGCAACTGGATCTGTAAGAGGGACACGTCTCGAAATTTATATGAAAGTAAAGATGCGACAGTCAGCGCGTGCACGTTAACGCGTTCGCAACTTTCAAACCCGATGCTTCTTCGCCCTGATTCACATATGACAGACAAATATATACAACGACGATTACCAATTCTCGTGCTTCGTGCTCAAAATTACGAAGCCGGGACGGAGTAAAAGTGAGACATCTGTAAAGCACCGCCTATTATTTCCGTTTTCGTGGGCGCCCCAAACGCGCGTTCGTATTGGCGTGATCGTTGAAGATCTTCTCGAATGGTAAGCGCATTGCTTTCTTTGACTTCCGAATTGATATTTTCACGAATTATTCATTTTTACTGAAATGTGCGAATAAATAATTCGTCTTCTACGAAAAGATACGTGCACGAGATGGTGCACGCGCTCTTGTCTAAATCCCAGAAAGATGTCTTGCAGCGGGCAAGATGGCCCAAGTGATTTTTTCAATTTGCCTGTAAAGATGTGAACCTTTACTGAAGTTTCAATCGGAGCGAGTGAATTGGCCAACGTAATTTGTTACAGTTTTTGATAAAGATTTGCCTTTATACGAATTTCGAAGATTCAAAAGTTAATTTGACGACGAAAAAACGAAACAATAAGGTAGATTTGGCGGGACACAAGTTTCAGCCCTTGGCGATCGAATGGAGGGATGTTTTCGAATACTTTCCTAAACTTCTACCATTGACCTGTCAGGAGACAAAACATCGCTGCAATAACCCGCCTCTTCGTTATACTGAATGGTTAGGCGAGTCAGGGGGGTTAACCTTTAACTCTGTAATAACAGTCTCTTTGTTTTGATCCGGGGTGTCCGGGCTATAATAGTCGTAACTTCGACGGCGTTCTCTTGCGGTCTTGGATCTCTTGGCATCGGTAGAAGAAAAAGGCTTCGAGTCTTAAAGTCTCCGTTGAACAAAAGTAAACAGCAAAAATCAAAGCATTTTTAATCAAATGTATGGTAAAAAGATTCCAACATTGGGAACACTTTGGAATCATGTACAGAATTTCAAAGTACAGTAGAGAAAAATGATCACACAGAAAAATGTATTTTCCATTGAAATTTCAAGCTTACGACTGTTGGAAAAAAAAGTTACAGCAACATGTTGTTAAGATTCCGCAAAAGGCGGTAAATAACGTTTAAATAATAAACTGGAAAGTCGACAGCCTCTACATGTCGTGCGTGTATCACTGATTGGAAAACACATCTAATCTTGTTGTGGGCAAATTAAAATACATAGAGATTGCGCGATCAGCATAGATGTACATACTTGCATATATTCACAGGTATAAGTCGAACGTGTGACAGAGCCAGTGTAAGGGCTCTGCTATACCTGTAACGTTGGTAAGAAAACCCTTTCAACTTGCTAATGGGACGGTATTTATTCGACTTAATTGGTGGCCACACCCACACCGAAAAACCAGCATAGAATCCGTTCACGCATTATCATCGAGTCTACCACATCACGAGACGCAGCAGCGTCTTGACGCCAAGTAATAAAACAAAAAAAAACGTTTACCTCACTGACGAACACGCCGTGTACTCTTTATACACTAACATGAGATTTTGACTGTCACTGACTGATGACGTTTGACAAGTGTAATGTGATTATTCCCTGTCGTTTGGTTCAGTTTATTTTTCGATCCTACCTCTCAATCCCGAGATCTCACAATTTTGGGCCGACCTCGTCTAGCGGAGCTCTCCAGCTGACTGCTATCTTGCCTGCTATCCGATATAATATGTTACAAAGTGACGTGTTTTGACAGCTCTAATTTTGTTATGATTAGAGTGTTTTTAAGCGTGAAAGAAACGGCCCTTTTCAGGGCCAAAAATAATAAAATGGCAAAGCGTAGTATCGGCTTGCATTCAACATAGATACGACAAAATTTCCATTCTCAGGTATAAAAAGTCTCTTTCGGGTACGGTTTCAGAAACTGAAACCAATTTTCAGGTAATAAAAAGTGTGAGCAATAAAAATAAACAGTCTCAAGGTATAAAATGTTGATTGTTTTTAGCTAGTATAAAACAAATGAATATTTTTGGCTTTCCAGTGCCTCATTATAGAGCATTTTATTGTCGGTTTTACAGCAAATAAAAACAATCAACATTTTATATCTTTAGAGACTGCGATACCAAAATTATGAATTTCTTCGCAGCGACCGGCGATACTGAAAACCTCACATTTCTACATATCGAGGAGCCAGACCATGTATTTTTCTCCCATCAAGAAAAGGCAATTAAATATGTATATATCTATGAATATACATTTCTCATTGCATTTCACATTGTTGATGTGAGACAAGTTCATGAATTGGCTCCTATATACCGAGAAATATACACTTTCCAATGTCTCCAATCGCTGCAAAAAATCCATGTTCTTCGTTTCGCAGTCTTTAAATATATGAAATGTTCATTGGTCTTAGTTAATGTAAGACAAACAATAATATGTTCATATCAGTAGGCACTGAAAACCCAAAAATGTGTATTTGTCTTACATTGACTAAAAACAATCAACATTTTATATCTTTAGGCCCTGCGAAGCCAAAAACATGGACTTCGCAGCGATCGGTGACATCGAAAACCTCGAACTTCTAGATACACAGAAACTAGTCTATGCATTTTTTCCACATCAATCAAAGGCAATAAAAATATTATATTTCCATGGATACATATTTTTTATTGCCTTCAGTTGATGCGAGATAAATCTAAGAATGCGCTTCTCTATACCGAGTCTGTCTCCGATCGCTGCAAAGAAATCCATGTTTTTGGCTTCGCAGTCTCTGGAGATGTCAAATGTTGATTGTTTCTAGTCGAAAAGCAAAATATGTGTTTGTCTTACGGTGATTAAAAACAATCAACATTGATTTCGACAGTGATTGTATCATTTATCTGTTCCCCAATTCAATTGTCAATTGTTACTTGTTCAATTACCTTGAGAGTTGAGTAGTGGAGAGGACAGGATGCTTCGCCGAGTTTTTTTTTCAACTATGAAGGCCAAGTCGTTGCACAGCATTCCCAGTGTACTTGTGTGGTACATACACTACCACTCAAAAGTTTGGACACACCAGTCGATATTTCGTGCCGCACTAAAAGTTAGATAGCTCCGTCACAAAAAAAGATAACCAAATTCAACGAACGGCGGTTTGAAGGGTCCAAATTCAGTTTTGTTCTGCTCTTTTAAAATATTTTTTATGATTTCTTTTCGACCCGGTACGCACTTTTGTACGTGATCGTTTTTCGGCTATTTTTCGACCATCGACAATTGGGCGCATAACGTATGGAAAAAACATTGTCATTTTTATCCATGATAAACTTGAAAGGGGTAGCAGGAGCTCCATTTTCGTTTTTTGAAAAGTTTCCCACGATTTTTTTTTCGGAAAGTTATTTCATTTTTTTCTAAAAAAAAAAAAAATTTGGCAAATGCAATGTAACTCAAGAATTATAGGGTTTAAGAGGAAATGTCAAAGATGTAAAAAGTTGTGCAAGTTTATACTGGATCACCTGGAATTTTTTAAGAATTTTCCTGTGCGATTGTTTTCGACTATTTTCGTTCGAAACTCTGAGTAGGATGGCTTAAGGTAGAACGAGCGCGCGCCCTTGATTTCTATAGATTTCGTTAATATTTTAACCAGACATTGTTCATATCATTATGTTTGTTTGAGTAAAATTTCACAACATTCGACTATTTAGATTGGGAGATAATGGGTTTTAAAATTGCAACTTTTAACACTGCACGGTCTGCTTTGACCGAAAGTCAGGTCGCATAATTCGTCGTACCATTCTATTGTGTTCATAAATTGTGAATAAAAATTATGTTTAGATAGCGAACTAGTTAGGGAAAAAGTGAAAAAAGTTTGGATTGCCTTCAGTATTCAGTTTTGCTAAAATCGTTCAGTAAAGACAGAATAATTCTTCGTGAAAAATATTTGTCCCCTATTACAAGAAGACATATGGCAACACCGCAGAACAGTATTGTTCAATATTTTGAGAAAAAAATAATTATCGTGTTCCTAAAGTTAAAACTTTCATCATAAAAATATATTTGTATTATAAATATTATATTTTATATTGTTTATGTTATCTTCATTAACAAATAAAAGTGTTGGTTTATTCATAACTAATTAAAAACTTTGTTCGATGAAAAATTACTTCCAAATAAAAATTTGTGTTGCAGTATTATTTTAAATATGCCGCGCAAAGTCACGTCATTGGATACGTGGAACAATGGGGTGTTGGCATGTCTTCTTATTATAGGGAACAAATATTTTTACGGAAAATGATACTGTCTAAATTTCAATGCAGACCCTGCAGTGTTAAAAGTTGCGATTTTTTAATCCATTATCTCTCAATCTAAATAGTCGGCTGTTCTGAAATTTCACTCTAACATGCATTATGATATGAACAATGTCTGGTTAAAATTCGAACAAAATCTATAGAAATCAAGAGCGCGCTCGTACTATCTTAACTCGAAAAGTATGGCTTTTAGGACTATCAAGAGGAAAAACTCTTAATTTTCGATTTTAAATTTACTTGAATTTATTCAGAATTTCTTTTGAAACTTTTTTTCAATTTTTTTCGCCTAACCTCGTGGAATCGTCCAAAAAATTGATAGGCGTGTATCGAAAACTATCGAGTTAGAGCCAAAATATCAAGAGAGGAAAATGTTGCAGTGTTTTGTTTTAAATACGTTGAAATTTCTTCACATTTTTTTTCAAACATTGTTTCAAAAGTACCTAGGCAACCTGAAAAAAAACATAAAAAAATGTTGAAAAAAAAATCTGAAAAAATGTCAACGTATTCAAAGCGAAACATTGCAATATTTTCCCCTCTTGATATTTTGTCTCTATATCAGTAGTTTTCAAGATACGCCAGTCAATTGTTTGAACGATTCTCTGCGGTTCTGTCAAAAAAATTAAGTTTTTTTTAATCTGAAAAAATGCAAGCGAATTTAAAACCGAAAATGAGAAAAATTCCTTCTATTGATGTTTTGTCCTAAACGCCATACTTTTCGAGTTAAACCATCCTACTGATCAAAATTGTGAGCGAAAATAGTAAAAAAAAAACAAATCTCAAAAGCATATTCTGAAAAAATTCCAGGCGATCCAGTATAAATTTATGCAACTTTTTACATCTTTGACATTTCCTCTTAAACCCTATAGTTCTTGAGTTACGTTGCATTTTCAAAAATTTGTCTTTATCCAAAAATGAAATAACTTTGCGAAAAACAATCGCACGCAACTTAAAAAAAACGAAAATGGAGCTTCTGCTACTCCTTTCAAGTTTATCATAGATAAAATTAACAGCGAAAAAATTCCATAAGTTTTGCACCCAATTCTCCATAGTCGTAAAATGGCCGACAAACTGTCACGTACGTACAGTGCGTACCGGGTCGAAAAAAATCATAAAAAATATTTCAAAAAAGCAAAACAAAGCTGAATTTGTTCCCTTCAAAACGCCGTTCGTTAAAATTGGTTATTTTCTTTTACGAAGCTGTCCTACTGTTAGTGCAGCAAGAAATATCGACTGGTATATCCAAACTTTTGAGTGGTAGTGTACGTTGTACTGTTATATAATGGTAATATCAATTTTATGTTATAATAGTAATATCATTTTTTTCAATGAAAATAAAATATTTGGAAAAATATTATTCCTAAGGTTTAACAGTTTTGTGTACAATAGAAATGTTGTACACAAAACTGTTAAACCTTAGGAATAATATTCTAGTAAACTGGCTTCGCTAGTTTGAAAAATGATATCTCACTTTTTTTATACACTTGATTAATTTAAAAAGTAGATTCAAACTATTGCTTGAATTAAAAGAAACAATAATTATAAGGTGGATCAGAATGTTTTTATAAGTCAAAATAAACGATAATGTTTTTGCGGTTTTTTTCATTACTTGGCGTTCCTTTTTAACTTTTTAAAATGATTTAAAAAGTAAAGTAAGTGTACGTGTAAGTAAGTGTAAGTGGGTGAATTTTAAGTATGATCTATACTTTAGTTACCTGTTAAATTATGGTGCGTACAAGCGTTGCAGACACATGCTTGCATTTCAATTCGTCGCTCAAATTCATATTCAACTGCGCATTGATGAAAGAAACTCAATTACTATTCCTGATTATTGCAACGAAATATAATATTTATAGAATATCGTATTACGTTATATAAAATAATATTATGTTATATTGTAATATGCTTTACATGTATCATTTTGAAATATATAATTAAACAATTTTGTAAAACAATTAAGAATATTATGTTTGGATTATTACTGTTTTTTCGTGCATGGCAATAGGGAGATGTGTGCATCCCAACTATTTTCAATACAAATCAATACAGGTTTGTTGCGGGATGTCGTTTAAAAGTTTGAAAATGATCGCGTTAAAATTTTTCAAAGGTACTTGACGACAAGGCGGTTGTGGTGCCTTTCAATATTATGAAAATCATTGAATCCCGACGATTATCTTCAGGACAAAGTTAACTGAACGAGCTTGACATTCTTCACGTGTACACAGAGTCCTTCTACTACGCAAATATGCAAATGCGTTGACATTGAAAACCTTATTTTTTATTATTTTTTTTTATTGTATACTCCTTCCGTACATTTTTTAAAATATCCTTAGCGTGTATTACTTTAATAAGTTCCACTTCAAACCGCAACAGCAGCATTTGACGTTCATGTCCCTTTTATTTTTCCATCAATAAGGTGCGATTTTCGGTGAGATATCTGGTTCAAGGTTATGCCCAACGAGTCAGATCCTTTTCGGGCTAATGGCGTGCCTATTTAGTCGCTAATTGGGCCAGGCGTGTGCTCTGCTGTCGCATTCTTCTTCGCCTTCTTCCCCTCGAGATCTTTTTGTCACATCTTTCCGGCTTTCGAAAAACTTCTCTTTACACCCGGGATCGTCGAGTCAAAGAGTCAAAGACGATTTGGGACTGCAAGATCCCAAAATAATTTAAAATGCGCGCAACCACCAAAAGATATTTGTACTTTCATCCTTCTGCATGAACATGCGAGTGCATCCGTCTCATTTCGCAAGTTCGCGGCATGCTCACAAAGATGATAAAATTGTGAAGCAAAACTGAAGCGTAATCGAAGCACATATAGAACGTATGCTTCATTTTTATCTGGAAGGATACTTTTTGTTTTATGCTTTTCACATAAGATAACGAACTTCAACATAATTATATCCATGTAAGACAATACGTGCATTCGTTGCAATTGTCGTCATTTAAGAATAATAAAATGGATAAATCAATGAAGATTTTCAATGTCAAATAGAATTTTCACAAGAGTTATTACAAAGAATAATGATTGTGGCATGTGCGGAAGAAAACGAATTAGGTACGTCGACTGTAGAGTTGTCGCATTCGCCTCAGTCCATGGTCCCTTCACGCCCGTACTGAAAATTCACTGGAATTAAATATATCGTCCGTTGTTTATTTCACTGCACTTGCTATGAAAGCAATACACGTAGTACAGCGTGCACAAGATCTAGAGACTCACCCTTTTTTTTAAGTTGTCAACTCCTGCAGTTCCCCCATGGAAATTTACATACGCAAAATATACTGCAAATTTATTTTATTAATAATTGAAATATATGTGAAATGTATGCCATATATTGAAAATATATGTTGCATATATGTGCCAAATGCTAATTTTCGTAACGTTTTTATATATGAGATGTATATGCGTGGTATTACTGTATATCAATGTATCATATGTCAATTATATATGTAGCATTTACCCTGCATACATACCACATATATACTGCATAAATGGTACATATATGCTACTTATATACAGATATGCATAGCATATCTGTATATAGTGTTTATATGTAATAGTGTACTTTAACTGGAAGTTAAGTTTTTTTAAGTTTAAGTTTTAAGTTTTATTAAGTTTAACTGCAATAGTGTTTATACACAGCATATATTTCTTGTCAGGAATAAGTATCAAAAATGTATGCGTCATATATGACGCATACATTTTTGATATATTTTTCTGACAAAAAAATAGATTGAAAATATATCGAACATATATGCGTCGTATATGCCTCATATATGCATCATATATAGTGTTTATACGTAGCATATATTTTTTTTGGTCAGAAAAATATATCGAAAATATATGTGTCACATACGCGTCATATATTTAGTGCATATATACTGAATATATACGTATTATTCTATTTTTTGTCACTATATATGCGACCGATATATATATATATATGTAGCATATATTTTCTGCATATATTTTACATACATAAATTTCCATGGGGGTAATACGCACGGCCCGTTAAATTCCCGTTTCTAAATTTTTGGTACCGCCCAATTTTTTTCTTTTGCTGCCAAAACATTAGTCGTTTAGGAGAAATTTTGGAGATCATTCTCAAGGTCAACTCTGTATATCCGCTTGACAATACGTGTCATTTACGACTGATTTTTCGCCCGCCCCCTCCCCCTATTTTTCGGAGGTTCAAATTCTTCTGTAACGCGTGAGCAATGCAGCTTGTTAACTAGAATTTTTCACCAGGGCGATGACAATATCGACAATCATTTGACGAGACGTGACATTGTTTAGGCACTCACTTGTTGCTACTGTTTCGGGTGATTCACGAAACGTTGAGATGGTCAAAACACCATCTCGTTGTCTAACCACGATACATGGAAAATGGATCAATTGAGCGATGAAAATGTACTGGACCTTGGCTTGCGGTTCATGCCTTATGAAGTAATGCCACTCTAGAATGTTGGAAAAATGCTAAAGACATTGCTTGGCTCAATTGATACTTCTTGCCTCGTGGATTGCACCCGAAGCAGGCCATGCCTACTGTCTAGTGGGATTGAAAGTGTTACGCGCTGCGACCATCAAACTGAAGGAAGCAATCGACAGGAAGAGGCCTATGCAAGTGAACAGGAGGTGTTGCTTTCCAGCATGACAACGCTGAGCCACACTACGGTGACTTGGCAGACATTGTTGCAAATCGGCTGGAATGTTTCAGTGCATACCTACAGTTCGATCCTTGCCCCTTCGGACGACCATGCTTTCGGTGCTTTACAGATCTCTCGCAATGGTGTAAACTTACCAGAATTGCGCAAACTGCTTGGATTAGTTTTTTGCCGATCAATCCCTGGAGTTCTACAAGAGAGGAAAGCCCTCAACCTATCGGAAAGATGAAAGACCATTCATCCAAGTAGAAATTGATCTAGCCTGTCTGAGTTACAACCTAGTAACTGGCTCGTCCAATTAAGCTCATGCGAACTGACCAATGGTTGGCTCGCTATGAGCTAGTAATATTGTGAATGTTTTGTTATCCAGCCCTTGTGTAGTCACTGCCCAGCTGATCTTGGTCACAAATGACAAAGTGCGGTTATGTGATTACGTGTAGTTCCATCGAGCGAATTACTCATGGCTGGCTAGCTAACTTGATTCGAGTTTTAGATGGCTTTGCAAAAGAAAAAAATTAACACTAGCTAACTGCGGCTATGCGCCCCTTGGCTAGTCACTGCCCAGCCGAGCTTGGTCATAAATTACAAAGTGTGCTTATGTGACTACGTGTAGTTCTATCGAGCGATTGGCTCATGGCTGGCTAAGCAACTTGAATTACAGATGGCGTTGCGAATGCAAACATTCTCAAGTAGGCATCTCGCCATGACCTAGCCAGCTAACTGCGGTTGTTCAACCCTTGGCTAGTCACTGCCCAGCCGATCTTGGTCACGAATGACAAAGTGTGGTTATGTGAATACGTGTATTTCCATCAAGCGACAGATTACAGTTACAACGACAGTTACAGATGATGTTGCGAATGAATAAAATCCTCAAATCGGTATCTCGCGATAACCTAGCCAACACTTCCCAACTGCGGCCGCACTAGCCGCAATAAATGATCGGACAAATACAATTTAAGGTTATGTATTTTTATTCGATTATCGCTCTCAATGCGAACGCATTTGAGTTATTGATCCGATAATGTTATTCACATTTATTAATCCACCCATTTTTCAATAATCTCACATTGTGTAGTGTAACATATGTAGACGATAAGAAAATTCAGAAATTAAACAAGTAGAACTGGCTCAGTGGACAACGTCACAACTCATCACCCAGAGGTCCCGGGATCGAAACCACGTTACGGAGTAAGCGTTTGTCTGAGATAATTGAAAAATTGAAACATTAATATATTTACAGCGCAAATATCATAACCCTAATTAATGAACAACGAAGAATATCGTAAAAGGGTCCAATGATGTAAATAATGTGCAAAAAAATCACGAAAATATAAATATATAGCCGCAAATTTTTTTAAATATAATCGCCGCCTAATTTTTTGTTCCCAGTCGCTAGCTGAAAAAACTAGGTCATGGCTAGGTCAGAAATATAATACAGCCGTGGGATATTTCTTTCTATCTAGTCACCATCTATTTTTTTGTATTCAGTCACTAGAGGACCAAAGCGTTACAAGGCTGGGTAGTCAATCGCTAAGACGGCTAGCTAATGGCGATTCGAAACATCACATTACTAGCTTGTGGCTAGGCGGTGATGACTTACGTTTTTCACTCGGGTAAGGTCACGCGAGCTCGCTAGGGAAACCCATTTGAATCGTATTTTGGCGCTCTGTTAAAGTAGCCTCAAAAACTGTCAAAGTTACCCTTAATGTCAAAGTCACCCCGTTTTACGGCACCCACCAATATAATCGGTACTAAAAAATTACTACACCATACATTAAAACGCTACCGATGCTAGTGATCAGCCTGACGTATCCATTGTTGATTTCCCGCTCGCCTAGTGGTGCAAATTGCAGTGATTAACGGCCGCCATTGTTAGAAAAAGTTTCTCCAGTGCTAAAAAGGATGTAATGAAAAGAATGAGACTAGGTGCGAATCTGATGAATGGCCCACCGGCAAAATACAGCCCTATGATTCTTCTTCGCTCAATTCGAAGCCGCGAAAAGCATGATATGATACGGATAGAACTGAATAGTCCTTTCGACTCACGGTTGATTGGCGAACTGATAACTATGCTGTTCGATCTGTCGAAGTCTAAAACAAGGTTCATTGTATACCACACCTGATGCAGCAATGGCACGAATTTTATGTTGGTTCGCATCAGCGTTTTTTTTGCCGAGCTCTCGGACGAGTTAAAGGTGGCCATCCGTCCGAGATGAGCTCGATTCCTGGAGTCTCTTAAAATATTGTCAGCCGTTGATAATAATTTCTCAGAGGGCGTCTCTACAATTGCCAAGTATTTTTTGGCAATGACGCCAAAGTCGCTATCACTGGTGCCTGGCTAAACCAACGATACATTGGATTACCCCTGCGAGGTACTACCACCGCTTCATCCAAGTTGTGCTTCGAGCCAGAAATATTCACAATCTCATAAATACCCATCTTCGGCAGAACATCAACACTGAACTAGATAAGTAAATATCTCTTGCGTTCGATTGGGCGTACACGTGCGTCCACCAGTGGTCGCCTCGCCGACATTCTTTCTGTACTTTATAAGGGAGAATTCACTCTTGTCTAAAGTTAGCAGGATAAAGCTGGTTCGTGTTGATGACAGATAAATTGTTTAGGAAAATGACTACTTATACTCTGTGCAGAAATGGACACGCGCGCCTTTGTGTGTTGGCCAGACTTGTCCGGTATGGTTGTATGCGATAGTACATGTGGTAGGCGTATAGGAGATTCATTCTGATACGACGACGTACGGCGTTTTATGGCCATAATCTTGAAAATACACGCGTGCACCATGCATTTAGTTGCATTTGGGTATTTGTATGGTCGATACCCGGTATCGCAAATACCCTGCGGAGGACAACTCGCTGTACCGATTCATATAGTTCAGCATAAATTGCCACGTGACGGGTATTATGATGTATTGGTAATTTCGTTTGGTGCGCTTGCCAGTCAGGCATTTAGATCGATGTTGCTGAACGTGCAATCCTGGCTGTGATTAGTTATCGCGTATGCTCCCCGGCTCTTACATGTTCGGTATAACTAACTAAGTGAATTACGGATACTTGAGTCGCGTATGGAACATAGATTGAATACGCGAGGCAATATTAGTTAACCTCGTTAACGGGTTTCACCACAGAGGATCACTGGGATATAAAATTTGTAATTAGCCTGGACCACTTCATTCTTTTTCTTATTTGTCTTCCTCATCCTTTCTCTCTCTCTCTCTCTCTCTCTCTCTCTCTCTCTCTCTCTCCTCCCTCTCCCTCTATTCCAAAGGAAACAAAGTGCCAAGTAGGAAAAAGCTAGCTATTCTTCCTGCTTTCTTTCTTCACGGCTAATAACTCTCTGAAGGACCGAGAGAGGATTGTTCTCGGCCATTTTTTGCCGCGGGCATTCGTCCCACCCCACTCCACCTCCGCCCTGCCTGGTCTTATTTTGGCGTACGCCAAGTGCCACGCTCCCTTTCAGTTTTCGTCATACTCTGCTGTCTCACTGCTAATTTTACTGCAATCACCGGTCGTGGTTGCGCAAAAAAAAGAATACGTATGTATGTTTTGGTGTTCCATGCTGAAAACTCACGCCGCTGTGCACGCTGCTATAAATGTACACTAATTGTAATGGAAGCGGTTGCAGAAGCGCCGAACATACGTAAACTCGATCTCGTAAAAAAAAAAAATACACTGCCTCGTTCCAGTCACAGTCGAGGGCACACATCTTACAGTCCTCGAGTGCAAGTGGCGCACTCTGCCCCTCTCTTCTTCTCTCTCTGAACAACGTTTTTTGTGGATCTCATTTTTCCTTCGAGATTTGACCACACGCGTCTCACAGTTGGGTATCGTTTTCCATCCATATCGTATGGCTAACGGAGAAATGTTCAAAAACTTCATTCATCAAAAGTCCTTAGATTTCGAATGGTCTTAGAAATGGGCGGCAAAGAGCTGCGGCATTCCAGCGACTTACTAGGTGTTACCAGCGTTAAAACACTAGAACTGGAATTATCATACGAATGCTACTAAGTTACTCGAGCGGCGCTGCCTGTTTACCGCGCATAAAATGTCGCCCTTGGAGGGGGAAGGGTGCAAGTATATCGGAGCCGTCCAAGGGCGACATTTTATGCGCGGTAAACAGGCAGCGCTGCTTGAGTAACTTAGTTGGAGTTGTATTGTTGGAGTTTGTATCGTTGAAACGCGATGAAAATACATTTTTTTATATCCAATCTTTTCGTCAATTTAGACTAAAACCTTCTCAAAACTATTTGCTTGATAACTTTTTAACACGACTATCGCTGAAATCGTTACGCCGTGATATCTTTATCGATATTCATTATTTTTCTCATATTCTACTCGCAGTTTTCTTTAAATCTGAAGAACATTGATTTTCGTTTTATCGCCGGAAAATCCTTTATTCGTTTTGAGGTAATAGATCGTACGTAAGCCAAATAAGCAAAAAAGGCCGATAACGAGTGTGTGACTGCCGTAATTCATCGTATATGATTTGCGAAAAAAACATTCACGTGCTCGAGGTAGCAGTCAAGATTCGAACCGATTATCTTCGCCGCTACCACCACTTTAGAGGATCTCGCGAATCCTCCGAAAAGGAATAACTCATCACTTAAAAGAGCTTTTGACAATGAAACATTTCTACGGCGATCGCAGCGGTGAATTTCCCGTCGGAGACACAGGCTGATTCTGTGCAGTTACATCAAAGGCTCGCAAAAAGACGTGAACATCCGATGGGTACGAAAAGGGCAACATAAAAAAGTCTTTGAAATAAATAAATAAATGTTCGTTTTTAAAAGGTTTCCAAATCAATATTTGTTCGCTAAGTAACGGTATTGAAAAAAAAAACAATAATTGTGAATATTTGACAATAGAGATTGTTTAAACAGTGTCGGATTCATCGCGCATAGAACCTTGCAATATCAAAAGCCTATTCAGTTGTTTTCACAGCACCAACTGTTTGCAGTCGTCGCGATGTTTTTTGTTATTTTTTTTGTTTACGTGACCCATTGGATGTTTCTTTCACGAATTGTTTGAGATTTGTTATCCGAAGGGTTACCAAAAATGCAGACAGACACTCCGCGACGGTCCGACGGACACGAGGAAATTACGAGGGCGCCTAGTCGCTGCGAAACCCTAATAAAAACGATCGTTGAACCCACCTTGTAGGGCGTACCTTCCCGACATATTACCAACAACGACAAACAGAAGAAAAAAAAAGTTATCATACGACGGGTCATTTGAATGAAAAAAGTTTTCGCGCGAATCCGCAACCTACAAAAAAGTTGTCCCTGCACTTCTGGTCACATGCATTGCTAAGCAGCAACCGCCTCGTGCTATCGATTGTCCCATTTCACCGATGTCGCCACCGTCGTAAAAACCGCTGCTTCCTCCGCCCTTCCGAGGGCTTCGAACAAAACTGCATATCCCACCGTTGTCAGCTAGGCCGCCGCATATCATTCGCCGAGATTTCTATACAGTAAATTGAATTCCCCGGTGAACTTCGCATGCCGTGAAGGCAGAATAAAACGACGTTCACCAGCGCACCCTTCGTACTATGCACGCTCATGTTGAGCAGTGTTTTTTCTTTTCTTTTTTTTCCTTCCGCAACGATTTCCGAACGGAAATCGTTGCCATGGCCCATTTGACCGAGCGAGTTAAATTATTTGTAACCGTAAAGACCGGAGGGACGTTTATCGGCGCTGCGGTAGCTACGATTGAAGACACGTCCCGTGTCAACGGGTTAACCCAAGCTCGTGGCCAAAAAGAAGAGGAATTTTCGTTAATTTTTTCTGACAAAACGGGTGGAGTTTTTCAGTTTTTTTTTTGCATAAAAAAGTATGGTTTGAAGGATCTTGTGGATTTTTTGTATTGAAAAATATCTATAAACGTGGTAGGTAAAATGCAGTTTGTGGAAAGCACCGTATGAAAAACGTCCGTCACGGTGACGGAAACAAATCTTCCAAAATAAAACAATCAAACGCATCACGCTTTTGTATGAAGTTATCTTGTGCTTGGACGAAGGTTTTAACAAAATGTTGATTGTTAAAAAAATTGCCGCAACTCCAAAGTGGAAGTTTCGATTTTCGGTGAAAAAGAGCTCTATTTTCGTAAATAAAAAAAACAATGCATCGAAAAAGAAGTCTCCGTTCAAGCGAGAATCCGTCGGAAACAAAAAATCAATATTAAAAAAAATGTTTACTATGTGCAAGCCCGAAAAAGAATAACGGTTAATCCGAGTCTTTTAAAATGAAGGATTTTTCGGTTTTGGCATAGAAAAAACTGGACAGAAACCCGTGCAAACGTGGCCGATTGTTGTAAGTTCCCGCTAATTGATTCGTGAGAATAGAAAAAAAGTCGTTTCGAATGATATTCGGTGCAGTCAGCGATCATTTTTTCCTCTCGCAAAGTATTCCGAACAATTATGCAGTTAAATAGTAATGCCAGATAACCTCAAACAGAATGGTAATAAAATATACCCTGCCGACAATAGTGGCCAATACTTGAATAGGTAGCTGTTGATTGCACACTGGACTGCGCATCGACTACTGAGCGAGTGGCAGTTTCACTGACAATAAGTTTCCGATGGTAAAGCAACAGAAACTCGGTAAAATGTAGTCGTCTAATGGACACAGATTTTCCATAGTCTCCTTATGCTCCCGTGCAAATGCAATAAAGTAGTGCATCAGGAATGAGCTGGCCATGGGTGACAATGCAAGGGGCTTCTGACGGAACTAGACATAGTAATGTGACGAATGGATGGTAAAAGACAACCGACCGTTGGAAATTAAATTGTGGAGAAATTAATTTAAAAAAAGTATGTTGCAGTAATAGATATAGGATATAGTGATAATGAATTAAGATATTTTATTATTATTTGTAAACATCGGTAGTAATAAAATGATGTTTTAATACCATTCATATAAAGGAAATACTCAAAAAATACAGTTCTTAGATGATTGAATACTAGAGAACATTTCGGTTTGACAATCCTCAGTAAACTATCAAGATATTCTTTTCCAAATGTGCGTACCCACGAGGGCCACTTATCAACGGGATTCAACACACTGGGGAATGAGTATCCAACATCAGACAATTTTCCACTGAAACGTAGCAGTGAGAAACCGGAAACCAATCAATCTCAACACTTTGGCACACGTAGTGACGTGGGGCTTTCGCAAGGGGACGTGAAGAGGAACAGAGGAGCGTCTGCGAATTAGATCTAAATTATAGATCGCCTTGGAGGATGATAACCATCACGGGTTGAGATTAGAATTGCATGACAAACGGGCCAAAGAAACGTCGGCAATTCTATGACGGATGATGACGAACGCAGATGGTAATAATTTATGATTTCCATCCACGATTCTGAATTGCCCATTTCCAAGGTTGGCTGACCCTATTGTTGCATCACTAGCCAAATGTCTCTACAGATTGGCCCACCAAACTTTGTCGTGTATGGCATAAAGTGCACGTTGATTTACGAAAATATCCATTATACGACGTTTGCGTCCCAAAAAATAACTGAAAAGAAGGAATGTTCACACAAAAGTTCATTGCGGATTACCAATAAAACGTTCCGAAAAATGATATCGGGTCTTCCTTTCGGATTGTACTGACTTAGGTTTATTAGCCCACAGAATCTTTCCCAAAATTTGTTCTCAATTCGTCGTTCAAAACATTAAAATTTCCGGATCGGACACAGAAATTTCTTTCGATGACAATCTTCATATCAATTCTTTCTGCTTGAAAGAATTCGCAACAATATCGATCATTCCATTGCCCTAGAAATTAAATAAAACTACAAATTCAAATAAATAAAAGATTCTCCAGATATCCGAGAAAATACGAACATTGCGGATCCAGATAGGCAATTTTGGAATTTATATATACATTGAAAAAAAAACTACGTGGGTTGACTAATTCCGTCATCTGAGGATGCCAACGAAACATTTATTGAAAAATGGAATGTTACGTTATTTTAACAATGATTTATTCAACCAAACAAAGCAACACTCGAAAAGATAATATAGGCACTTTGGTGATTCCTCTCAATATTTCCACCTGTGAGTGAAGAATTTTGTTAATGCAAATGATTGTATTTTCACTTTATTTAAAAATATAACAAAGCTTGTGCTGGCGACTTCCCTCGGGTGTGTGTTGGAAATTTGGTTCGTGTTCACATACGATTTTAGGGTCGTAGGGTAAGCTGGTATAGGAGTACGAACCGAAGCTTCAAAGTGGTGAAAAAAACAAACAAATACATTTTACGAATCAGTTTTTGTTTTAATTGAAAGAATATCTAGTATTCTGTTTAAATTATGAGCGACGATTGGGAATCTTATTTTTTTTTACGTAACAAACTAAAAACTACGAAATGGGATTTGCGAACTCTTAGACATACGGGCGTTTAAGAGTATGCACGGGGGTCGATAAGAGTACGCAAGCATCAACCGACATATAAATTACAATTAAAGTTGCCCACATTTGTATGAGCGGTGCATTTTTCATGCCGCCATTTTTTACACTTCACTACACTCGATCCATTCCTCACATATTGGTTCTTCGTATATTTTTTGTATACTTTGCATACTTGTAAAAAAATATATACTATATATATAGGGCATTCCACACCATTTCGCCTAGCCCGTGACCCTAGCCATTTTTGGTTTTCCTGATTTTTATTGTAAAATTATACCCCATGAAAGCAATATCCAAACCAATTTTTAGATTATTATCTCTCCTCTTTTAGGAGTTATAATTTTCCAAAAAATCTCGATTTCGGAAGTTTTGGAAACGTTTAAACGCTGATAACTCCTGAACTAATTGAGATATCCACAAATGTCACTGTAATTTTTTTATTTTGATGCATACGTTCGTTAGAAAATCTGAAAAATTTATCAATTATCGATGTCAACGTTTTTTTTTTGCTTCTAAAGTGAAAACTATTTTTTTTTCAAATAATTTCCTCTTTTTAATTATTTTTTTTTAACTCTCTAAAATAGAGTGACCCATTCTATGATTTTTCATGAATGGGTCACTTCAGTGACCCATGAAGACTAGTCTCATCATGGGTCTACTTTTCCTTCTATTTTTGTTTCGAATTTATCATATTTTTTACAGAAGATCATTTTAATCTCCAATAATGCTATTAATGATTTGTGATTTCCAATTCGGCTTTGTCAGGCCTGAAACGGTTTATTTTTCATTTGTGCTGAAATTAACGAATAAAAAATGTTTTTTATTTTAAATAATTTTTTTTTCGTTAAACTCCGCACAAAAAAAAACCGTTTCAGGCCTGACGAAGCCGAATTGGAAATCACAAAATCATTAATAGTATTATTGGAGATTAAAATGATAAAAGTCTTCTGAATTTTTTGGACATTCCTTTCATGGGGTACAATCTTACAAATAAATCAAGAAAACCAAAAATGGTCGGGGTCACGAGCTAGGTAAAATGGCGTGGAATGTCCCATATATAAAAAATATATTCTATATATATAAAATACTATATATATAATACATATATATGAATATATATATTTTTCTATACTTTGTATACTTGTAAAAAAAAATTAACAACAGTCGTATAAGAGTACGCGCGTACTCCTACACACCCAAACACTGCGTACCAAACCATCTGCACATTTTAAGCAAACATGACAGTTACTGCCATTTATTGATGAGATGCGAAATTACTTTCATTTTGAACAATAATCTTAGTAAACCGGCGTACGAAATGAATAGTTGTTTTTGAAGAAAGTAAATTGTGTATCCGTAAAACGGGTTTTCTCAGTTTCTACTTGATTGAGACAAAACAACGTGATAGGAAAGCCTGAAAGCGTTTATTTTCGCACAGCAAAGATTCAGAAAAAGGGCTTCAGCTGTGCCCAAACCGTGCCCAAACCCGCAGACAAACGGCCGGGGACAATTTTCAAAAATTATGCAATATCCCAACAGCGGCGTTATCTAATCACGTCAGTTTCATTTCAGCACACTGCAACTCGATTATATTAGCGCGATATATATATGTGTGTGTATATAAAGAACCGCTGGAATAAAAGTTTGCGGCGAATCGTCATTTTGTTCGGAGGTCTTATCGGGCACGTACATATCGATCTTTACAAGCTAATAATTCTCTTCTAACGATTTTCACTCCGCATTAAACTCCACAGCCGCAAAGAGAGTATGATGTATAAAAGTGAGATATATCGATACATATGCATATATAAAGTGAGGTCCATAGGCAGTAATCGACGACGCTTCTCGAATCTGCAATGCAGTATTGATTCTCAAGTGTGTGAATGGCCCTTTGAAACATTTCTCGGGCTTTCTATATTCTTTTTCGCTTCACAAAGGCTTTGTGTGTGTGCGCGCGCGCATATGTATTTGAACATTTATTACCATGGACCTACATACGAATGAAAAAGCTCTGCAAAGTTATTCAATCACGAACCAGGTGGTGCAGTTCGAATATATATATATATATATATATACGTATAGTACATACTTATAGCTGTTCATAACAGACACTGGTCACCGTTCTTACTAGCAGCACTCGAAGAAAAAAAAACACCTTAAAAACCCGGTTTCTTTATTCCATGCAGTTTGTAACACAATTCTCCTTGTAGCCCAGTAAAAGAACGAAAAACCAGCACTTTTTAGCGTAGAATATGAATTTTTGACTGAGGGTAGATGGTTGCATACTGAAAGTAACCCCAATAAAATGTTGCCCCTCAACTCGCCCCAATTTTAAGAAACAGGGGTTGAAAACTCAAAAATCGCCGTATCTCAGTAATGAATAGCCCAATCAAAAAATGTTTCAAACAAAAGTTGTTTGGAATAATAAAATACGTGCAAAGTTATCCGACATCCAATCCCCTATCTTTGAAAATAGCGGCACAAAAACACGAGAGCCCCACTGACCCCGGCAAGGACGCAGCGATATGTCTACTCCGCTCGCACACGCATCGACTCCGAATTTTCGAATTGTTTTTGTGCCGCTATTTTCAAAGATAGGAGGTTGGACGTCACATGACTTTATACGAATTTTATTATTCCAAACAACTTTCGTTTGAAACCTTTGTTGATCGGGCTATTAATTATCGAGATACGGCGACTTTTAAGTTTTCAACCCCTATTTTTTACGGTTAGGGCGAGTTGAGGGGCAATTCTTCCGTTTTCTCGCTTTTCGTCTATTTTTCTTCAGACCCCCTCCCCTCCGCCCTTTTCTCTCGCGCTCTCTCGCGGAAACATTTCTATTATTCAGGTACTACAAAACGTTCTGAATAAAAATTTAACATTGGCAAAAAATTGCATCTTTGCTCACTACTTCTGTATTATTTCATCTTGTTTTCAAAGCTGTCGTTCCCTCTGCCTCTGGCTCTCCTTTTCTCCCTTGAAGAACGCGGGCGTTCCAATTTTGCCTTTATCGTTGAGGCAGCTTCATAAGCGACAAAAAATAATGGGGAAGCAATGTGCAAGTTTCCAATTTGCAGAATTCTTTCTTTGTAAAATTGATACGAATCGAACAAGATTCCGTGGGATGACAAGCTCAAGTAGCTCTCATTTTCTTTTTTAGAGATAAGGGAGCTGTGAGCAGCAACTGGATTCCCGTACTTTACCTTCTTTCGCGAAAATACTTATAATGGGGCCATAATGGAGCTAGATCTAAAAAGTAATAATACGCGAATGAGCAGATTTTTACCGATCGTCATACATATTCTCTAAAACTAGTGCAAGTTAAAGCGCGAACAAACGTTTTTTTATTTTGCCAACAAGTCAAGATTTTATTAAGTCTAAACCGTTCTTACGTTTCTTATCAAACTAATTGACCTTCATCGTTCAATGATACTCCACTAATCATTGTAAGACTCCTAAAACATTATAACGAAAAATTTCGGTAAAATAAAACTTTTTATATGACATCGCTGCTTGCACTATTTAGAAGCAATGAAAATGAATTTGTTTGTATTTTGCACATTAATTTTGGCACATTTGTGCTGCGAATATCAATGATTATAGAGATTCAGGACTCGAACCGACAACAAAACATTTTGGATTATAGTAATGAAACAATGTCCGTTGATTTCCAACAATGCGAACTTTATCACTATATTTTTGTCCAAATCTGAATCACTTCTCGTCGACTCTCACAACGTTCAATGCGAAGCAACCTGCACTGATGCGCTATCGGCGTATAGAAAATGTAAATTGTCGAGGTAATACCTATTTGATAAAGACGGAACATTTACGAGGCAAAATGAATTTTTCGAGGAAACGAAATTTCTTGTGCCGCCCGGTGAAGCTTCTGTCGAATCTATTTTACGTATTAAGAACACCGTTGTATATATATATATATATATATATATATATATATATATATATATATATATATATATATATATAAAGTAATAAATACCGCGTAATTGTCCTTTTCTGCTCTTGCCATCATTCCTTCGTACCTTCATACATTTACCATTCCACCGTCCTTCCTCCTTCGCTCCTTTTTTACTGTGTGCATAAGGTAAGAGGAAACGTTCCATTCCCAGTAGAAATTCCGTCTGACACGATCTGAGGAGTCCGCCTGTTACTTACGGTGGCGAATTACTGAATTTTCACGACCCTCTCAGAGACCGAATTTAATTTCGGACAGAATCTCATTCTTTCGGGTTGGGGGTGTAGACTTTTTTCGCGTTTCCTTTTTTCTTGAGCTTTTATCCCACGAGTCGCGAAGTAGGAAAAGGTATGAGCCTAAGACTCGCATTCCATCAGCGGTTTTGGCACACAGCTACATTTGTTTGAGGTCTTGTGCTTTTCGAACACTGCGCACAGAGAGCTTTATTCAATCTCAAGAGACAACCTGTGGAAGAAACAACTTCAGCCGCATGTTATTGACAAATGGATAAACATATGAAAAACATCAGCCATTCATACGATGGAAAATGGTGGAGTATCCACTGGGTCCGAATTTAAAGTGAATTGGTCTATTTTTTCCCCCTCAAACACCAGTATTTTACAGATACCGATAATTATCAATATTCAACATCTACAACTTGGCAAACTGTGACGAAAATGTGACAGTCAGAACCTCGTCAAAGCGTTAGTCTTTTTTTGTTCTCCGAAGTAAGCGCCATATTTCACCTTAAAGTTTACTCGCCAAATGCTATATTCACGAATTATAACTAATTTTTGAAGCAATGAGTTCAGTAAGTAGAGATAGATAGATAGATAGATAGTTTTATTAGTGCTCTAGGATACTATATCTCCTCTGGCACACAAACCATATAATAACGCTTATAGTTTTTCCAATTCAACGACTCAATATGAAACAAAGCCTTACATTTAATTATACAATGGTAATTCCACGTGATGTTAATACATATCCGACAAATTCTGCACCTACTATATTTGATATGTTAATAACTCCTATCGTTTTATGAATTGAATTACATTATATTCCTTTACAATTAAATTAAACTTTAATTTTAGATTTAAATTAGACCCTTCAGAAGCAGCTTATAAACGAGGTAGACAAGGCCTTTCTTCTAAGGTTTACACACCTGGATGGTAGCGAATTCCACAGATAGGAGGCTGAAATCCCAAAGGAGTGCCTTTGACATTCAGTCCTAAAATGAGGAATGCGAAGATACCCATGGCTTTTACGTAAGGGCATATTTCTGCTAGGATTGTTTATTTTTAGCAACGAACTTACGTACGTGGGCCTTCCAGAGTGGAGGACTTCATATGCTATGCGTAAAATATAAAATTTCCGATGATGTGTGATGTGTTCAAACAGTTTGGCATCAAATATGAACCGCACACAGGAGTTTAATGCCACCTTGAGAATGGTATTATATTCATCAGCTAACCCGAATAGGATACAGCGACAGTAGTCGAATATTGGTAATATAAGAACAGATACAAGTACAAGATACAAGTACAAGATACAGATACAAGAGAGAGAGAGAGAGAGAGAGAGAGAGAGAGAGAGAGAGAGAGAGAGAGAGAGAGAGAGAGAGAGAGAGAGAGAGAGAGAGAGAAAGAGAGGCAAGCCACTTTGCTACGACAGATAAACATGTCGAGCTCATAGGCTTTTCTATTGGCCCCGAAAAAACGCCAAACGGTCGGAATTGAAGTTCGAAAACGAGAAAACCTTTTTTCGGTTCTGTTTTTTATTTTCGTAGGTACTTCTCCAGTGACGATATTTAAACGGAACGACGAGAGCGCAGCCCAAGCGAATTTCGACTAAGAGTGTTCTGCTATCGAACAAAGGAGAACGCAACGAACAAAGTCCATCTCGAATTGAATTGACATAAAAAAACGCAGAACAACGGCGAATCTTTGCAAAAGGATACCGCTGCGGAATTGTTTCGAACTCGGCGTGGCCCCAGGGAAGACGAAACAATAATAATAAGATCCACGATTAATGTAACGAGCGTGAAATATTCCAAGCCAAGGACAAGAGAGTAAGGAATAACGAATGAAAGAAAAAAAGGATGAGGGGAGGTGATGTTTGAGAACTTTGACACTCTGACTTCATCCTACCGGAAACACGAAAGGTAGATACGGACGGAAGGAAAATCCGGAAAAGAAAGCGTGAGAGAGACGAGTAAAGTTCAGATGCGAATGTCACGATAATCGTTGTTAAAAACGATAATGTAAGGAAACGCGAATTATGCCGAAAAGAAAGAGACGACGACGACGAAGACGACGACGACGACGACTCGACAATAACGCGTACCCCACAAAGATAATTGCGAAATAATGGTCGATTTCACGGGTGTCGATGGTTCGAGCAGTGCAAACAATACGCAAATGTTATGCAGTCTACGATATCAGCACTTCAGCATCCCTGAAGGCGGTAAGAATTTTAACCTCCCTCAACTCCGCATTTTTCTTTTTTACATTTTCGGATTACATGTATTATTTACATTTGTGCTTATTATTATTGATTATTGATTATATGACTTTCTTTTCTCCTTAATGGTTCGCCTATTTTTTTTACGTCGCATCCATCAATACGGAGACTTATCGTTTTGTTTTTCAGAAATCTGGTGTGGTTGGGTGTGGGATTCGATCCTCTGTTGGCCACCGATCAAAGCTTCGACGACTGCCAAGCAGCGATGTCCCGTAGAGAACGGGGTTGATCCTACCAGTTAGTGAGATTTATATCTTCCATTGTGCATTAAAAAAAAAACTAGACTAATCTGCTTTGCGCGGTCCCATATTTGCTGAGAGGTGTGAACGTTTTTTCACAAACACAGTAAGGCAAATGCCCGATATCTTCAACGGTTTATACAAAAAATTACCGTACAATGGTCGACAATTACAGGATTTCGATAAATGGAAATAAAAAGGATATATATAACGAATATTTTCATTATTCGAAAGCATGATTAGATATTCAAGGATATAGTTGCCAGCAATTCTTTTCGCAAAATAAAAAAGATTAAAGTATACTTCTATTGATATATGTATATATCACCAAGAAAATTTACACGATATCAATATCACAGAAAAACCGATAATTCGTATCTGAAAATTATTTTCAGGCGTAATCGGGATAGTTTGATATATATTTTATTCATATTTATCAAGTGTACATTGTTTGTTCTATTAATTCGCATTTACATATGCTCTCTCCCTCTCTCTCTCTCTCTATTCTGGCAAAAACCCAATCTCGCTTAATTCGATTAGTAAGTGAAGAGAACGTTGGTCTACCCGCTTGTATTTCACGCGTGGTCAGCGATATGTGGCTGACCGAGAGTACAAAAAAACCTTCCCCCCAAGTTCACGCTCCCAATGCATTTTTCTCGAGGTTACGGGCACCGTCCCAAAAGTTCAATTTACATACCCTCGAACTCTAGTACCCTTCCCTAGCAAGTTACGTATACCTCAGGCATTGGCATACCAAGGCAATGAATCCTCCAGGATTATTCACGAATCTGTCTGAGACCTGGCATTTCATACAGAATTTGCACGTGATGCTTCGCGACAAGTAAACACGATGATCGTTCGATCATCTAAAACCAACTTGGCGTGGCGAATTTTCATTTTATCCTTGTCATCTTTTTTATCAACCAACATGTTTTCGCGTGGCGTCAGGTTGCCAGACTCTGATGATGAGGATCCCGTAGGATGTTTGAGACATTTTTTAAGGCTAACTCTGTCAAGAGCAATTTGGCATATGAAAACAATTCATTGTAACATTAGTTAAAGCGTATTGAGTAGAATTCATTCAATGGTCGAAGATAAAAAGGGTACGTCTACAAATTAACAATCAAATGCAAAAATGAACAATGATGAGTTTGTAATAAATCCTTCATTCGATTGTTCATAACTAATGTTTAGTGATTAATTGAATAAACATTCAATTAATCAAACTGATCAATTTTACGGAAAACAAGATTTGATTGGTTTTGACTATTGGCATTAAGACATTTCACCCTTAGCACGTTACACGAGTGTATGTTATCCCTGCTGCCTAGTCCTCTCCAACCATGAGAACCAAATGTTTTCTTGTCGATTTAAACCAACGTTGTTTACGACTAAAGTATTATTTTCAAGTCCCCGCTGTACCGTTGATGCGATTAAACGCTGTTCTCCATTCTCGTTCTCCTTATTTAACATATTTTGCCCGTGAAATCCTCGTAACCCGACACATACAGATTGCGGAGAAAATAAGGTTGAGTCACTTTCTTCACTTTCATCATTTCCCAGACCTTCGAATCCGAAATTACGATTTTTTTCAATCACGGTATTATGCGTCAGATCGGAAGTATCAGCATCGCGCCATCCCCATAATCTGCCGGACTTTTGAATAAAAATACTTTTCATTGGTTCATTTTTTTTAAATAATACATTTTTAATTATGATCAATTAGTCAGAAGTCACCCGATGACTAATTAAATCGTTGATTTGTCGCACATGTAGGATAATTATTAACTTGATTACCAATCAAATTTATTTGTCGTTTCTTGTCAAATTATTTCGTTTAATTAATCAAACGTTCATTCACAAATAATGACTGAACGTTATTCACGTATACTTCCTTGAAGAATCTATCACAGTTTTGCAAACGGATGGTTTCGAGATGACAAAAAATACTGTAGAGAAATTTTATACCAATAACTTATAACAAAAGTAGCCATTCTCGATTGGAAAAAGCGATTTTTTTAATGAACAAAATTCCATTATGCAATTGTTCGAAGCGGGAACTCTAAAAAATGTGTTAAATGTTTGTTTGTAAGCTTGGCGAAAAAATGAACAAAGCTCTGCTGGAATTGGAAAGGGTACGGATTAAAATATGAAGAAGAAAACGTGCAAATTCGCCGTATATATAGATACATGTGGGTGTATACGTGGGACGTTTTTCCAATGTGGCTGTCAATTATAGATGAGTGGAATATCAATTGGCCATGGCCCAAATCCTTCGGTTACTCCATGGGTCTCGCCTTCTCTCTCTCTCTCTCTCTCTCTCTCTCTCTCTCTCTCTCTCTCTCTCTCTCTCTCTCCCTCTCTCTCTCTCTTCCCGCCTATAAACCCTTGATCGTGTGTCTCATATGCGTCGTTTTAATTACAAACGAAACAAATGAAGTTGATAGCGTCGTCGAAATGCAGAAAAAATGATGTCTCCAAATGGCCAAAATTTTTTTCGACAGGTTTAGACTTCGAAAGTCACGCAAACGTTTTTCAAAATCCTTATTAGAGATCGAAAACATCACTGTGCGCAAAAGATTTCAGCTAGTGACAAAAAATAGAAACATGAAGAAAAAAATTCGTTGGACTCTAGCGATACAAACTTTCACGCAACGTTTCGAAAAGTTTAGAAAAGCGGCACTGACCAAGTTATGGAAAAGCATAGTGACATCGAAAAATGCCTAGTATTGGGCAAAGCAAAACAATTAGTAATCAAAGAGAATTGAAATAAAATTCGTAAGATAAATTGAATTTTTTTCCTCAGATTCAATATTGAATAATTTAGTTCGAGAAATGCACCCGATTTTATTGAAGACTAAACGAAAGTCCACGAGATAAACTTCGTTTTTTTAACAAACATATTTTTTCCCCGACTGCACTAATTGGCGTCACGCATACGAACTTGTTTTCTTTTTCGTACTTTTTTTTCTTCCACGAGTGTGCTAATAGCAGCGCGATAAATATTCAAACGCTCGCTGATTTTCCGCTTTTTTGTTCATTTTCTCTTCGACGTGAACCGAATGGAATAAGGGCCGGAAAAAGGGGCTCCACGATGAAGGTCTCTTTCGGTGCTGAGTAGTTTCTTCCTATTCGAGTGTCATCCGCGGCTCGCGCGCTAAGACGAGTGTTTCTTATCGCGTTCGTAGCAGAGGCGGAAGACCCGAGAAATGCCGCTTGCCGAATACCTCGAGGCGTCCGTGAATCTAAAAAACGTGCACATCCATCGGCCTGCATGCAGCTTTCGGCTGCAAGGTCGCGAGCCTGAGAACCTCCACAATTCGTGTATCTCAACCAGTGTCAGTTTTTCGTTAAAGTGTTGTAGTCTGCACCGTTGCCGTGCAACGACATTTCTGTTTTTTTTTCTTTATTTTATTTCTTTCTATTTATTTCTATTTATTTCCATTTATTCTTATAATAATGATAACAATAATGGTTTTCTGAAATATTCACGTTGTAGATGCCGAATGAGAATCGCGAAAGACGTTCGCCTGATTTTCCGACCCTAAATCTACCGTGTGAATATTTGTGCGGGGAAAGGATACTTTAAACGCGTTATGATGATGTAATTTTTTCGAGGACGTTCCTGTAAGCTCACCTTAACATGAGCATGCTTGTATTTCTCGAAAAATTATTTTGAAATAATTATAACGTCTATGTATCGGGACAATGGGCCACTAGACGGGCATTAGGTAAACGGGAAATAGAAGGAAAACTTCCATTGTACTCGAACGTAACAGAAATAAAAATAAATGAAAAGTAAATGAGTAGGAACAATAAATAAATTAGGGAAATAAAAAGAAAATTAGCATTGCACTGGAACGTTGGCGAACTTTAACGTGTCATCCCCTTTAGGAAGAGAGCGATTTGCGCATCTTACACATATACGTAAAACTTCGGGAGAAAAAATGTCTCGCTGCATTCCAACAATGCGAAACTTCCATATCATCCCCTCTGGTTGGAGAGCTCTTCGGGCTCCTTCTCTACATTCATTTTCTCGTCACCCTCGTGCGGCAAAATCATCGCTTCGTTAAATCGTGTCACGTGCGCAAAGATATTGTACTTCTCATCGACCTGTTGGTGCAATAATTTAAGGGGATGTCTTTTTTCATTCGAAGCTAGCCAAGAATTTTAATGGAGCGCGATGATGGAACGGCGATAAGAGGGGAAAAAAATGAAAGAAACGAAAGGATCTCACCTGCACGATCATTATCGATGCGGATTACGAGAACGTGAAAATAGAAATATGGAGTTCTCGTTGACCTCCTGCAGTCTGAGTAGAGAACACAACGCGCGATACACGGGGACAATGGTCGTCGGGCGCGCAGTTCTCCTTTAAGACGGAATGACACCTCATCGCGGTCGGTATGGTAGAGCAATTGTAGATACCCAAAAATCTCTGAAACGGCTCTTCAGATCCCGTCGAAACTTTGCCAAACGACGTCAAATAGATAGACGAACAGCGGTCTGCCCCTCAAATTTTCTGAATTTGAGAAAAAAAACGTAGATCGGGTTATCATAAGCCAATCTACGGTTTTTTTCTCAAATTCAGAAAATTTCAAATAGAAATATGGAGTTCTCGTTGACCTCCTGCAGTCTGAGTAGAGAACACAACGCGCGATACACGGGGACAATGGTCGTCGGGCGCGCAGTTCTCCTTTAAGACGGAATGACACCTCATCGCGGTCGGTATGGTAGAACAATTGTAGATACCGAAAAATCTCTGAAACGGCTCTTCAGATCCCGTCGAAACTTTGCCAAACGACGTCAAATAGATAGACGAACAGCTGTCTGCCCCTCAAATTTTCTGAATTCCGACCGCGATGAGGTATCATTCCGTCTTAAGGGATCTTCACAGTATGACGGGTCGAATAATAGCTGATTTTCGCGATTTTTTTCGATGGATTAAACACGCTAATTAGTCTTATTTTTTATGTCAAATCAAAGCACTCATGAAGGACAGAAAAAACATTTTTAAACATTTTTTTTGTACATTTTTTTAGCGGTCGAAAATGTCTACGAAAAAAGGAGCCCTCACGATCTACACGGTTGTGGCCGTAAATATTATATGAACCCAAATTTATAAAAAGATTATTAATGAGTATGAAAGCTGGTATCTTGCTATGGAGGTTTTTTAAAATAAAAATTGGCAAAACGGCGGCGTTCTGAAAAAAAGTATCGAATTTAGCCTATTTTTTTCGACAGTTTTTCGTTAAAAAAATATGAAGATTTCAAAAAAAGCTTCCACAGCAAGATGGAGAATGGCGTGAAGGATGTTGTGTCAAAATTTGAGACGGATAGCTTGAAAACTATTCCTTTGAGAGTGTACACCGTTTTGAAAAACGACATTTCGAGACAAACGCGTCCGTCCGCGCGAGGTCTCACGCAGCTGGTCGAATGCCTTTTTCTGAGAAAAGCTGTAGCAACTGGAATAATTTGAATTCCGCAATAATGCAACAACAAAAAATCGCTTTTATAAAAATTTTACACTGTGATAATCCCTCAATAAGATCCCTCACGACTATTTTTATATCGCACAGTTGGAACACACATTTTTGGGAGACGCCCGCCCATCTGGCCACGTAGAATGTTGCATTGTATGTCCTTCATGAGACATTCCGCGTCAAGCTCACAAAGATTCCCCAAACGCTTCTTACGACCTTTCATGCGTGATGAGCTCGAAGTATGCAATTCAAACGTGAATTTTATTATTCGCGTACCGTTGTCGCTGAGATAGTAAAAGTTGTCAAAGATTGCTACAACGAAAAAAGCGATCCGACGAAACCTTCAATCTTTCGTCGAAACTTTTGGATCTTTTTATTTCGGAAAACGAGCTTTTTCCGAAAATTATTCAATTATTTTCGTAACGAACTTTTAAACCGAGTTACGTGTATATTTCACACGAACGACTTTTTTCTCCCTATAAAAAGCCTTTGAAAATGGTAATTTCGAGAGAGTTGAAAAATCGGTCGCAACAGTTGTATCTCGAGTCAACCTGAAGGAAGATCGCATCTATTTTCGCATCATAAGAGTATAACAATTTTTCAAAATCGCCACTTTTATTGTAATAAGAGTGTCGCACCACTTGCGCATTTACGTAAAAGCTCATTTGAAAAAACGTTTACCGAGCTCTTCCATCGCAAATTTCATTGACATAGTTTTGCTTTAAACCTTTTTTCGAATTGCGTCTAAAGTTTACAACTTTTCCTTCACCAAGTGATTGTGGAAAATAACAAAAAACGAAAAAATCGGAGAGTTGAAGAAAAAAAATTGTCCCATTTTAATATAAAAATTAATACCATCGCACATTTCCGGAAAAATCTTCTCACCCCGGAATATAAAAACGATGAAGCTTTTACCGGCTGCAACTTGCTTTTTTGTTCAGATCTCACCAATAAAGATTTTCCCATTGCAAGGTTCGTCCCGATCGAATTTTTTTCCTATATGACGCATAGCGAGGTCCTCGAAATCTGTAGAGCGATCACTGGATTTCTTTGGCATCCGTGGATGCATCGATACGCAAAATCCAGACAATGCTTGCACGAAAGTGCTTGTGTATCTTTCCCCTCGCACACTTATACGTCCGTATTTAAGTGGTCGACATTTGTTCAAAAATACTTTTCTCGAGATAATCTACATGTACACGTACAGCACCCCTGGAACACATCTTACAAACAAGATTGCTGTGCCACTAAATTAACGTATCGTACGTATCCTATTATTTATGTCACTCATTTTGGTCTTTAATTATCTTTATTCGGCCGTACTCAAAATAGAATTTTGACGCTTTTTCAGAACGCTCTATTTTTTTCTGGCCAATACTACTCGTCACGAAAATACGCTGTATTATTTTTCGAAGAGAACTTGAACAACCATTTGATATCATATTATTCTTGTTGGCAAAAGTTCCGCGCAAGACCCTGTCCGCATGTGCTGAAAGCCTTTTTTGAATACATACAACTTCGAGGACCGTCCTCATAGTACAGAATTGTCTCTATCTTCATGTCACGTGAACCCGATTGACCTCAAAGTCACCCTCATATAAATATGACCACATTTTAAAAAAGTCATCTCAACCATCGACCTGCATCAGTCAACAATCCGTAAAAAAAAATTCTCAAAACGGCCAGTTTCGCCGATCAACATGATTACTTGGATGCACCAGGTTGAAAACATCCGTTCCACTTATACATCTATAGTACATTCGTCTCATAAAAAACATTCGAAAATCGCTATTCACTGTAGCCAGGCGATTTCAATCACGTAATCGAAAGAACGAGCTCGCCGTTTTCAATAGACCGACAATTCGACCGCCGCTGTAAAAAAAGCTACCTGAAATGAACCCTGGCTTCCATAGTGAAATACATTTCAGAGTTTCGATGCAATATTCTCTTGCATTATTCATTGAGAAGAAAAAACCATTGAATAAAAAATGTGCATAGGCGCATTTATCTCGTATCGTCACAATATCGGCACGTACTTTTGAATATTCGACACTTTGGTATGCAATGTTAAAAAGATATTTCCTGAAAACAAACAAAATGAAGAAAAAAAGACACAAATTATCCGTCGAATGAAAAAGACGAAAATTCTTTACGATAAAATAAATAAGGCTCGGTAAAAAATATCTGCTCGTTGTCCACGGTTTTCATGTACTCCCGTGCAAATGCGACACTTGCATGGCAGTGCATTAGGGAGGAGTATCTGTGGGCATCGCTCTGGGGCACTGCTTGCAAGGGCACGCTGAAGAACGTTTGAAAAAATTGCCAAAGAAAGCTAGATAACCTGGCGCCCCCCCATGGAAATTTATGTATGTAAAATATATGCAAAAAATATATGCTACATATATATATATATATATATATATATATATATATATATATATGTAGCATATATAGTAACGAAAAATAGAATAATACGTGTATATTCTCAGTATATATGCACCAAATATATGACGCATATATGACCCATATATTTTCGATATATTTTTCTGACCAAAAAAATATATGCTACGTATAAACACTATTACAGTTAAACTTAACAAAACTTAAAACTTAAACTTAAAAAAACTTAACTAACAGTTAAAGTACACTATTACATACAAGTACATATATACAGATATGCTGCGCATATCTGTATATATGTGGTATGTATGCAGGGTAAATGCTACATATGTCATTGATATATGATGCATTGATGTACAGTAATACCACGCATATACATCTCATATATAAAAACGTTACGAAAATTAGAATTTGGCACATATATTTTCAACATATGGCATACATTTCACATGTATTGCAATTATTAATAAAATAAATTTGCAGTATATTTTTGCGTATATAAATTTCCATGGGGGCTGGTCTGACAAATGTGATCTACCATCATGAGATGATGGTAGATGGTTCAGGAGAGCCCATATACGCAGACTATCGAGTTCAGCATGACACCCTAAGCATGTTCGTTTCAGCCACCTGTTCTTGTGCAAGTTACCGAAGCCTTGGTGCCATTAATTTGTATCAAACTTGAGAATTGAGCAGCTCGGCACTCATGAACCGCATCTTCATCCTTGCATGTCTTTAGCGAGAAGACAAGACCGGAAAGCAAGTCGCGTGGCAGATTATCGTCTTGACATCGACTTAATCCGCACTTTATCGACGCACCCGATTATAGTGTCTAGGAAGGGGGATAAAAGAGCGCGAACGCTCGTTCACACACAAAGGCGGGGGGGGGGCGAGATGAAAACCGTCGAGGTACATAAACATACAGACGCGTTTGTCGTTACGTACACCCGGTTCGCTCCAAGTGTGAAGAGAAGGTGAGCACCGCACATTGTGGAAGCAACAGCAGCAAGTACTCGACCCACTTCGACTGCACTTGGATTGTTCGATAGTGCACGGCGGCTGGCATATACCTACGGGGAGTATCGAGGAAGTGCTCACGAGCCGTAGGAAGAACAAAAAGGCAAAGCAGCCATCATCTCGCCCAATATGAATGTTGTATGGCCCAGTTGAAATCCCACAAAGTTCCGGTCACCGCTGACCGGAAACGGTTCTCTCTCTCTCTCTCTCTCTCTCTCTCTCTCTCTTTCTCTCTCTCTCTCATGCCTCTATCCATGTCTATCGTAATCTTGAACACACGTTCCAAGCGCGTTTTTCGTCTTACATTCGTTATTGGAAGGCTCGGTCCGAAGGTAGAGGGATAGAGAGTGAGAGAGCGACAGAAAGTGGGATCCCGATTTTTGATGAACCTTCGGTTGCTCTCATTCACGTTTCATTAGGCATGCAATCAACCGAATGCCAGCTGGCAAACGCTTGAAGAGAACGAGACGTCTTTCCAGAATTTCAGCTACACACACACACACACACACACACACACCCACACAAGAGTTCGAGGGCCACGTGAGCCCGCAATCAACGATTCCTCTAAAAAGAATTCAAGAACCACCCTCGAAGGGTAATGTTTCGAAAAGGTCCAACCTCCGACCGGGCTGAAATTTCCTTTCAATATCTTAAGAGATCCCCTAGAGGGATTTTTGACGACGCGCCATAGTTTTCGAGGTATCGATTTTTTTAAGTAATTTTGTTACTCCGCTCCTACTGTATCTATAGGTGACGGACTCGGCTCTGGCTATAACTATGTATGTTATCGCGCTCTATGTTTTTTTTTTATTGGTTTTTCCTTAGGTACACGCTTGTCGCGTTTGTTACCTATTCTTTCCCATCATTATGACCATTATTTCCTCTACTGTTTACTCCTTTTCTTCTCCATCTTTCCCCTGTTCCCCCTCTTGCGGCCGCAGCCGACTTCCCCCTCTGTATCATATTCATCATGACATTTCTGTCCTGGGTATAGGGAAACTGCGGAAAACCTATACCAATACAGCCGGTCGTCGAGTTCGCCCCCCAGACGTGGAACTAGTCTTATTTCGCCGCGAAATGCCGAAGAAAAACATTTCACAACGAAATGTACGCGACTGGGATTCGAACCCGCGACCTCCCGGTCCGCTGGTTTAGTGGCGAGCACGCTAACCACTAGACCATCGCACCGGTTTATCGCGCTCTATGTTTTGTGCTGATCTTTGTTAAGTTTGGGCGATAGAAACCTTCCCACCATCGCTACCCCGGCCGGTTACCAAGAATTATACGGAGGTTTGCTGCTCGCAATTGCGCCCATACCTACATTCGCCCACACCAGTGTTCCACGCACCCCACTATTCCGCCCGCACACCCGAGGTGCTTTGCGCCCACACCAGTATTCCACGCACCCCACAATTCAACTCGCATATTCGAGGGGATCCGCGCCCACACCCGGATACCAATATTACATGGACACACTCGACATACATACCACAAGCACAATCTCTAGATACCACTGTCACCCGTATTCATAGATATTCCTCAAAGGCACGTACGCACTGAGCCGAACAGCACTGCAGCGGAGCGACGCGGTACGAGACCAAATATTGTTTATATGAAATCGTACGAGATAGGACGAACTACGCGGCAGCGGAACTGCAGTTTACTTCAAAGAGCCGCTTAATGCGATCTTACCTTGAGAAATAAGTATTCCTTGTTCTTTGTTCAGAACAACCCGGGAAAAAAAGTTCATATCTGAATATATCTGAATGTATCTGAATCATATCTGTAGAATCAGATATGATCAGACAAGAAAAATGGCCAGGTCTGATCATGTAATGTCATGACAGATCATGTATGCTTATATCTGAGCATGTATGATCATATCAGAGTCATTTTTATAATTTCGAGAGCAGACCCGTCCATATTGCAGCAGGTCTGACCAGATCCAATCCATAGACAAGATCTGATCTTGTTGGACCAGATCTGATTTTTTTGGGCCAGATCTGATCATGTCGGACAGATCTAATCTTATTAGACCAAATCTGATCTTGTCAGACAGATTTGATCCTACCGGACCAGATCTGAATATATAAGAATAAAATACCGTAGGTCCCAGTAGACCTGGACATCTATGAACAATAGACCTGCCCATATGATAGAATCATAGTTTATCTGAACTATCAGACCAGGTATGACTCTGACTATATCAGAGCAAATCTTACCCTGTTGAAACAAAGCAAACCTTATTAGAGCAGTCCTGAAGATATTAAAATGTTCACATATATAGAGCGGGTTTACACGTCATCACTCGACGTGTTAATAATTAACAATATTATAGTAACTCACATGATCCCATATAATACAGTCAGGTGAGATGCCGTATCTGATGGGATATCGTTTCATATATTTAGACGTTTTCATGTGTGAACAACTGAACTGCATATACGATAAGGTATGGGTGTATAAGACTTCGTATATTTTTCAGGTTTGGTATCGTATCTGATGGAATAGAATTTTATATGAACGTACCTGCTCATATATCACATCATATATGTTCAGATATGGTTTCGCGCTGCCAACTCGCCTTGGTACTTGACCAGATAAAAACATATATGAGATCTATATAGCAGAGTCTGGTACCGTATTTGATCGGATATGATCTTATACGAACAGATACGTTCAGATATCACATAATGTATGTTCAGATACGAATTTACGGTACCAACTCTCCTTGGTACTTAGTCAGATATAAACAGATATGAGTTCATATATGGTCAGGCCAGATACCGTATTGGATCAGATATGATCTTATATATGCATATATGATGTGGAATATGATCAGACCTAATCATATATGATACTGTGAAATGTCAGATATGAATATATCTGATACATATATGACAATATCTGAAACATATATGAACATATCCACTCAGACATGAAATTTTTTCCCGGGATATGAGATCTATATAGCAGAGTCTGGTACCGTATTTGATCGGATATGATCTTATACGAACAGATACGTTCAGATATCACATAATGTATGTTCAGATACGAATTTACGGTACCAACTCTCCTTGGTACTTAGTCAGATATAAACAGATATGAGTTCATATATGGTCAGGCCAGATACTGTATTTGATCAGATATGATCTTATATATGCATATATGATGTGGAATATGATCAGACCTAATCATATATGATACTGTAAAATGTCAGATATGAATATATCTGATACATATATGACAATATCTGAAACATATATGAACATATCCACTCAGACATGAAATTTTTTTCCCGGGAAAGAACAAGGAATTCTTATTCCTCAAGGAACATCTGTGAATACAGGTGTAATTCTCTATCAAACGTCCAACTAAAAAGTCAGCGTTACACCAAAAATGAAGGCGCTGTAGCGGGAAGGGGGCGGGGCTAACGCATCGACTAGGCGAAGATCAGCACAAAACGGAGAGCGCGATAACCGATATAGGTATAGCCAGAGCCGAGTTCGTCGGCTATAGATATAGTAGGAGCGCAGTAAAAAAATAATTTTCAAAAATCGATATCTCGAAAACTATGACGCGTCGCGGGAAATCCTTTTAGGGGAAATCTTGAGATATTAAAAGGAAGGTCTGTGCAAAATTTCAGCCCGATCGGAGATTGGACCTTTGCGGAACTTTATCCCAAACGCCTTCCAAAGAGAGTTTATAAAGAGGCGCGCGCTCTCGAATCGCGTTTTTCCTCAAGTCTTCCCGTAACCATCTCGTAGCAAGGACAAGGCTTCAAGGAAAAGGTTTACAAAACTTTACCGTCCCGATTATGCGTCTGGCCGCATAAGATGCATTATACGCACGACGTTTGATTTTTATGTATTTCGGCGATTTTTAATTGTCGATAATTTATTAAGATTAATTTACCAATGTTCTCGTTCGTGGGCTTGATGCAACGTCAAACTAGTAGTTGCGTGAGACTGCATAAAAAAAGTAATACCCAATAAAATATTTACAAACAATATTTTCATAAATCGAAAACGTCAATAATTCGGCAGTTTATGATCCAGCCAATGCCTATCTACATATTCTTAATTTTCTGTGCGCCTCGTAAGTACCTTCTAACGATGGCCGAGAATGTCCTCCCAATGAGCCCTGTGCAAAATAGTCAACATTGTACACGTGTTTGAAACAAAAATATCGTCACAGTTCCCGCGGGTGAAAGATGACGTAAATCGAAATGAAGTGGCTTGAGAGGAGAGCGAGTATGATATGCGAGCTTATTCGAAGTTTAGAATTCGCCGAGAGACGTTGCAGCGAAGAGGGACGTTGGGAAGGACGGGGCGGAGCGATTGGCGAACGAGAATCGCCGAATGGATGGACGAACTACACGCCCTGCTTCACACCGGAAATGTTGCTTCTCATTCGCAAACTTTACACAGGAAATGAGGACGCGGCCCAGGTAAAAAACTAATGGAGAAACGAAAAAAATAAACAAAAACAAAAATAATTATCTCGAGCTTTGCATATCGTCTATTGTAACGTGCAAGTAGCAACGAAAATTTTCGATACTATTCATATGAATTTACTCGAGTATATTTGAGATTATTCCGTATCCAATGGAAAACCAAGTTAAGATACACGAGTAACATCGAAGAAAAAAAAATTGTCAATGTCATTTGTTTCTTCTATCTGAGCGGTAAATAATTTTCGTTCTATTAAAAGTGCTGACAATGGTGTACCTCGTTTTTTATCAAAGTGATTAACGGCAATCGGCAAGAAGACATGAGAATATGATATACGAGACGCCAATATTTATTATGTACCAATATCATGTAGGACACCAAATTATATATTTGTATTATAAGTTTCTAAATAGAATATGTAACGAGGTAAAGAAGTTGACTTTAAATTTAACTTATTGACAGTTGGTTAATAAATAGAACAATGCTTTATACATACACAGGCACACATGTGTATTTGCTTACAGACGAAACTCGAAATAGCAGAGAAGACGCGAACTTTGGAGTTCGTGGGATTAAGCGTTTCATTGGCAGCTCTCCTAATGTCCTTGGCAATCTTCTGCAGATTTAGGTAATCAAAGCGGCCTATCAGTCGATACAGAATCTCCATTTCTCTTGAACTGTACATTTTCGTTGCCGGCACCTCATTTGTCGTAAGAATAATCGTACTTGAGAAAACACATTAACGAATGATATTTTAGAAAGTCAGTATTATCAGCTTGAATTTTCTAATGAGTAAAGTTAACGTGTTCCTGAATCATCTCGAAATTTGACCGTCTGCCTCCTCTTGATATTATTTTCGCCCTCTGCAACACCGATCCAGGATGACTCCGCACGCACTCCTCAGCTTTCTAGATGATAACAATTTGAGCAGTAGGTGCACCGCGGTGAGCCTTCGAAGGGACAACACCCGCGCGCACGTCTGTGCATGGATTTGTGCGTGGAGTTTTTTTATAATCAGATTATTAAAGTTAAAGGTTGACGCTACAAAATGCTTTTTTTCCCGATCATTTTTCACTGAGTTACAGCCGTTTGAAAACGGGCTATTTTTCGTAGAAACAAAAGTCATCCTGTAATTTTTGCGCTTAGTGTACTTGAACGAAAATTATGGCCACATAAAAAAACATTTTGGCAAAAATGACCGGTTTTTTTTACCTAGTGTTCTAAGCAGCTGTAGTAAATATTAGATGTCTCCAAAAAAGGAAAATTCTGTCCATACGTCAATATACTGGGAGTCGTGTTTTGGCCTGAACATGAAATATCTCAGAAACGGTACGACTGAGTGACAAAGTGTCAAAACTTTTTTTTTGCTCGACTTGTCTTCGGTCGGTCGGAAAACCTGTCTCAAAAATATATAGTTGCCACTCGAGAACTGGTGATGACCTTTACCGAAGAAATTGACGACACGACTATCATGATTTGACATCAAGAGTACCGTTTTTTGAATAATTCATCATGCCGTTTGAAACGGTAACACCCTGTATGTGTCTATGCGTACATGTTCGACGAAATTCACGAATACTCGAGCGAAACTCTAAGAGTGGTGTAAGAGGGCTCCCTCGCCGCCTCCACTCCCCAATGACCCCCTGCTCCTGAATTATCGCGCAAAGGCGCCCACTCGAAGCCTGTCGACGACGAAAGGGTTGGGAGACGATGATATAGACCCTCAGGATCGAGCGATTACACCCTAAATGGTTACGAATGACAGCGTCTCGTCACTCTGTCTAGGTATGATACCCCTACGTGAGAGGTTCCTCCGAGATGTCGGAGGAAACAAACCGACACAGTATATCGAAAACGGATGCTCGTAATTATTAATAACCAGATTCGTGATTTTTTGTACATTTTTGCGCGTTGCGGCTCGTTAATAGCCTTCGCTTTCTTAATTCATTCTCTTGTTCCTTTCTCGTACTTTTTCTCACCCCATTTCATACACCTATAGAGTGATGTTCCGTCTTCATGAGGAAATACAAATGAACTTTAAATCTCGTAGGAATCGATACTCTCGTCGGCGTTCATATTACTCAGACGCTCGGATAATTTCTTTTTTAACGTCTTTCTTTCATCCAATTTGATTTTTTCCAATTAACAATATCGATTTTGACATTGAGTATTTTTATTACAGATCGCTGAGGAATACTCGAACACGAATTCACAAGAATCTGTTCGTCGCTATGGTGATTCAAGTCGTCATCAGGCTCACTCTGTACATCGATCAGGCCCTGCTGAAATCCGGCGCTTATGGACTGCAACAGGGAATTCA
The DNA here is from genome assembly GCA_944452715.1 of Ophion slaviceki. Lineage (NCBI taxonomy): Eukaryota > Metazoa > Arthropoda > Insecta > Hymenoptera > Ichneumonidae > Ophion > Ophion slaviceki. The sequence continues at coordinate 758,675 of OX101785.1, read as the reverse complement.
AAATACGGTCGGTATAGTAGAGACTTATTTTGCGTATTCTACAACATCGTTTATTTTCGTCGAATACTTCCAAAATGTCGAACTATCATCACCAAAATCGAAATTTCACAACAACAACAAAAATAATCAATATCGGAAGCACGAGTTGAGTTTTGTCGAAAGATGCACAAAACAGATCTAAAATGTATCAAAATTTTCTCGACATTTTATAAGCGGGCGTACACAAGTTACGTAACTCCAAATTCCTCAATCTTCGACACCCCCCCCCCCCCCCTCCCCCCACGTTCCAAGCCCGTGACGCCTGGCCGGACCTATATTCCGGTACGTAACGGGTGCTTAAATGACGACGGTTTGAACATTTTTTATTTATTTTCAAGGCCCTTTTTTATTTAAATATAAATATAACATTTAAAAAATGTTGATAATTACTATTTTTAAAGACTGCTTTAGTCTTTAAAAATAGTAATTATCAACATTTTTTTAATCAGCTACGTTCAACCTTAATCAATGCGATTACAAAAATTTCAAAAAAAAAGAATTGAAAATCGGTCAATAAGTTTTTGAGTATTTGCTGAGACAACGTCGCAAAAAGTTGTTTCGAGAAAAACGCGTTCAAAGTTTTCGTTCCGTTTATCTTGATATGAAGTTATGTTTATTTCTTCCAAAATATTGATACTTACATTAAAGTATCTAGTTTCGGGCGATATGACGATTCTTTATCTTCATTGTATTTCACAAAATAATAAAAGCTTGCACTTCATCTATCGTGAACGTTGCCGCACCTGTAAGAACTGAGGGTCCTAACCGGTCACGCGACGTGTTCTCACTAAAGTGACTGTAACTTCATCAACTTCCGGACTTTTGACTTAAAATGTTTCCAACATATATTTGAATATATGTACTTTCAAGGGTTGTAGAAAAACAAAAAACATCATATTTTGCTTGGTCAAAGTGGGAAAGTGGTTTTCCCCCTTACCTGACATTTCGTATGGAAAGCTGTCAACTTTCCGAGGTAAAATTACGCGCGAGTTTTGAATAAAAAACTCGAACATGCAGAAATTTGGCTATTTCTGGCAGTTTTAAAATCGTGGCGTAACGCAAACCTTGGCCTCCCCCTCTCCCCACGTACCTAGGACTGTAACGCCTGGCCGAACCAAATATAGAGAGGAGTTGAAGATGACACAACGTCCTACAATCAGAACGTACAAATTATACTCAATGCCTCTGTTTCATCGACTAGACGTGTACATACAACCACTTTATATGTGTACGCCGGTAAAACGGAAAATTAATTTTTTAAATTGTAGGCTATCTCTGACAATGTCGGATTAATGAAATTCTACTGTAATCACATTGCAGCCGGTACTTTGCGAAGCGAGCTACGTTCTGCTGGAGTATGCGAGAACGGCCATGTTTATGTGGATGTTTATCGAAGGCTTTTTTCTCCACAGCATGGTAACCGGTGAGTACTCGTTTTTAACCCGTACAAGTCCACCAAAATAGTTTGTTTCTCCTTTTTTTTTCCTTTCTTGATCACATGTGGCATCGCAACACTACCACGTCTCTTCGCGATGCCAAATTTTGCTTCATTGGAATGCAATTAAAATTGTATATTTCTTCAACCCTCCAATCTTGTTTGGCGAACTTAAAATTCGAAAATTCCTGAACCTTTTTTTAGGATCCTCACAAGCGGTCTAAACCAGCAAAAAAAAAAGATTTTCGATAATGATAAAAGTAAAGAAATGGAAGATTAAAAGAGAATCTTCGTTGCATTTCAAGGATGCAACCTTTAACATTCTGTTACATTAGGTGCGCCGCAGAATTTCGGCGAAAACATTAATAGCCTTTTGTGGCCTCACTCACCACTTTTATGTTTTTGTTCCCACAGTCTCGTTTGTTTTCAAATATCCGAGGGTAAATTTGCGAGACGTCCATCAGTGAACGCTCTTTTAATGCAAGCCACCCTCCTCCCTCCCCCGCCCCAGGTGATTTTTCATTAATTTATTCTCAAATTGCCAAAGTACCATTCTCAAATTTATCTAATTGCCGTTTATATTGATAAGCAGTTTTTTTTTCTTCCGAATGTGTCGATAGTCGTTAAATAAAATAATTGATATGAAGTCAAGAGCGAGGAATGGGCATTGTTCAAATAAAAAATCAATAGAAATACTTATCGAAGTAAATATCAATGAGGTACTATGCCTAAACGATAAAATGATCCGATGTAAAAAATATCGCAAAAAGTGCACGTGTTATCTCGCAACGTTTCCCCCTGTCCCTTGTGATAAATCTTGATGATTTCGATGACACCCCCTCGTCCATTGAAGTACGCCCTCTCGTTCGTTCAAACATTATTTATCCATAAAAGTATTCTCGCAATTCCCGCAATGCTTAATGTCCCCGTTATCGCTATTTTTATAACTATTTACTTCGACATTAAAATGATGTGCAGTTAATTGCCTTATGCTTCCTCCACGAGCAAGCTACACGTTAATATTAACAACAGCAAGAACAAAAAGGAAGAAAAATCTGCAAAAGTCATTTGCACATTGCCACTTTTTTTTCTATTTTATTTCATTTCCCACGATCGAATGTTGTTGCAAGTTTTTGCCGGCGTCTTCGAACTGAATTAACGTCACAATAATGACATTTTTGCGGACTTTTTTTTTCTCAAATGATTGAGCATTGATCGACTCTTTTGATATTTATTTCATCCTCTCTTTGTTTCTCTCTCTCTCTCTCTCTTTCTCTCTCTCCCTCTGTCTAACGCTCTAACTGTCGCGTAAACTAAATACTTCAAACGGATACGAAAAAATGCAGTGACTGTTTTCCAAGAGACCTCGTATTATCGTATGTATCGATTGGTTGGCTGGGGATTACCCGTCATCATGACCTTGACGTGGGCCATCGTTACCGCTCTCTACTATCATCCCACAAAGTAAGTGTTTCTTGAAGTTGAATATCTATAGCCGTTCCCACCTCCTGCACCACTATTTTCATCTTTCTTGGATCGCGATCTTCATCCCGTATTTATATGTGCACATCTCTCTCTCTCTCTCTCTCTCTCTCTCTCTCTCTCTCTCTCTCTCTCTCTCTCTCTCTCTCTCTCTCTCTCTCTCTCTCTCTCTCTCTGTCTCTCTCCCTCTCTCTCACTCTCTAATACAGACACACTTCTGAGTATGCGTTTATGTGTATTAGTGCGTTAGTGGTGAAAGCACGATTTTCACTACTGCCAAACGCAAACTTTAACGCAAACAAAAGTCTGTACGATATGGACGATATTTTTTAGTGATTTTTTGAAAATTCAATCTTCGGAGCAACCCAAGTCTCTGTAGGGTTTTGGGTTTTTTTTCTTCTCCGAAAGAGAATTTTGGGAATATCAATACAAAGGATATTTTTTTATTATTTGTTAAAGGAATTTTGGTTAGTTGTCAATTTATTAAAATACTGATAAAATAAAGAAATAAATGAAACCCTGGGATGGTAATGAGGTTGCAAATTTATATAGTAGAATAGTGCTGTATAGTGTTCTTGCCGAGAATGCCCAATTTGATTGAGCGTGTCTTTTCACGATTGGCTTATGTCACACAGGTGTTGGTGGGGGTACAACCTTACGTTTTACTTTTGGATCCTCGAGGGACCACGGATGGCTGTGATTTTGGTAACAAAAAAAAAAGAATTTGACATCTCTCTTGTTGAGAACTCTCTTTCGCCCTGCATCTCTATTTCGCTCTCTTCCTTCTGCTCTGTTTATTGCTTCAAACCGAACAAAGAGAGGTTCGATCCATTAATAATTTAAATATGATTATCGAACAGCTCAATTTCCTGTTCCTGATGAACATCGTACGAGTTTTGGTCGTTAAATTACGCCAGAGTCGCACCAGTGAAATTGAACAAGTCCGGTAAGTAAATCCGGAACGAATAATAATGTCTAATGTTCCTCCGTATGCCCCCGGCACATAATTATATCGAATTCCTCAGAGGAGTCCCGGAGTGTTGTCCTTAGCCGCGGTTTCCCGACACACTACTAAATTCATGTATGTTCCTATGTACGCCAATAATAATGTGCGTTTGCGAATTCTTACACATAGAGGGCGATCCATTTTTGTTTCCCACCCGAAATAAATCGCGAAGACGAAGTTGGATAAAGAAACATCGCGGACCAAAAAATTACGGTAATGACCTACCGATAAATCTGCGATTCCAGGGCCACAAAGTAGTACCTCAGTTTCCTCGTGAAATTCACTTTCGGCCATAAGCCCTTCTTTGCGTTATAAACGAATCTCCTTAAAAGTGTTTAACTCGCCCATAATAGAAGGTAACGAACGAGAATTTTGCATACGTCTGGTGTAAGGTTGGTGATACTAATCGGTGAGAAACTATCAGCTTGTGGTTGTTACATTTGTGCATTTCATAATATGATTGTTCCGTTCAAACACAGATCAATACATATATTCACGAATTCACTTGGCCATAATTATTTCTCCAATGGCATTTCGTTTTCCCTCGTATTCCGAGTCCCAATGATGTCGGATATTGAGCGTAACTCCGCCCTCGCAACCTGCCTAGGTTAAACGTCTTGGTTGAAGTTTTGCCTCTTTTTCAACTATTTTTCAAGTCCTCTTTTTGGAAAAAGTAATTGAGATATCGAGATGAATGCAACGGCATCGTCCAAGTTCGCCAACAATCTTTCCGAAAGCCACCCTATAAATCTCCGTCCCTCAAATAGAACCGATGCTACGACTGTTTGAAATTCCGCAATTTTGGCGATTCTAAAAACGTAGTCGGAAGGCTCGGAAAAAATATTTGTCGACTTTTAAATGTTTTTAAGGGTCTTTCTGAGGGGAAATTTTTTGCCGACTACAAATATTGCCCAGTTATTGCCGAATCGGGAAAATTTAGGCAGGAAAACTCGAAAAGCGTGTCCTGATACAGGCTGCTGAGAAGCGACCGGCTGATTACGGGCTCGAGACTGCATAGGAACATTGTAGAAACTCCAGTGATCACTGGCTGTGCTCGGGGAGAGATACTTTTTATCCCAACAATATCGTTAATCCCAACGAAATATTAAATCTTTCGTACGAAATGGTTTTCGATCCGACTTCATTTTCCGACGATTTATTTATGGTGTGCGATTATAATGATACACCCTGCGTACCCTTATGAGGATAAACATATACATGTGCATAAACTTATTTTACTTGTACGCGCCAAAAAAATAAAACTCAGTTATACGGCTATTGCGAAGCCATTATCACGCGAGCACTCAATTTTTTTTAAGCCACATCGTTCTTGCACACTTGTGCAATCGAACAATCCACAGTTATACGTGGAATGGCCCGTTTTTTGTCAACGGTCGAATGTTTCTTTCTACTTAACGTTTTTTTTAATTCACCCAATGTCAGTACACGCATTTGTTGCTGTTCGCAGAAAAGCCGTCAGGGCAGCGGTCGTACTGCTCCCACTTTTGGGGATCACGAATTTAATATCTATGGGTGCAGCACCGCTGGAAAAAACAGTCTGGTTCGCACTTTGGTCGTACACGACGCACTTCCTAACGTCGTTTCAAGGCCTCTTTATCGCAACGCTCTACTGTTTCCTCAATGGCGAGGTGAGACATTTCTACAATAATATTATTTTAACATTTTAACCGCGGAAAATGTTTCCCTCCAACGGTAAAAATTCGACGTTTCCGCAACGCGCCAGCCGAGTCTGCCAAATCGTGCGGACATCGATTTTAATTAAACGGTACGATGACCGATCTAGAACTCGGGCGAAAAAATTCAACAATTTTTAATGAATACCCAGTTGGTAGAATTAAAATTCCGTTTAGTGGCATTTATTCTACACTCCTTCAAGTATCTTTACAATTTTGTTTACAAGATTGTGTAACAAAATGGCGACGATGAAGCAGGATTCGTGAAGATACGTAGTATAAGGGAAACTAAACGGAATTATCATATTATCAACTGAATGTGAATGGAAAATTGTCGAAATTGGCATTTTTCCGGACACCAGACTGGTAGTCTCGCCCGAGTGGAAAACGTAACTCATCACCGCCTAGCCACGAGCTAGTGAAGTGATGTTTCGAATAGCCAATAGCTAGCCGTCTTAGCGATTGACTACTCAGCCTTGTACGCTTTGGTCCTCTAGTGACTGAATACAAAAAATTTAATAGGGACTAGATAGGAAGAAATATCCCACAGCTGTATTATATTTTTGACCTAGCCAAGACCTAGTTTTTTCAGCTAGCGACTGGGAACGAGAAATTAGGTGGCGATTAGATTTTAAAAAATTGCGGCTATATATTTATGCTTTCGTGATTTTTTTTGCACATTATTTACATCATTGAATCCTTTAACGATATTCTTCGTTGTTCATTAATTAGGGTTATGATGTTTGCGCTGTAAATATATTAATGGTTCAATTTTAAATTATCTCAGACAAACGCTTACGCCGTAACGTGGTTTCGATCCCGGGGACCTCTGGGTGATGAGTTGTGACGTTGTCCACTGAGCCAGTTCTGCTTGTTTAATTTCTGAATTTTCTTACCGTCTACTTATGTTATACTGCACAATGTCAGATAATTGAAAAATGGGTGGATTAACAAATGTAAATAACATTATCTTGACTATGACTATGACTCAAAAGCGTTCGCATTGAGAGCGATAATCGCATAGAATTACATAACCTTAAATTGTATTTGTCCGATCATTCATTCCGGCTAGTGCGGCCGCAGTTGGGAAGTGTTGGCTAGGTCATCGCGAGATACCGACTTGAGAATTTCATTCATTCGCAACGTTATCTGTAACTCAAGTTGCTCAACCAACCATAAGCCAGTGGCTCGATGGAACTCTACGTATTCACCTAACCACACTTTGTAATTTGTGACCAAGATCGGCTGGGCAGTGACTAGCCAAGGGGTGCACAGTCGCAGTTAGCTGGCTAGGTCATGGCGAGATACCTACTTGAGAATTTTTCAATTCGCAACGCCATCTGTAACTCAAGTTGCTTAGCCACCCGTGAGCCAATCGCTCGATGGAAGTACATGCAGTCACATAACCATACTTAATAATTTGTGACCAAGATCGGCTGGGCAGTGACTAGCCGCTGACTACAGCGCCTACTCGATATTCCCCTAGTGCCTTTCTTCAAGCAAACATCGTGCTCTTCCTTGCCGGTTCGCGATGACCCTATGGTTATTTCGGATCACCCCTTAATTTTTAACCATCGGGCAAACACGGGCGGGACACTGTACTTGGACAAAAGCACCAAAGGACAAAAAATGACGGGACATCGAACTCTCGGTGGTGAAAAGACCTCGCAACACTTGCGAGAGACGAAAACTTGTTCAGCGGAAAGCATTCCGCAACCGACCTGTGGTTGAGCTTATAGACTAGCCGGAGGCGTTCGCTAGCATCGGTCAGCGAAGCGAATTGTCGAAACCTCCGGAAATAGCAGTATCATCGTTGTCCACCGCGTCACTAAGGTAACGGTACCAATGCTCGGACGGGTCCCAATTTTCGGACAGTAGTTCGAATACTTCACTATATTACATATATAATTGATAGTTAACGAAAAGTAACGCTTGCATTCTATTCAGCCTTCAATTATTAATTGATTACTGGAAAATTGTACGTTAATAACGAATTTTAGTAGTGAAATTGACGAGTTATATTAACGAGTCCGAGTCAGCCATGTCATGAATGCACTTTTCTAAACCGAAGAACCAAAGAGTTGCAATAATTTGTGATAGTAATAGGAGTTTATTTTTTATCGATTTCTAGACTAGACTTATGATCCATCGAAAGTGAATCGAACCGACTTTTCGAAACCGTCGTTAAATTTCGGTTTGGATAAGGTTTTATATAATAAATTCAGTGTCCCATTAATTGGGACATGTATCACACGCATGTACCACGGTCGAAGCTCATCCACAGTGATCTCGTCCGATCACTAGTACGAGAGCACGTAGCCATAGAGACCAAATCGCCGGACGCCACGCGTTGTTGATTTCGTTTCGCTGCGTACCTCGCGATAAATGACTTATTACTGACTTAGTTTGGGATTTTGAAAAAAAAAGAAGTGAAAAAAGAAGGGAAAAAAGAAGAGAAAATCAATTGGTAAGTACATGTGTCCTATATTTAGATCTTACGTACCAGTTCAACATAACCTTGCAACCATAGGAATCAATTTCTGCATGTCCGAAAATTGGGACATGAGCGTGTCCGAACATAGGTACGTAACGCTAACAGCTGTCCGAAAATTGGTACATTTTGTGTTATTGAACATTAGAGCGTATAAAAATAAAAATATTTAACTTACCGGCAGTTAATGCATGTGTTTTGAAAACTAGAATTTACGAGCTTGACGTTAGGTCCGGTCATTTTTTTTTTTAACGTTCCTTAAATGAATACTAAATCCTATAATCTAAAAATGCTCTTAACCGTCCGATCATTGGTACCGTTACCTTACACGGTTGCCGCACGTGCTTCACACAAATCGCAGCTATCATATAGAACAGGCTCGCGCAGCCCTCAAGCGAGAACTCAACGATATGTCAACATCCGTGAAGATCGACGTATCAAAACAAGACCGCGCTGTTCAAGCAACAGGCGCGAATCTCGTTCCCCCAACGCTCGACCAGTCGCACCAGAACCGACAGCTGCTATTTACACTCAAAATATTCCCCTACCGCATGGAAATGCAATTCGTCGTATTCTCCGGACGATCTCGTGGACTTGAAAAACGCCAGAGTCGTTCCGACGTTTCCGTCACCTCCATGGAAATTGTCTCCAACGGAAATTCAAGACTGCCGACTTTAATCTGTACGCCCCGGTGACTCAACGATCGGTAGTTGTATGCGACACACGAATTTACGAAATTCGTTAAGGCAACGGCCCGGTTCGCCGTAGCGCACTGACGCTTCGCAACAAATCCTCAAAACTCGCTCAATTTTCCGAATTATCGCAAAATCTTCGTTGCAAGTTAGAATGCGAAGACCTCAGGCCATCAAACTGTTCAATAAAGAGACTCGTATTCTTTAAATGTCGAGCTTATGTCTATCCCCTCAAAGAAACTACAACAGTATACGCTCGCCAATGCCGATGCAGTCGATGCGACGTTGAAAAATCAAATTTACAGACGATAGGTCATACAGTTCCTGAAATATTTCAATTTCATATACGTGCGATCGATAACGCGCCGCGATATTTCACAAATCCGCCGGCCGCGTAGGTAATAATAATGATCACGGAGCATGGCGCCAAAGTGAGCATCCACTCGTTGCATATGCATGAATGCCTCGCAAAAAAAAACAATGTAAGCCGTGACGATCATTCGAATATCGATAGAAATTCGAGGATCACAGGAGCAGAGGAACCTCTCGCGAATTAAATCTGGACATGCTCAAAATGATTTTTCATCCACGATTGACACACTTGTGTTGTTTCAATAATTTATACATAAATATATATATATATATATTGCATATGTATTCTCGCAAATGCAAACTGAAAACGAAACGTGCACTTCCACCACTGAAAGCTTTATCCCTTTTCATTTCCCCCGGCATATTTTGAGGTTAAACGCTATGTTGCACATCGAGTCGTTTATTACTAATTGAAAAAGAAAAGTTCCCTGTATGAGGAAACAATCAAACCGCTTGTAGGTTCATTGAAAAATGTACTTTTTACGTTTCCGCAAGCAGGTCAGACTGGCGTTGGATAAAACGATATCAGTTTATCTCTCTCTCCGAGGTACCGATCTTCAGAAGAGAAGACCGTCGACATACAGCGGCTGTCAGCCACGCAAAATAACGTCAGGTAGGTTATTAGCGAATAACAGGCCTATATAATTTTATTCATCGAAATCCATATCGCTTCGATATAAACACGGAAAATAGTGAAAAATATGGATGATACAAAACATTATCGCGTCGTATTAACGGAATTCATTATTGTTGTTGAGGGGGCTACACGTAGTCGAAATTTTCAAACATTTCGATTTTTCGTTTTCGACGGATTCTCAAAATATAACATTTGAAAAATATTCTCTGAAAATGTCAAGCCTATCTTTTCAAATTACGGCGTACCTGCGAACTTTAAACGCCTTTTTCTCAAAATCACTTTGTTGAAATCGGTGACCGCGAACGCTGCAAAATCACCGCACCTATCAACTTCAAATTCTACAAACTTATTTTACATATCGAAAAAAGTGCTTGAACGAAGGAATTTTTTTTTCGATGCATATTTTTTTTTATCAGCAAAAATTGAGCGTCCGTTTTCACCGAATATTGATAACATTTTGGTACAAAATCTAGTGAAAAAATTTGTTACGATATTTGAAGGTACGTAGAATGGAGGCCGCTAATGGGAGTTTTCATTATGACAACTGGGTATCCATAAAACATTGTCGAAATTCACCTTAATACGTTTCGGGCAACAATACAGACTCATTTCTGATACGATTCGGGTTGGCGCACCATAATTTCATTCATCTTTATTTGCATTAATTAAAAGTTGATACCCTGAAGCTGTATTCACTAGTCGATCTGAGAACTTGTATGCGATTAATTCTCGATATTTTCTGCCAAGGTCATTAGGTTTACGAAAAACAGTTTTATCAAAACTGATCTTTTTTTTGTAATTTTTTTGTTTTGGTACAAAAACTCAACCAAATGTTTTTATAAACAGTAACTTTTTTCAATTTTTGATCATGCCTAGTTTTGACAAAAAATGTTTTTTCTAACCCTAATAACCACCTTTGCAGAAAATATCGAGAATCAATCGCATAAATGTTCTCAGATCGACTAGTGAATACAGCTTAGGGGTATTAACTTTTAATGAATGCAATTCAAGATGAATAAAATTATGGTGCGCAAAGGCCGAATCGTGTAAAAAATTAGGCAGTATTGTTTCCTGAAATGTTTAACAAATTAAGTTAATTTTTTTTCTCCTACATTTTACAAGCAACTAGTGCAAAGTTGTGAAAAAAGTTGAAGAAAATTGGTCTTTTCATTAAGATGATGATAACACGGTGTTCAGGAACAATACACTTATTCCTTTAACTATTTCGTAAAACTTTGATCAATTGGTCCGGAAAAACAGTTCGATGGATCAATTTGAAAATGTACAGGGCCATTGGGGGTACATTGAGCTGAAAAAAACTGGCAATTAGTATTTCCATCAATATTTGTAAAGTAGTGCCAAATTTACTGGAACACTATGAAAAGTCATTTTTTTCGCTTTTTAAAAATTAATGTTAAGGGTATAAAAAAGAAATTTTCTAAAAAATCAACGAAAGGGTCTTGTAGGAAATTTATTCAAGTTTTCAAAGCTGCAAATTCCTTGTGCGATCATTGGTTGCTGAGATATCGATGATCAAAGAAGACAAAATGATCTTTTTTTATTCAAAGTCGGATATCTCAGCAAAAAAGCAAAAAATTGACGTAGAGAGACCAAAAAAAACAAATTGAAGTTGAATAAACAAGCTAACTGACATATACATTGATTGAACTGAAAAAAAATTCACGAGCCCGTGGACTCTTGGAAAAACAAAAAATTGAAAACTTTTTTTTCCGCTATTTCTTACGATATCGCGACAACCGTACCTCACAAAATTGTTTGCCAAAAGATCTCGAAAACTTGAAGCTTGAAAATGGTTTTTTTTTTCATCTCGATACGACCATTTTTCACATAGATGCAGCGCTTTAAAAACACTTAAAAAATTGAAGAAATTTTCTGTTCCTTCAATTTTTTGGAGTAGTGTGTGTATATATATATATATATTGCTGCTCAAAAGTTTGAATACACCAATCGATATTTCTTACCGCACTAAAAGTTACATAGCTTCGTCAAAAAAAAGATAACCAAATTTACCGAACAGCGTTTTGAAGGGAACAAATTCAGCTTTGTTTTGCCTTTTTGAAATATTTTTTATGATTTTTTTTGAACCCGGTACGCACTTTTGTACGTGACTGTTTTTCGGCTTTTTCGACCATCGAGAATTGGGCGCAAGACTTATGGAAAACATTTTTGTTATGATATGATGATTTTGTTATGATGATTTTGTTATGATGTTCATGATAGACTTGAACGGGATAGCAGGAGCTCCATTTTTTTTTAAAAGTTTAGTACGATTTTTTTCGCACATTTTAATTTTTGGCTAAAAAAGACAAATTTTGGAAAATGCAACGTAACTCAAGAACTATAAGGTTTAAGAGGGAATGTTAAAGATGTAAAAGTTCCGTAAGTTTTGCTGGATCGCCTGGATTTTTTTCAAAATTTTCCTCAGAGATTTTTTAAAAACTATTTTCGCTCGTAACTCTGATGAGCAGGATGGCTTAACTCGAAAAGTATGGCGTTTATAACAAAATATCAAGAGGAGAAACTTTTTTAATTTTTAATTTTAAATTCGCTTAAATTTTTTCAGAATTTTTTTCTGAAATTTGTTTGGCCAATCCGCGGGGAATCGTCCGAACGATTGATTGTTATATCTCGAAAATTATTGACTTAGCGACACAATATCAAGAAGGGAAAATGTTGCAGTGTTTCATTTTATCTACAATGTTTCAAAAGCACCTAGACGACCTGAAAAAAAAAAATTGTAGAAATTTTTTTGAAAAAAATCGTAAATATTTTCAGATTTTTTCACTTTTCTTTACAGTGTTTAAAAATCACCTAGACGGCCTAAAAAAATCTGAAAAAATGTCAACGTATTCAAAGCGAAACGATGCAACATTTTCCCCTCCTGATATTTTGTCTCTAACTCAATAGTCTTCGAGATACGCCAATCAATTTTTCGGACGATTCTCCGAGGTTCGGCCAGAAAAAATGCAGAAAAAGATTCTGAACAAATTTAAGCGAATGTAAAATCGAAATTTAAAAACGTTCCTCCTCCTGGTATTTTGTTATAAACGCCATACTTTTCGAGTTAAGCCATCCTACGCATAAGACTTTTAAGCGAAAATAGTTTAAAAAAAAATCTCCGACGAAAATTGTGATAAAATTTCAGGCGATCCAGTATAAACGTACGCAACTTTTTACATCTTTGGCACTGCCTATTAAACCCTATAGTTCTTGAGTTACGTTGCATTTTTCAAAATTTGTCTTTTTTAGCCAAAAGTGAAATAACTCTGCAAAAAAAAATCGTACGAAACTTTAAAAAAAACGAAAATGGAGCTTCTGCTACCCCGTTCAAATTTATCATGGATAAACATGAGAAACAAATTTTCCATAAGTCATGCGCCCAATTCTCGATGGTCAAAAAAAAGCCAAAAAACAGTCACGTACAAAAGAGCGCTCCGGGTCGAAAAAAAACATAAAAAATATTTCAAAAAGCAAAACATAGCTGAATTTGTTCCCTTCAAAACGCCGTTCGGTAAATTTGGTTACCTTTTTTTTTGACGAAGCTATGTAAGTTTTAGTGCAGCAAGAAATATCGACTGATGTATCCAAACTTATGAGCGGCAGTGTATATATATATATATATATATATATATATATATATATATATATATATATATATATATATATATATATAATATATATATATAATATATATATAATATATATATATATATATATATAATATATATATATATATAATAACAATAATAAATAATAATGTCAGAACTAGCCACAGGTATAGCGGTTTGCCTTTTTGCAAAGCGTAAATAGCGTTTTCTCATCGTTCCCCTAGTGACATTAAATGTTATTACACTGATAAATGCATTGAATTATTTATAATTGTTGCTCTCTCACTGTTCATGCTTACTCGTGAAATCGATTCACTCGTAGTTATCGAGATAGAAGAAGAGACTCTGAGACCCAACGGATGGATAAGATCTTGTTGCCGAATCGGAAATACACCCCCGACCGATCGACCCGTCGAGTGAGTAAATCTGATAACCTTGAAGTGTGCATCGTTGAAATGTAACGAAAATAAATTTCTTCTACTTTTCAATTTTCCTTCAGTAGATCTAAGCTACGAAAATGAGGAGAACATTTTTCAAGATCCTTATACAGCGATCTACAACCTACATCTGCAAAAGATGATTCTGGATAATGATAAAAATGAGGAAAAAAACATCTTCATTAAATTTGTATACTTTTTCGAATCTATATGATCTTTTTTGCGAACGAAATACGGTGTCATTTTGAAATGTTTTTAAAAAGTGATTTGTATAAATTAAGTTGTATAAAGTTGTCTAAGAAAAACAACCATCTTTTATACAGCCTTTGCCAAATGTATGAGGCACCCCGATAAAAAGTTGATATCTAAAAAGTACATAAAACTTACAATTGCTTCGGTATTTCGACTTGGGACTTCCCTTGTTTGTGCAAAAGTTGAATTTTTACCCCCTTTTCGTATGAATACTTTCCGGCATTTTCGAAAACAAGGAATCGCGCTGAACTAATGAAATCGGAGAAAAGGGCTTCTCCACTCTAAGAATAGCACATGACGACTGGTAAAAGTTATTGTCGAAATTTAAAAAACGCACATGTTTAGCGTTTTACGATGCAGATGTTTTGCAATCTACCAAAGGAGATTTATCTATTGTTTCATTTTATATTTGATAATGCCGTCCTAGCTTTAGTTCAAAGCAATTGCGATAGTTTTTGTACTTTTTAAAATGTCAATATTGTATAGGGGTGCCTTATAGTTTTTGGCCAAGGCTGTATGTACCTTTTCTCCCCTTGATATTTTCATCAAAACATGTTTGTTTCAAAGTAACGGCAATAAATTAATAAGACAAATCGTCGACTATTAACCAAAAATAGCGATACAAGGAAATTTTGGAAAACAAATATAAAAAAATTTAGTGACTCTAAAATAACGATTACTTCTTAGACTAAATATTCCAAACCTCATAGTTTTCCCGTTAAGCCGCACGATTTTTTTTCAAACGAAACTAAAGCTAATGATGTCCTTTTCAAAGATCTTATCACTAAATGGTGAGATTACTATTTTTCAAAGTCCAGCACGCGATTTTGCAAGTGCGAAAATCGTGAAAAACCGGCATTTTTAAAATGACGTAACGGGTACAAAAGAAATCGCAAAAATAAAAATAAACAAGGATAATGAAGCTAGCTTTATCTGCTTCAAAACCCCGTTGGAGAAATTGTTTTACGATTTTTTTCGCCGAGATGTTCGATTTTTGTCCGGATAGAAAATTTACAGGGTGCCCAATGCTTTTGGCCAAGGCTGTATGTATGAATATGTAGAAAGTATATGACATTGAAGACGATATAAACGTGTTTTTTGTTTGTTTACTTAATCGGCTAATATGTGTGAATTTATCGGAACATTTTTTCTAACAGAACGACCGTCTGACCATCGTGGTCTTGGCGAGTTAACCACGCCAAAGGACAAGAGGTCACCTGACAAACTTCGTATTCGACAACAGGCCCGGAGATCTCGAGCTGCGACCGATACAACTGATCCATCCTTAAAAACGTTGCATTTTGATTTTTATCCAAAACAATTCTATTGTCAAAAAATGTTAATCGAAGAAAAATTCCCATTGAAAAAAATGGGTTTATGCTTTCTCGAAGCGTGCACGCCATCGAGAGATGACTGCGTCCATAGCCTATGTTTTCACTGTGTATGCTCGCGCGTGCGTATACGCTTGAAAAGAACAGGCGCGGTGAAATTTGTACACAATCCAGTTGCAATTGATCGCGTAAGAAATTTTGCTACGAAAATGGAGAGAGGGGGGGGGGCGGCGATTCGTCTAATAGGCAAAAGAAAAGAAATTAATTCTAAACATCGGCGTTTTGTTGATCGACGTTTTGATCTATTGAATTTGACTTCATTTTTATACGTGTACAGTATATTATTGTATTCTATGGCATATTTCATAATCATTGTCCGGTTCGTAATTGCAACAGGTGATTAATGTAAGATAGATACAGCTGATCAAACGCTACATTGCGTGCGTAAATCTCCAATTTTTTGGACGGAAAAGAAACTTTTTCACTCGTGCATACGTATGGGGGAACGGACTACGATTGATATAGCCTTGAACAATTCGTTTTTTATTCGTGTTATTGAAGTTTGCATCGTTGGAATGCAATTAAAAAATATATATATATTCTTTTTCCGTATTGCCCAATTTTTGTTTGCACTTTTGGGCTACCGATATCACTGAAATATTTTTGGAGATCCTTATAAGGGATCCATAACCTAAACCTGCAAAAGAGAAGTTGAGATAGTAATAAAAATAAAAAAGGCTTTTCGTTGCATTCACCGATGCAAATTTCAACACCATTTGTTTTTCGTTATGCCTCTGCGCACGATTAACCGAACTGAGAAAGGTATTTTTTGTCTTAGTATACGAACGGGAAATGGAGGATTTTTCGTTTGCGCGAAAATATTCACGAAAGCTTAATGTACATTGGAAGAAAAAAAATGTCGTAATTGTATGTGGCGATAATTAACGGATGTTCATTAGTATAAATAATTTCACACTGCATTTTAAAGTCGCGAATGCTCGACACGTAAATTAAAAATTCAAATGCATTAATAATGTCTGGCTAACAACGTCAAATTTGAGGCGATTTGCAAGTTTCTTTTTTACTCGAGGATCATATTTTATTTGATATATTTATCCAAATAAACTTTGTCGTGCATTTTTCGTCTTTTTTATACCTTTATCGATGAAACGAGAACGGGGAATAAGGGAAATTCATTATTTTATAGACATCGCTGGTTTTTTCACTTTATCGTCATTTATGTAAATACATATTTATGCGAATATTGACAGGCATGCGTACTGATATGGAAGATATTTACAAATTTATATATATTTACACACACACACGCGCGCGCACACACACACACACACACACACACACACACACACACACATAAAGGTACAAATTTTTACATAATACGAATGCGGGTGAAGATGCCTCGATTCAATTAGAAAATGTGTTATTTTTAGAAAGAGAGAAAAACAGTATTGTTTGTCGACCGGACAGGTTAGTACTTGTATACATTTGTTGAGGAACGATGAGATATGGATAAATCTACGAAGATTAGAAACCCGATCATCGGCAATCGATATCGTAATTTCAATCATACCTGATGAAAATATATATATATACATACACCAATATTCCTGCTACTCTCTGCTGTTCGATTAACCAAAAAAAATACAAATATATTCAGCTTGAAGTCCGTATATCTTACACATCACTGATTTATATCTTCGATCGCGATCTCGTAAACGTGAGAGGATAATTAGTATAAAAAGAAGGTTAACGAGGAGTAATTCATCGTGGCCATTCGCATTGTTCATTTTCCAAAGGTTCGAAGACCCATGGAATCAACACACGCTTCGAAAGTATTTGTTTGAAAAACGAGTTTTACCATCTTCCGTGAGCATGGGTAAGTATGGGGATATACAGGATGAGAATTATAAGGTGTCCATGTATTTTTCGAGGGTCTAGAGGAGATTCTGCAACTGAGAAAAATATGATTTTCGATGCTTTTTCCAGTCCTCGTAAAAAACAACATAGTGTATTTTTGTGAGTAGTCAGTGTGTGCCAGAAAAAAAAGTGAGCATTCTGGAAAAAGCGAAAAATTCTATTTTCAGCTCATCAAAATGAGGATAAATAAATAAACGAATACATAACACTTGGAAAAAGCACTTTTTTCAATCGAATTAAATTTGATTGATCCACTTTAAAATGCATCTTTTATAAAAAAATTTTATCGATGAGAAGATGCGGCCGAAATGTTCAGGCGTGCTTGGTATTACATTTTTTATCTCCATTCTGTTGTACGCAGGATGGAATTTTGATTTTTTTTCCAGAATGTTCAATTTTCTCTGGTGAATACTACCCATTACAAAAATACGGTATATATTTTTTTCGAAGAGAACGTGCAAAACCATTGAAAATCATATTTTGTCCCGTTCGCAAAATCTCCGTGTGAACGTATAAATGTGGGTGTAATGAAAAAATGGCACTTTCGAGACAAGAACTGTCTACGTATTCAGAGCACATAAAATGAAAAACAGAATTCATTTTTCCCCCCGAGAACGTCGACCAAAGACTTGTTACAATTTCAGTGGCGTTATTTCTGTTTTATTTTTTTCATTGCAAAACTTGTAACCTTAACGATAGACTATCACAGTTGTCTTCTAATTATCGCGAGCGGACGGTATTTTTCGTAAAATATGATAGTATAGTGTACCAATGTAGTACAGATTGAGAGACAAGTGTCCCTGGTATAGATTTGGGTCTTTGTGCCTTATCGTCTTGTTGAAAAAAAGATCGATCAAACTCGTTGAAGATCGTAATCAACGAAACTCGTCGTGAAAGCTCCTCTCTGTGTCTACCATTTTGCTACCGAGAAAAAGATCAGCCTTGCTCAGGACCTCCGACAAAGTCAATTTTCGATCGCGATCAGTGTCCGATAGATCGATCAAGTGCTGAGCTTCTTGTATAGCGTGTCTCGGATTTCTCGGATCGATGTACATCTGCCCGAAAAAAAAAGACAACGTTTCGTATATCAGCGGAACGTACGTGTTCTTGGAATGTCTTGTTCATTATTATTGTTATTATGATTATTATAATACTATAGCGTTGTCACAATATGCTCTTCATTATTGTTGTTATATTTCTATGGCGAATTTTTCACGAAAGTGTCGTCACTTTCCTGACAAACGTGTATTAGCACGTTGAATAAGTTCTCGCTGTTTTCCGACAGATGGCCTTACCCGAAGTGTGTGCGTGTAGTTTAAGGTGGTAACGCATCTATAAAGAAGTACTACAGGCAAGCTTGAAATTCAATGTATGTCATTTCGCCCAAGTCCAAACAACCTTTTTTTTCGTAGTGTTGAACACATCAAATTTTGTGCCAAAAAAGAGTGTTTGCGGAGAATTTTACTGAACTACTTTATTCAAAAATTTATGTGTAAAAAAATATTTTGAAAAAAAAACAAGCTTTCATTTGATGCACTAAAAAGTAGATAATAATTTGTTTACCAAGTCACCCATATGTGACTATAAATAAAAGCTTGGGGAGCTCAACTTTTTAGATGCTTAATGAATTTGATCAATTTAATTTGATTAACCGTATTTAATTTAGCACAATAGTAATTAGAGAAATTATTATCACCCGTTTGTACTCAGTTTTAGGATTTTTATTTAAAATATTTAAGGTTGTTTTACAGTAAATTAAATACAGTTGACATGTCAACGGATTTATGTAAATTAATGATTATATGTCTAAATTTTCAGCGCTCCAAGCTTTTGTTTATAGTCACATATAGGTGACTTGGTAAAAAAAATTATTTTCCACTTTTTAGTACATCAAATAAAAGCTTGTTTTCTTAAATATTTTTTTTTACATCTAAATTGGTTTCTACTTTTTAGTCTTTAATTCATTGTACTAGAGCCCTGACATTTTTGCAAAGAGAGATTGATCCTATATTGTGAAGTTAGCGTTATTAAATGTATCAATAACACCGTTACATAGGTCCATTAGAGTTATTTTATTATGGATATTTTTTTTCAAGTTGAATCATGAATTGTCACCTCTCAGATCCATGTTTGCAAAATTTCAGAATTCTCTAGGTAGTCGGGAAGCGGGTGAAATATCGATTTTCCGTTTTGCATCTCACAGAAAGTCAGGTTAAATAAAAGCTTGTAAAAAATCTTCAGCTGAAGCACACGGAAGTTTCATTGAGACTTACGGCGACTATGCTCTGTCGGAAACAACATGCAGAGATTGGTTTAGACGCTTAAAAAAAATGATTTTGATGTGTTGAATTGGTGGCATTACTTCACGCAGACTCATGTCAGACACTAGCCCAACTTGCAGAATCATTAGGAGTTGATCACACAACAGTTTCGAAACGTTTGAGAGCATTGGAAATCTTTTTATTTTAACAAACTATTCATTTTCACGAAAAAAACAGCGAGAACTTATTTAACATGCGAATAAAAGAAATCTTACCAAGAGCTCGGTACGATCGGCTTTCCCATTTTTATTCTTATCTATGAGAAATCGAAATTCTTTTCTGCGATCGTCTCTACCGCCTATCTTCCGTTGTCTGTTCTGGTCCTGCTCGACAAGATCGAGGCCACCACCGTCCGCTGGTAAATCCGCGAATTCGTCCTCTGTCAATTGTTCGTCACCGTCCCGATCTGTTGTAATATCCATTAGAAATTACGCAATTATCATCCATGGGTATTTTAACCTACGATAAAAACACGAAATATCGAAAGTACCGAATTTATCGAAAAGATCCTCAACCATCTGTAACAAGGCTCTGTGACTGCTCTCGGGATGTGTGAAGGCGAGAAATTCATCGAGAGCTAACCGATCGGGGTCGGTCCTCGCAGCCTCGGCCCATCGAGCTCTGTCTCTCTGTATGATCTCCTTCATCGATCTGGACAATTCACTGTGCTTCTTTCTATGAGATACTATATAACTCTCCGAGAGCCCGTGAGACCGGAGAAAATGTGCGTGGTACTCCTCCCAAGATATTTCCCCTAGAACACACGAGCGCAGCATCGAGAACACGAACTGCTGTAGAAACGCAACGTTTACAGGGTGTCCCATCGCGAGTTAATTGAAAGTCAAAATACCGGAAGAAAAACTCACCATTTATTTTCGGGAATATTTTTTCTCGTCGGATGGCCCGAGAAGTGACATTCAATAGAAAAATCTAGATGCCTCGTATCAATATCTATCCGAATCACACCCCCATGTATGTTTTACCTTTTTTTTTTAGTTTTCGTGAAAAAAAATGGATTATTTTTCTCTTTTGTGTATGTACTTGGCTCGCAGTTATTTTTACCCATCTTGTCGTTACGAAGTGCACTCTTGAGCAATAAATCAATAACCAACTGAACACTAACGCAAATGCTTTAGATTTTGATAAACGTTTGAAATCACGTTTCAGAGGATCAGTCGCTAAAGTTCAGATGATAAGACGAATACGCGGGGTAAGATTAATCATAAGCCTAGCTACTAATAGTCCCGTCAGAATGTACACAACACCTATTCTCGAAGGCCAGCACGTCGTCCATTTTTTTGTACGCTGTTTGGGTTACCAGGAATGTACCCCAAAGTTTCCCTTATGATAAATGGTGTTCTGCGACCACCAGAGATTATTCGACAAAAAAAACTCGGTTTTTTAATGATATCTTCCTTGGAATTGGTTTTATCGAAAAATGCTTCCTACAAAAGTTGTGCGGAGTAATCTCACCTATAAAATAAGGCATACGAAAATCATGTAGGATTGTTAGTTTTACGGAAAAACATAGGTGAACGAATTTTTTTGCACATACTTCGTTTATTAATGAAATGAGTGTTCTGAAACTCAATCAGCATCTTAAAGAATCTACTCCCAAAATATATCTTTAAATTTTATTGAGCTACGCCATATAGTTAATGAGAAATGACTGATTTACGTAAACTTGGCACCTCCTTATATCAAGTGATCCAGAAGTTCCACATGGGTGATTTTTTTCGGCGATTAATTTTTCTTTCAATTCAAAAAACAAAGTAATGAAAAACGTAATTTTTCATTTCTTTGAACTCCACAAAGTCGATTAAAATATACTGCAGTGCACGAAAATTCACGAATAGATATGGAAAAATAAGAACTCTTCGCCAAACAAGCAAAACAATTTTTTTTAATGTAAAATTTCTCGCGCGGCCTCAAGTTAACGCGTGTCTTGTATATTTTTTTTGTATAATATGTCGTGGGCTACCGCATAGTATCAAGGAAACACGCGACAAGTTAATCCAATTTGAAAAAAAAATTAAGAAGTTGTTTTTTCATACAAAAAAAAATGGATCATTTTTTTTCTCAAAAACCACGAATCCTCCAGATTTCATTCATAAAATAACAGTTGTCAGGATAGTTGAGACCTATTCTGTAAAAAAAAAAATCAGATCGGAATTCCGACTTACGACCCTATGCCCACCATTTTCCGAAATGGAACATAATTGAATTTGTTTATAGGCAAAAAATGTTAATTTTCGAGAAACAATATTATTTTATTTAAATCACTTCTTTGCATTGCATTTTGAATGTACACGCTAATGGCCATCGCGTAATTTTTTTTTCTCATGAGGCCCTTCTGTATCACTTGCTATAAAGTGGTGCGGGATTTACGTAAATCAGTCTCGTTAACTATATGACCTAGCACAATAAAATTTAAAGCTATCTTTTGGAGATAGATCGTTCTAGATGCTGATTGAGTTTCAGAACACTGAGTTCACAAATAAATGAGGTACATGCGAAAAAAAATATTGATGATTTACCGTTAAACTACCTGTTCCACGTGATTTTTGCATAGGACTTATTTTATAGGTATCATTCTGCACAACTTTTGTATGTAGCCTTTTACAATAAAACCAATTCCAAAAAAGATATCAATAAAAAACCGAGTTTTTTAAAAGAATCTCTGGTGGTCGCAATACACCATTTTTCATAATGCAAACTTTGGGGTACATTCCTGGAACCTGCAAAAAAATTGGCGACGTGCTGGCCTTCGAGAATAGAAGTCGGTTGTATCGAATTTCTGTACTACATTCCGACTGGACTCTATAATCAGTGTGTGCGAGCACAGTGCTCCTGTTGGCGTATATGAAGGGACGGCGGGGAGCTGAATGAGTGTGAAAGTATCACCTGTGGCGGAGGCACGCGTCTCGAGTGAGAAAACAATATCGATTTTGTGACAAAACAATGTAATTTTTTGTAAAGTTTACCATCGTTTCCCTGCATTTGAGTTGCTCGTATTGGTCAGAGAAAGGTAAGTAAAGACAATGCAAGTCCTAGTTATTAATACAACAAGAACGGTTTGTCAGAAATGCTCAAGGTTATTGCGTGATTTATTGTTGATTCTTTTACCGTCTAATGGGGCAAGATGAATACATGCTATCGCAAAGCCGCAATATTTTACCACGTACCGCTATCTACGTTGGAAAGTGCGAAATGAGCTAGTAGAGCATTTGATTCCTCTTTCACCGCTGTTTCTACCAGAGGATGAAGAAAAACTAACAAATGATTCAAAGTATATAGAAGCAAGATTATTCGGACAAATACTACAAAACTTAGACGATTGACTTATCAAATGGTAGGGTATTGAGAAAAAACCATTTTTATATGCGAAATATCCCAATAATTCGAGTTCCATCATGCTCCTAGTGCTGTTTCATCTTGCCCCGCGTGTGGGGTAAGATGAGAAATGTAAAGGTTTAATTATACATATATATATTGCAGATTATCAATCGAAAAGAGTGAGTTGTTTGTTTTCAAAATTAGAAAATTCATAACTGTTGATTAGTTTAAAAGAATAATCAAGGTTGACTGATTCATATGTTTTGTTCTATTTGAACGTGAACTTGAGCGTTATCATGCTGCCCCTACTTCCCCTACTAGTCGAAATAACTCCAAATTGCATTGAAAAACTTCAAACAGGAAGACACCCACGCAAAATAAAAAAGAGAAAAACCTATGCTACAGGAAAAGCCGAAAAAAACGTTCGAATGCTCTCTTCTCGAAAATTAAGAAATACAATAGACCATACATAGAGCTAATTTGGATGGGTATCGATACGAGGCATCTAGATTTTCCTTTTGACTTGCACTTTTCGGGCCACCGTACGTATCTTCCAGCAGTTTTTGTTCAAATAAAAAATCCTCTCGAGGAAAAAGTCAACGTTTTGTTTTGCATTATGGATACTGGAATATACAGTGAATTCCGTAAATAGATGTTCGTTATAGAAAATGATGATCCCAATCGAGTCTCGCGTATACCTACCGTTTCGCGGATTTTTATCGATCGCCGTAAAGAGTCCGATATTTTCCCGAAGCGCTCGTTCAATGTGTACCGTGATTTTGGCATAAATCCATTTGGCCAATTCTTGTATGTCGAGCTGTTTGTTCTCGTCGACGTCGGCTCGTCGAAAAACGTCAATCAGCAAAGACTCGTCGTGATTCTCGAGTTGCTCAACTTCCCATATCGCGTTATCGTCGCCACCCGATGATTTCCCGATCACGCCGGCGTCTGCACCCGCCGATCTTTCCCTCGCAGATGACGAGCTTTGCAAATTTCCATTCGGCGATTTAATTTCACCGGTTCTTCGGATTTCCGTGGCAGTCTCCAGCTTGGTGAAAAGCGCCTCGAGACCGGGCTCGTTCTCAAACTCGTCCCCTATATCCGAACTCTTCAGTTGAAAGTTTTTCTTGTACTTGACGAGCAACATCAGTGAGACGTAAATGACAAGTGGCACGAGTATCGTCCAGCGAGCTAGACGCAAAAACGTCACGTTAGGTTTCCAGCTCATTTTTCGCCCGATGAACTCTGTGAACGTTTCCAATTCGTTAATTTCTCGCGTCATTTCATAATAATAATCAATTATTCTAGGTCCCGTCGAGTTCTTACGGCGAGCGGTTTTCGACTGAACTCGACAGTTTTAAATTGCGACGAAATCTGACGAAAATGATCGAGTACTGTGCCAACACTGGTGGTGCGAAGGACGTGCTTCAAAAGAAACGTTTATCACAAATATTTCGTATTTGGAATTGAATTATCTTCATTCTACGAAACTGAAAATGGAATCTTTACTTTTTCCCGCAATGCTCAATCGTGTCTGGCAAATTCTACCCATCACAAAAATACACTAGATTTGTTTTCGAATACGAATTGAAAAGCCGTGAAATATCATATTTTTCTCATTGTCAGTAGGAAAATCTCCGCGGCAGAGCCTTGAGAAACACATGGCTACTTTACAATCGTCGCCAGCTGTGACGATACACACAATGTTTTCTACTTATATTTATTTCTCATTTACTGAATTATATCGGTGATTTTCAAAGGTAGTGATATCCGATAATAATTAATTTTTTCATAGTATAGGTTGTAGAATATGAAAATTGTTGACGCATTGCCGGTTGAAGCGGAAAGTAAGAGCTGCCTAGGGGAAGCGATTCAACTTTCGTCCGAATCATATTTTAGTCTCATCAATAGTTTCCCAACTTGCGAGACTTACTCGAGTCGGTTGATTCATGAAATGAGACATCCCGCCATACGTAGGTACATACATGTTTACAGAGACATTCGGAGACTCGCCATACGAAGCCCGGTTACTTTGATCCGCGTCTATTCCTCCGACTTTGTACTCTGCTCGTCGCGGAGCTTCGTCTCCGTGGCAGTCTTGCAACGATCCACGAGCGATCCTAGATCGCGATACTCGAACCCTTTCACAGCAAAGCCCGCCATTCGGCGAGAATCACAGCAACGTTTCACGAATTTTCTCACATTTTTCCGGCGCAATTGAACGAATGATCTATTTATTTCCGGTCGACATGGCATCAAGGGAGACTCAAGTTTCGCGCAATGTCTCCAATTACTCTTGCAGTACCGTGTGCTGAGAAAGAAACGGCCAACACGGTTGGGCTCCGGCCGAAGAACCGCGCGACTAAGACCGTATTTTTCAGCAACGCCGCCGCGCTCCCGCCAGCCTTTGGTATTGATCCACTTTCACTCAAGCTGGTTTCCACCTACCTCGCAGGCGCGCAGTCGTTCAACGGAACTTCTCTCTCTCTCTCGTATATTTTTCTCAACGGACTCGGCACACTTCTCTCTGCGCAACGCGATATCGACGACGTTGAAGCTTGCGTCAATGAACATTTATTTTTTTCCTATCGCCTATTGTTTTGTCGTGAATTTTTCTTCCTTCACGCATCCATAACTTATCTGCGACAAACATTTTTCGACAGTATAGAACATGAAAAAATTAAAAGATATTTCGAAAGAAGAAAAAAAAGAAGTCTTGTGTGAAGCGGCGCTGGCCTGGGCCGATACTTTGATGGGTAGCCGCGTTTAGCCACGCACCGGCTCAACAAACTGCCTGTAGGTAAGAGTGCGGAGGGAAATAATGGGCTCTGTATGGAAATAAAAAAAAAGCGTACTGATTAGGGAGAATGGTAAGGGATGGTAGGACAAGGGCACGAGGAGGAACACAAATAAATTAATTCAACAGAATATCCATCGCATTCCAAAGAGGCAAACTCCCACACGATGAATATTCTCAAAGGAGTTTTTTTGGGGTCATTTCACCGGGTCATACACGAAGCTATTTTTCGAATGACGATATTCGTTTTCTTTTTTACAACGCAATTTGCAAAACTATAAGCTGTCCTATGAAGAAGAATGAAAAATATTTTGGGCGGAGAAAGTGTTTGCGCAACCTTATAGCCTAGGCTCTCAAGGGCGTGTATCGCCAGAAAACTTGAACGTTGCGTCCCGTCCCGGCACGTTCATGAATTCATTGAGTGTAAAATCTCAACCTTGCCATCCCAATACTCTCGTCGGAAGAAAAATTGAAAGTCGACCGGTTTTGTGAGTCGCAAACTCACGCAGACTAGTTGAAGACGTTGGGCGCAAGACTAGAGGCGCGCAGCTCTTCGGTCTTCCGGCGACTAGATTTTCATTTAGAAGGTAGAGACAAAGGAGGACACATACCACGGCATTTGTTCTATCTTCCTTTCAATCTCTTTTTATCATTTTTATCATCATAATTCACAAAATCTGTCAATTGTTTCAATAAATATACGCAAATAATATTAAAAATTACACTAACGGGGATAACGTTGTCGCATATATTACACGTTAGGTGAAGACGAGTTCATATTAGATTCTAGAGTAACGATGAACAACCGTAAGCACTCACTTGGTTATCTTATGTTATGACGTTTCAAACGCAATCTCACACATAAATTAATACTTCGGAATGATTAAAATCGTCAATGACATTTGTACGTTGGGCTAAAAAAGTCGTGAAAAACTAAATATACATTTTTGTCGAAACGTCTCTCCTCAACGGGTGTCATACACGCGTATCTAAAGGGCCTTCCATTTAATGCGGACACATCGGATAAATCCCAAAATCGAGTTATACTAAAAAATGTTTTCCCCAAAAGGTCCACGATTGCTGAGGGTGATAACCGATGGCGATACTGACCACTTTTTTTGTCGGTGCATTCACGAAATCACGTGCTAACTTTTATTATTTTAAATTAGGTGCGCTTTTATTTTGCCCGAAATCTAGTGGCTTTCCAAATCAATTTTACAAATAATATACTCGACGTTTGAGCGTTTGAAAAACACGAAAATTATGTATGTATTAAAAATTAGAACGTCATTGGCATTGCACTCATCGATACATTTACCTGCAACGGAACTTGTCGCAAGTCGTTATGGCAACATCCGTGTTTGTCAAACTAGCATGTTTTTCCTCTCGTTCGATGCATTTTGTGACTATGTTTTTTTAAGCGAGCAACGGTCCCGTTTGAAACAATGATCGTTACTGCGAGAACTCAAAAATGCGTCGAACAAGTTTTAAAAATCATGTTTATTAAATGCTCTTTGAAAATCGTATGTCTTTTGTAGGAAACGTTTTTTCATCCCTGTTTATTTTCGAAGTTCACTCCAAGTATGCAATCAAAATACGAGCAACTGTAATTTTTTTCTTCTTTTTTTTTTTCTATTGGGCACAATCGTTATCCGAATGTCGTTTCCTTCCGAATGAGATAAAAAGATTCTTAAGAATTTTTTTACTTTTGCAGAAGAAATTCTTACGGGTCTTTTTTTGTTATCCAAAAGAAGATTCTCCGTATCCAGATAACGGTCCGAAAAAAAGAAACTTTTTTAACGTTTGGATCTTCCTGCTTCGTGCTCGTCAGTGTAATCGAGGATATTCGTAAGTCCTCAATGCTGTATCGTCATCGGCGAAGCACACTTTTCGTCCTTAGTTTCCCTCTGAATTTTCTCGTCCTCGAGCTCCAAAGCGAAATTCGTGATGCCCTGAATGTTGCGATTGCGCGACTTGCTCGGCGTAGCGAGAAGAGCGCGAATCGGTGGGCTCAGTAGGTCGTGATCGAGATCAGCCGGATTCTGAGCTCCTGTGCAAAGGCTCGTAAGAAAGCCGACGATTACCGTCACAAGACACCCGATCACGCTGTACCACAAGTAACTTATCTGTTTTTTTTTTAAAGACAAAATAACGATTACGCTTGTTAGACCAATTGGAATATTCATTTGTCGGCAATTTCGAAAATTCGAAAATTGAAGAAAAAAACAATGTATGCGAGAGCTTCATCGGAAAATAATTAGAATGCCAATACGTTACGATTAATCATACTACAATTGTGGAGTATGATTGAGTAATTCAATCGAAAGTAATTTAATAATAGTGTAATTTAAGACAAAGTTTGCGCGGAACATAATTAACCGACATGAATGATCTGAAACATTCCGAATTTGTTCTTTCCCATCATAGCTGAATGTAAAAGGAACCAGCCATAAGCGTGCATACAAATTAAGACTGTTGTGACGTAAGTATAACAATCTTGCACTTTCTTTCAATAATGACACCTCCATTGTTTATCAATATTTTTTCCTTAAGAAAACAAACTCGAACTTCGCAAGCCTATGTATGAATTGTGTGCAATTTGAGGAGCTCGTCGTGAGGATACTCTCGTCGGCAAAAATAATGAGAATCGTTCAATGATTTGGATCCCTTCTGCGGAAGCGTTAAAAATTAAGTACGAATAGTTTCTACCACTCTCAAATGAAGCGCTGATTTTTCGTTCAACGAGATTCGACGGACAGAAAATATCTCACCCTGTAAACCGACCAGGCTTCGACGAAGTCCTCCTTGTCGGCCATATTGCGTGAGATCATCGTTTCGTTGATGCACGGACAATTGCGAACAGAGGTCGGTCTTTTGTCGAGACTGATTTCTCCGTTGTAGATCGCGACCTGTGCACCTAGGCCGATCCACATAACGAGGCCAAGCCCCGTCAGGGCTCCGACGATCGCGCCCTTACCGTTTGCCCAAGGTACGAACATCCCGAGGGAAAAGAGTCCCAGGGTTACTCCACCGACCATACCGTTGAAGGATAAAGCTACCTCGAGGACACCACCAAGGCGCTCGACCATGAAGACGAGTGCGAAACTCAGAGCGCCGAAGAATATGCTTATCCATCTTGCGTAAAGAGCACCTTTGCTCGGTGGTACACGAATATTCAGAATTCCTTGCAGAATGTCCTCACAAGTTATCGCTGCTAACGAATTCAGCGCACTCGCGACAGTTCTGCAAATAAACAATAACATTATTATTTATTCCATGTACATTTCTAACGCTGAAAACAATTCAAACATATTTGTCACAAAATCCATTTATTATTATTTATCTTCCAAATACTTATCTTATACTATGGTAAATTTTTCGTTATTATTGTTATTTTATCCTCGGAGTAATAGACTTTTTTTTCCTTATTATTCATTGGGCGCTTACCCGAGCGAGGCGGCAAAAATACCAGCCACGAAGAAACCTGGCATTCCCTTCAGTCGGCCCATAAAATTCATCACGTACAGTGGCAACAATTGATCCATATCGGAAATGTAGCCCGCGCGCAATGGATCGCAGTCTTTGTAAGCGCTGTACAGGACCATTCCCGTGAAAAAGTTCACGGTGTAGATCAGTATTAAGCCCACGGAGGAAACCCACAGTGCTCTGCAGGAATGCATAGATGAAGAAAATTATTCGCGAATGGAGGAATACGCATCGCACACATGCGGCTCCTTTACCAATCGAATTTCTTAACTTTTCCGTTCGTTTGAAAATATTCGTAATTTTTTTTTTCATTACGCATACACACATATATGGCTCAAAAAGTGTGTACGAAAAGGAATACCTCGTATCGATACCTATCCGAATTACCGACCCCGCCGAAAAAAAAGCATATTGTTCCGACTTTTCCCGGAGCATAGTAGTCCAGTCAAATTACCGAAATGAAAAAACATAAAATACCGCATTTTTGGGATTATGATGGATCGATAGGGGGGTGTATTCTGAGCTTAAATTTCAATTTGTGGGGTTCTACTGAGGTCAGCTCAAGGTCATTTCGATGAAAACGCGTTTAATTCGATATCTCGAGAACGGTTAGTGTTAGGCCAAAAATTGTAGAGATCTTTTCTCTTCTAAATTAAATTTCCTAACTTTTTTATCTGAAACTTTTTTTTTTATCATCAATATTTTTCAATTTATTACTTCCGGAAGGCAAAAATTTTACTTTTTTTTCTCCCTATTTTTCATTTTTCGCCATTTTCTCCCCAACCGTTCAATTTTATGAAATTTTACCATTTATCAAAGTTGTAGATCCTTTAATTATGAACAACTTTTTCCGATAACTTTTTTTTCTAATACCAATATGTTCGGAGTTATATATTACTTTACCGAGCAAAATCCGCGCCAATGTCGCAATATCATCGACATCAGTGGGTATTCAGTACTTGAAAAAAATATTAAAGTATTCCATGATAATTTATTAGCCAATTTACCTGTATCAGAAGGTGAATCGATTAAACTATTTAAAAATTGTACTTCATTTAAATATTCAATATTGTAATCATTCAAATATCATTTAAATATTGTACTTCTTCAATTTGGGTATTTTTTATTCCATTCAATGGGATAATAATGTGAATAAGGATTAAAAAAAAAAGAAGTAAATGAATAATTGAAACTGTTTCACACATTTATTGATAAAAAAAATAGGTAATGAAATTCGTAAAATTAAGCATCCGAGGTCGATGGAAGTGATTCATTAATATTAAAGGTCCTCGTCCATTGCGTCAAAAATATTATCGTCGACAACACTGGCGATATTAGAACAATAGTTCTCGTGGCAATTAGTGCAAATTACTGAGCAAAACAGGCCGGCCTTTCTGCATCCGCACGCTTTGCCGCAGTTGGTTTTGCATTTGCACGCAATTGATCTCAGGAAATCTTCCGGAGCTGGTTTCAGCGACATTGGTATCGGCTCCAATCCACGGAGGGTGCGACGCCAGCCCCACTCCTCGGGTTCCAGATAATTTTCGAGCCAGTATTGCACTTGGTAATAACATCTCAACGAGTGAAAAAATGCGGCATCAGAGGTAGGGGGAAGGGATTCTAATTTAACCCTCCCACTGCCTGCCATTTTTTTGTATGCCTTATAACGGAGCTCGTTGAGATTGTTGAATGGAATATCCCAAATGGTTGATCCCAGTGAATGGAATAAAAAATACCCAAATTGAAGAAGTACAATATTTAAATGATATTTGAATGATTACAATATTGAATATTTAAATGAAGTACAATTTTTAAATAGTTTAATTGATTCACCTTCTGATACAGGTAAGTTGGCTAATAAATTATCATGGAATACTTTAATATTTCTTTCAAGTACTGAATACCCACTGATGTCGATGATATTGCGACATTGGCGCGGATTTTGCTCGGTAAAGTAATATATAACTCCGAACATATTGGTATTAGAAAAAAAAGTTATTGGAAAAAGTTGTTCATAATTAAAGGATCTACAACTTTGATAAATGGTAAAATTTCATAAAATTGAACGGTTGGGGAGAAAATGGCGAAAAATGAAAAATAGGGAGAAAAAAAAGTAAAATTTTTGCCTTCCGGAAGTAATAAATTGAAAAATATTGATGATAAAAAAAAAGTTTCAGATAAAAAAGTTAGGAAATTTAATTTAGAAGAGAAAAGGTCTCTACAATTTTTGGCCTAACACTAACCGTTCTCGAGATATCGAATTAAACGCGTTTTCATCGAAATGACCTTGAGCTGACCTCAGTAGAACCCCACAAATTGAAATTTAAGCTCAGAATACACCCCCCTATCGATCCATCATAATCCCAAAAATGCGGTATTTTATGTTTTTTTTTTCATTCTGAGCCGTAATTTGACTGGACTATAGGTTTTTATGATTTTTCTCTGTTGTGTGTCTTTTTTCCTCCGGGAAGTTTTCGAAAGCGATTGGAAGTCATTTAGATTGGTATAAGTATTTTTTTATCATCTGAACTTGAGTGACATCCTCTCGAGCATATATTTTTTTTTTTCACTTTTGATCAAAGTCTGTCATTTACGTTAGGTTAAGTTGGTCATTTATTTATTGCTTACCGCTGCACTTGACAACGATAACACAATTTTAAAAATTCGCGACCAAAGCGCATACACAAAAGAGAGACAAAAAAAGCTTCTGGCTCGAAAACTAAAAAAGATCGTACAACATACTCGAGGGTTATTCGGAAAAGCATTGATACGAGGCATCTAGATTTTCCTTTTGGACGTCATTTTCCGGGCCACCCTGTATTTCGATGTGTATATGGGATATTCCTCGCCATTTCAGCACGCCCGTGACCCTGACCATTTTTGGTTCACTCAATTTTTTTTTTCAATATTGTACCTCATAAAAGGAATATCCACACCAATTTTTTTATTTTTATCTCTTCTCCTTTAGGACTTGTAATTTTCCAAAAAATGTCGATTTCAGACATTTTGGAAACGTGCAAACGCCGATAACTCCTGAATTAATTG
This sequence comes from Ophion slaviceki, assembly GCA_944452715.1. Taxonomy (NCBI): domain Eukaryota; kingdom Metazoa; phylum Arthropoda; class Insecta; order Hymenoptera; family Ichneumonidae; genus Ophion; species Ophion slaviceki. The sequence goes on along the minus strand of OX101785.1, from coordinate 726,255 downwards.
AGATATCGACAAATGGCACTATGTAATTTTATTCCATTTCGAAGCACACTTTGTTAAAAAAAATATGATAATAATTATCAATTATCAATGTCAATGTTTTTTTTTTGCTTCTAAAGTGAAAACTATTTTTTTAAAGATGATTGCTTTTGTTAATTTTTTCTAAAAATTCTTTCGAATAAAGTGACCCATTCTCTCATTCTATGATTTTTTAAACTCGTATCATCATAGGCCCATTTTATCTTCTATTTTTTTCGAATTAACCATATATTTTTTTAAACGATTTTTATCACTTTAATGACCAATAACGTTATTAATGATTTTGTGATTTCCAATTCGGCTTCGACAGGCCTGATTGGGGTTTATTTTTTATTTGCGCCGAATATAACGAGAGAAAACTTTTTTGTTCGAAATCGCTTTTTTTGGTTAAATTCAGTACAAATGAAAAATAAACCGTTTCTGGCCTGTCGAAGCCGAATTGGAAATCACACAAATTTTAATAGCATTATTGGACAAGAAAATGATAAAAATCGTTGAAAAAAAATATGATTAATTCGAAGAAAAATGAAAGAAAAAATGGGCCCACGAGGAGACTAGTCTTAAAAATCATAGAATGGGTCACTCTATTTTGGAGAATTTTTTTTGAAAAAATCAAAAAAGGTAATCATCTTTTCAAAAAAATAGTTTTCACTTTAGAAGCAAAAAACCGTTGACATTGATAATTGATAATTTTTTCATATTTTTTCATGTTTTTTAACGAAAGTATGCTTCAAAATGAAAAAAATTATATAGTGCTGTCAATATTTCAATTAGTTCAGGAGTTATCAACGTTTAAACGTTTCCAAAACTTCTGAAATCGACATTTTTTGGAAAATTACAAGTCCTAAAGGAGAAGAGATAAAAATTTTAAAAATTGGTGAGGATATTCATTTCATGGGGTACAATTTTATAACAAAAAATCAAGTGAACGCAAAAATGGTCGGGATCACGGGCTAGCTGAAATAGTGCGGAATATCTTATATATACATACAGACACACACGCGCGCGCGCGTATACGTGTGTATGCGATACAAAAAATGGCGAATATTTTTAAACGAAGGCATTATGATGAAATCCGAATGCTTACGTTCTGACTTGGCCTATACTCTGGACACTAAGGTACTTTTGGACGGATGCCTGGTTACTGCAAAACATGGTTGCCCAGTAAAAAGTACCACCGACTATGACACTCCAGAAACTGTGTCGCACCGTGGGACTGGGATCTACGTTGAAAAATTCCATCCTACCGGTACCGCTGTTCTCCAGCCAAACAGGCGAAATACCACCCGCCCAGCTCATCCCCAAACCGAGGATCGCAAAGAGCGAACCCAGCAGAACGACCGCTTGAAAAGTATCCGTCATTATGACGGCTTTCATACCACCCTGAAATTCGAAGATTAGAGGTGGCCGTTCAACGAGTCTTTTCCTTTTTTATTCACAAAAACATCATAGTGATAATACATTTGTCTAATTTGGAAATTCGAAGGCATGCGTTTTTTTAAATTACTTTATCACAATAAATGTGGAAAAGGAAATAATTTCTTTTTAACTTGAAGCTGATTCCACAAAAGTTTGTTTTCTAACATCAGAGATTAATTGAACTGAACAGAATTGCCCAAGCAGAGCTCAATAACGTGTCCTCGGTCTCGGGAAAAAAAATTCAACAACAATATTCCAAAAAAGGTTTTTATTTTTAAATGTTCCAATTCCAAAAGCCTAAAAAATGTTCTAATTAAAGGTTAATTTTAAAATTCCAAAAAACGTTGTAATTCTCAAGTTCTACAATTGCGTTCCAATTCTTAAAAAAATATTCCAAATGTAAAAAAATACTCTAGCATTCTAGACTATAAAACACTCCTACATGAGCTGTACTCACCTGAGAAGCGTAAAATATACAGACTACGTAGACTAGAGTGACAGCTAAATAAGTATTCAGCCGTGTAACTGAAACATAAGGATGAACGAATTTTTTCGTTACTCCAAAATCAATGTTTTTTTTTTCTTTCTTTAATACCTTTATGACAAAGTTAAACTAGGAAAGAAATGAGATTACAGGCCGAATATATAGGCACACATTTTCCACAGCTTCCCTCTGCTCTCGTACTAGAGTGCCAGTGCATGAGGTAAGGTGAGTGGCTTTGGGTAACGATACGACTATCAAGCAGGCAGGGGGGAGGGGATTATATGGAACTGAAAGAAACGAGGTGACAAGTCTGGGTCAAAAAGTGCAAGAAATAGAGTAATTGAAGCCCACATGACTATCTAACAAAACAGTGAAACCATAAAAAATAATAATGACTTGAAAAAAAAAAGAATTTCAAGTAGACGAGCGGTACATACCATGACTGAGAGCCAGTGCCGGTGCATAAACAGCCACCGACGTGTACAGTATCATTTGCAGCATGTAAAGACCGCTCGCGAGCGATCTGCAGTGCCTGTTGAAGCGCAGATTCAAGTACTCGTAACTCGAGGTTAGTCGAAGCTTCATGTAAACCGGCAAGTAGAGCCTCGAAGTGATCGGTACTACGAGCAAGAACGCCACGCAGATCATCCAGAATTGCGTGCCCTCGATTATTGAAAGGAGACAACAAGATTATTGCAACTCATCAAGATATATTGCCGTGTTGTATCGATCGATAAACTTCCTTTTGGTATTTCATTTTTGTCTTACGCTTCGCAATCAATCGCAGCGAAGAACGTAACCAAAGAAGATTGCAAGACCACAAAAACTTTGCACAGAATCTAACTCCATGCTGGAAAACTCAATATAGAAATTGAAAGCTCTATGTGTAAGTAACTTTGACGATGGGAAGCGTATTTTTCCAGAGCTTTTTTAGTCCTGCAAGAACTGTTGTGAATATCGCCGCTGGCAAAATAATTTTTTTTCAAAGGAGAACCTTCATAGACATAGAACGCTTAGAGTTTATTTTAAACTCTAATTTTTATTTCGCTATTATATTTTTTCGTTAATTGAAGAGATGTTTGAAATATCTTCCTTTTAACATTTCATTTCTGCGTATTCGGCATATCGGAAGCAATCTGGGATAGAAGTGTCGGTTTTACTCGGCGAGGGTCAGGAATTACTTGATAATTAGTCTTAAATTAAATTCAAAGCTCCCCAAGTACAAAACACTTAAAAAAAATCAATTTGGTATTACGAAGCAATAATCACATAAAAATTATACAGACATTTCTATGACAAAATTAAACGTATAGGTTGGAACCACTGTAAAGATACAGTAGGCACGGCTAGATTTTTATTTGAAAATTCTACTATGTCAAATATGTTCCATGGGTCATACAAACACATAGATGATACGAACATTGACAGAGATTTTAAAAAAATAATCAATTTCCCGTGTATATCGAATATCTCGAGCCTGCCAGGATTTCATTGATTCTTCTTGACCCCACTGAAAGCCGCTCCTTTCGAATGCGAGATCCGAATGAAAAAGACGAAGATACGTGAAGCGAAATATTGTGGGAGATTTATGTACCTACCTGTGAATACATCTCGGCGGGATTTCCAAGGAGCTCGATAGCAGTGACGAAACTAGCCGCGAGCGACATTGCCATGGGAAACGTGCCCATGGTGGAACCACCAAGAAGAAAATCCTCGCTGGTCTCCTGTTTCTTTGTGAAAAAACCGTAAAACGTGCCTATGAGGCAGGAGACGACGAGCATAATCGCGAGTACGGTATAATCCGCCCATGTGAAATAATTCAGCAGGGCGGGATGCTCGTTCTGGCATTGTTGTTCCTCGTGTGTACCGCTGGTTATAGAAGCATCTCGCCGTTGCTCGGCTGACGAGGACGCGAGGCCAAGCAACAAAATCGCTAATTGTGCTCGCATGGTATCCTAAAGAAGCCCACAATATTCGAGTTAGAGAAAAATTAAGTAATTTTTTTTGGGTTCTGAATAAATTATGAGACACTTTAGAGACGCGATGCACATCTATCCGTTCGTCATAGCAAAGTGTGCCCCAACACCCGTCACTCTATTCTTTGGCTTAAAAAAATCGGAAATATTTTACGACAACGGCGTCCAATGAGTCTTTTCAGCTAAAATAATTTCTTTCAAAATGTCGAATAGGTAATACAGTAGCAGTAGTAGTTTATTCCACATATATACCCTTGCGGGTTTTTACAACCTCCCATCTGTTCTTCAGTATCTTTGTACATTTAAAATATTTTTATTTCGTATTGCTCCTAGTCTTCTCGCCCTCGCTCCTCTGCCCTTTTCCTTGCTAGCTTCTCAAACTGTCTTACTACCTCGCACGTTTCTTCCACTATTTCCTTGCCTTCTAGCGCCCTAACCCATCCCGCTGCTATTCCACCCTCCTGTTGTTCCGCCCATCGTTGGAATTTCTTTGCAGCGGCGTCCTCACTTTGCGCTATTGCCTCCTCAAATTCCCATATGTGCGCCAAGGTTTCCTCTTCCCTCCTGCACACTCTGCACCGCGTGTTTCTGAAACCCTTTTCCTTCTCCTTCCCCACGCTTCCACACCTCATCCTTGCCCATATTTCTCTGATTTCTCCCCTCACCTTGCCTGTCTCCCAATACTCCGCCATCCCTACCTCTTTCTTCCTGTCTTTATATTCAATACAGTATCCTGACCTCTGAATTTTCTCCCAGTTTCTCTGTATTTCCTGGTCCGTCATGTTTTGCACTGCCCTTCCTGTCTTCCTTGCCCATTCCGAACAGGTAATACCTTTTTTTTCTCAAACGCTTCTCAATTTTTCACGCCCCGGTTGTCGACAATCCAGCCGTTTGTAAAACAACGCCAACAAATAAGCAACGCATTTAAATGATCGAAATTACGTTTTCATTCGAAAAAATAATGATGAAAATGAAGTTTTCATTCGAAATGACAATTACGCGTGTACCTAACGTCCTCCGTTAATAGAGCCTTGCTGTGACGCGTAATTCCCGCTTGAGCCTTTTTTAATCCCTGCCCACTCGCACGTGAAATTCCGATAAAATTCGTCAATCCGTCATTAACGAGTATTCGTGAGGTAATACCGATCATAAATGTGCAGTAACGAGGAACGATAACTGATCGTACAAAAGCACAAATATACTTGCACATATGCGCGGAATGGTCATTCAAGAAGTTCAATCGTTTCTGGTTATAAGCGGTACCAGAGTGTCGTATATCGCGATAGAAGTGGCCTCAAGTGGTTTATTTAACCGCGAAAGAGCTCCGCGTATGCATAGGAAAAACGCTTTGCAAAAAGGCGCGCGATCATAAAAGACTCTGCGAATTCGTAAAGCGAACAAACGCGAGATCGCGATAGCGATCACAAGCATACCAAGTTCAACTTTACCGCGGTACACGCGGTTCGCAAGTACATATCTTATGAGCAATTTTCCGTAGTCGTCATCCGCATCGTTTCCTTGCACTGTCGGTGTTTGTTTTTTTTTCTCTCCCAAATATTCGCCCCATCCGGACTATTGTGATGTGAAGAACACAATGCGGCTACGGAGGCGTAATTCCGCCACTTTGAAAACCCGCAATAATCGTTCCATACACAATGAACGAAATTATATAGCGTTCTCGTACATTTGAATAAAAACAACGTTAAAAGCGACTTTTATTTGCTTAGGTAGAAACAAAATGTATCGTCCTTTGGCAAAAAGATGAAATAATAATAGAGAAAGAAATATTGACGCTCGCTCGAGTGTCAACTTGAAAAATTAATTGCTCCGCTGTACTTGCTAAATCATATTGGCGGCTTCCTGCAGTCACGGTTTTACATAACATAACGAGATTCATCAACTTGTTAGTGCGAACAAAAGAACAGTGCAATTACGGTCAGGGAAAATCACGTGCCGAATCACAATGTCGAAAAATAACGGAAGTACGAAATTGAAAAAACCCGTTTCTTTTATTTTTGTATCAATTAAATCGTTGATCCGAAATATCTTTGTTCTTTCTTTGTGAATTTGAATAACTTTTTTCATAAATATATTTTGCTAGTTGAAAAATTGACGTACAAAATTATTCCACAATTTGACATCAACTGCATTATCCGCAGGTATTTAAATATTTAAATTGAGTGCCAATATTTGAATAGGAAAAACCATGCGGTGTCTACGTCAAACGGAATTTGCCTGGCCGATAGTTGGATGGGTGATCGGTTAGCCCCATACACTGGCTACCGAACGGAGGGCATTTCTACCGAACTGCCGATGGTAACACAACTAAAATTCAGTAAAAAATATCCGCCCGGCACGACCGAGGTTTTCCCCTTTCCCATTTTGATTGCATCGCCCTTGTGCGAATGCGATGCAATTTTCGTTATAAACGATCTGCAGGTAACACGCCCTGGAGGGGAGGAGCTCCAAGGAGCTCGAAATAGTGACGTTGAAAGTGTGAGTTAAAAGTGAAAGGGATGAGATCGTAAAAGCCTGCAAGGGCATACGAAGGCAAGTTAGAAACACGTTTATACTTCCTCAGTGAAAAAAGTTACATCTTTCCAATCGAAGCACCTTGAAAGTGCATTAGTTTTAAAGTTCAACGGAAGGATAACATTAATTCGCGTCCATCGCGCGCCGAACAAGTATGATTGGAGAAAATCAGGAACGAGTAAGCGCTTTATCGACAACGTCTCCAGGAAAAATCTCGTAATCCGTGGGGAAAACTCTTGGAAGATCGAGAGAGACTTTTCATGCGATAGAAACAATTAAGTAAAACTCGTGGAAAGTACAAACTTGCACATTACTCCCCCGCCCCCCCCCCCCCCCGTTCCCCCACAAATTTACCCATAAACGTGAATCGTTTTTTTGACGGTGGTTTCCTCGTTAAAAAAGTTTGCAAAACATTTGTCACGTTTTACGGAAAAAGAGACAATTCTCACACTTCATAATCCTGGAACGATTGCGGGCAAATTCGGGGTGATTGTTTTTTTGTTATTTGAAAAAAATGTTGAACCTCACGAAATCTGAAGCCTCTCGGCGTATCTCGCAAAGTTTAATCCCGATAATTGTTCAGGTTTGCGTATGAATAATATCATCGTATTTTGGCATTTCAGAGGAAGGAGCGTTTTTTAAATTTAACAAAGGGTTCAACATAATTGTTGAATCTGAATTGTTACACCGTCTCGATACGAACAGAGTTACTCGAACAAATAATTTGTACATACTTCCGAGGAAAAAATGTCTGCACCAAAACTAAGCTTCCTCCGCGAAGAAATGCAAAAAAAAAGCAACGAACGAGCCTTTTTCTTCCACGTTAAAAAAATCACGATCGACGCTTACCTCGCACGAGTAATCCGCTTCACTGAGAAAAAAAATGCCCCCGCTCCTCGTTGAACAGCGTCGCGAAGGTATTCACGGAACAAAACAAATCAACGCAGCGATCAACAGAAACGTGCGAAATTGTATCTGGATGATTTTACTGGTTTTCCTGGCGTAACGCATATATAATGGGGCTTTCGAAAGTTCAACGAATCAAACGGACATCCTCCGGGACCGAGTTGGAAGTTGAAATGATCTCTTTCCTTATTCTATTTCCTATTTCTTTTGTCTGTTTTTTTTTTTCAATATGTTGCTTAAAAATGGCAAATGCGGATGTTTTATTGCGAGCGCGTCGAAGTTGTTACGTCGTTTTAAGCAGCGCTTCGAGGGGTCGTTGTGACGAATGAATAAAACGGAGCGCACTTTTAAGACTGATGGTTTTAATTGTCATATGCGCCTTTATACGAGGCCCCTACCGCACGCGCGACCAATCGCTACACGGAGCACACTCAGCGCGAGCACATCATCGTCAACTAGTCATACTTTCCGTTCGGCTTCGCGGGATTCGTGGGACATTTGGGATTCTGTCAGAAGTTCCACGAGCATCGATCGATCGTGTTGGAACGATGAAAAAATGGGCGGATAAACAAATGAATATATAACGAGCAACGTCCTTGACACGGGTTTGTGAGAATTGCATCACGAGACACGAGGATCGCTCGTTCCCCGATCTCGATCAATTAATCAAAGTTACACGACGCGTCATATGAGACACGAGGATCGCACGTTTGAACGGGGCAAAAGAGCTTTAGGAAAGATTGCGATGGATCAACCCCCGTCTCGTCGTGACGCTTCAATTCTCTCCGTATTGGCCCTCTTTTTTCTCAACCTCTCTCAATCCGATTAATTATCTTCTATTGAACGACCCGAGCTTTTCGCAATCGCCTCAAGAACGCACTCGCGTCCTCCCAACCAATGGGGATCAAAAAACTTTATTCCGTGACGTAGCTTAGGAAAAACGTCGACGCGTCAAAGTTGCGATTGTTAGGCTCGATAGACAGTACGTAGAATGGAAAAAAGAAGACGCGATCAAGTCCACAGCTCGTTAAATGAACACATACTGGCAATATTTCATTAAACTCAATTGCTTGCAAAAAGTTTGCCAGTTAAGCCAAATTTCATTCGATAATTAAATAATATACTACTCGCGAATAAGTGTTAATATTTGCTAAACTAAAAGGTAACCAAAAAAAATAGCTATAGAGTATTTTGATCGAATTCAATTAAATTAATTAATCAAATAATACAATACTCGTTTAAAACTTGATTTTACAAACGCCGATAATCCGAATAGTGTTAAAAAATATGAGAGACGACAAATATTTGAGCCTCGTCAAATTGACAACCGTTTGTACTGTTTTTTTACGCTAATTGATCAATTATTAATGGAATTGGCCTGAATAATTTTTCCTCCAATAGATCACTACATACGGTTTTCGTGAATTATTTTACATTTATAAACAAAAGGATGACGAAATCGCGAGACTGAGCACGGAGGATTGAGGCAGCCGAACCAACGAACGGACATGACAACATTTTAAAGATGCTCAGTCCCGGTCGAACACTAAAAGTGAGAGAAAAGGAAACAACAAAGTGTCGCGCTCAAAACGTTCTCAATACTTTGTCGACTATCGCGAATCGCTTTTTCATTGACCGAAAATGTTTTAATCGGGTTTAGTATCACGTCCCAGGTAGGAATTGACCATGAAAAAAGGGCTCGCCAAGCCCTGAAACAAGGCTCACATTTTTTAATTCAGGCTGAGCACCAGCCTGATTTCAGGCCTAGCTGAACCTCTGAATGATAACGCGGTTTCAGGCTCTTGCACACAGGCTTGACCAAAGGCTGGTAGAAAAGCCTGTACTAAGCCTGAAACGACGAAACAACAAGGCTCAAAATGAGCCTTAATGAAGCCTTCACGAGCATTTATGACCAGGCTTTTCCCAAACTCTTCCCGAGGCTATATGAGGCCTGTCTTTAGTTTTCTATATTCGACATTGGGGTAAATTTAATCAATTTGTAAAGAATTCATTTGATTTGTTATATATATTTATTATTTGTTATATTATTTGTTACAAAATATATATAAAAAATATTTTTAAAAACAATACTTTATTTTATTGCGTACTTTTATTTTCGTATACACTTTTTTGTGTACCTCATAAATATCGATAAAAGCATATGTTTAAATGTTCTGAGCTGCCTCCTTCGCTTTCGTTTTTCGTGCCTTCGCACCCGACAAATTTATTGCTAAATTTTTTTTCATAAAAGTACAGAAAAAAATATTATTTTAAACTTATTTTATTTTATCACAACCTGAAACAAGCCTGCATCCAGCCTTGATTTTTCAGCCTCAAAATTCACCGGCCGAATAAAGCTTGAAATAACCCTGAGTTTAGGCTAAGCAGCCAGTCTTGGTTCCAGGCTGCTCCAAACGATGCAATGAAACCTGGGCCAGGTCTGTCTCACTCAGGCTCGGTGAAACAAGGCTCGCACAAGCTTGTTTCCATCGTCAGCCTTTTAATTTCCTACCTGGGGTACTGAGTATAAAATCACAAAATCCTGACAGATTCCGATACGGGAAAAGTTGCCATCTTGAAAAAAACGGTATCTGCGTATATCTCGGTAACCATGCACTTCAGGCCAAAAATCATAATAGCGATCATCAAATTTCCCATCTTTGTTTTTTAAATAATGTTTTTTATAAAACTTACCGTTTACGACTTATAGCTCATTCAATGAACTTTTGTTTCTATTTCGGCCGATAAATCTCCTAATAATTGCTTAATTATCATTGATGCTAATTAAGAATTTTAAATTAATCAATTTTCTTCCTTTTTTACTTTAAACCTTTTCTTTTTTCTTAAGTTTATACTTTAAAAATTAAAACGCGCCAATTGTAAAAATGCCGCCTCTAGGCGGGTGGCGCCAGTCTGAGATCTCTAAACGTATAGTAATCCAACATCTGGCGTATATGAGAAGGGTTTCTCATATCCTCGTATCTCGATTGTGATCGTCGGTGAGGACGTTGATTTGATGGTTCTATTGACTGCTTTGGGAAATAAATATACAAACATTTTCTTCCGAAAGCCTGGAAAATAAAGATGTGTCCCAGAAATGTATTTCACTTCTGCTTCGCTCGCATATACAGTGCAATGAATTTGATTCAAAATTTACTGGTACTTCAAGCCTTTAGTGGTTGCGATACAACATCGGCACCGTTTAATATTGGAAAAACGAAAATGTCGATGACGCTTCAAAAACAAACAAATTTTATTAATATGGTGAAGCCATTTACTGATAAAAAATGACCTGTTGAAGTTGAACAAGCTGGTAAAAACATCTTCATTTGACTCTACGGTGGCAACTCGAACGAAACGACCCTGAACCACTTGCGATATCGCATTTACGTCCGCTTGCCGAAAAATATCATTCCTTCCACATTTATCAGCAAGTTCAAGCCTGGCTTGGGAATTACCTGGATCCCGAATAATGGGACTGGACACGCACTACACAGGGACTTGGGCCAATCACCTCTGCAAATTCAATTGCACCACCAAGTCTGTTGGAGTTGATTTCTTGCAAATGCAAAACTGGCTGTGGCAAAGCATGTGGATGCCGAAAAGCAGGTTTGGACTGCACAGTAATCTGTGACAACTGCACTGCGGAAACGTGCTCAAATCAGCCCACGATGTTAAAGAAAATATTGTTGACCACACCGATGAAAACTTAATTGAGGCCTTGAAATGTTTGTGTGTCACCGAAGAAGCTGACGAAGAGGAAGAGGAGACACTGGATGTCGTTGTATCTTCATCGCCATCGAAACGCGCAGGAGAATCGAAGAAGATTTATAAATTCTTTTCTTGTATTTTTTATGATGATAAATTTTCAATGTCTTTTCAATGCCGTCCGAACATAATTAATAATTACTGAATAATCCAGGAGCAATTCGAAGCATAAAATATTTGTTAATTGTATGAAATATAATAAAAAATAATTAAAAAATTCGCTCCCATTCCAGGTAAGGAGATACATTTTTTATTGTTAGCTATATCGATATAGTTGATATTTTGTCATGTATTTATTGAATTTTCACCATTATACTGTGCATAGTATTACATCCTAGCGAATGTGCCTTCTCTCGGTTATTCCCAATATCCTCATTTGCCGTCATTAGCGTATTAAATGTATAAATCTAATAATAAGGCGCGTAACAGCATTAAACGGAACTTGCGTACGTTCCGCGAGCATATTCAAATCACAGCGATATGTACACGATAGCCGCACCGCCACAGTCATCGACTTTTCCTATCCCATTGGCTGTCAACAAGACCACGATCTCAGGCGCATATTCCAAGAAGAGCTGTCGAACCAAAAATCAACCGTCAACTCGATCAACAGACTCCAAAAACTCTACGCCGTCCCATCCGCATGGGGAACAAGAGAAGCCTCGAACCTAGATTATTTAAATATAACATAGACTAGACAGCTCCGACGAATTTATAACTCTGACTAAAAAATAATACATCCGGTCTCGCAGCATAGTCCGATATATTAACCTCTCGATATGAGAAGTCACCATGGCTATGATTTGGCATAACACAAAACATACGAATGCTTAGGTCTCTGATATCAAACTCTATATTCCATGCGCTTTTTCGCCGAAACACGGGACAAAGACTCCTTCTCTTCATACGCATATTAGTCAAAACCGATGCCCTGGAATAAGGCCACCCACGTGCCTAGTGAATCTGTAACTTACTCGCACACCATACCTCGACCAATCACGCTAATTAACCCACATATTCACGACCAATGGACCAATCCCCCAAGAACTAGATGACCAAGACTACACTCTCCCTAAGGTTCCTTCAACCACTACTAACCCTTTTTTACCCTCATCCCGTGCTATTGCGCTAGGCGTAGGCAACAAAGAGGGAAACGAAAATTATTATGCTCTTATTCCTTCCGGATGTGACAATAGCTCGTCATTATTGACCTTGGTAGTGCAACATTTAACTCGATATAACTTTAAAAGTATGAATATACGAAAAAAAAAGTTTCAAGTAAAAGTTATGGAAAATTGATTAATTTGAAATTTGTCATTAGCATTGTTAATATTGAAGCAATTATTAGACGAGTTATCATCCGCAATAGAAGAAAAAGTTCATTAAATGAGCCATAAGTGGTAAAATAAGTTTTATTAATATATATATATATATATATTATATAGGAATCTGTCAGGATTTTGTGGTTTTATATTCAGTACGTGATACTAAACCCGATGAAAAAAATCACTCCCGTAATTTAGTGCGAATCGATATTACCCATTGACTGGCCTAAGCGGCGAGTCACAATTTTTAACGAAGGAATCGGTGGGTTATCCTCGTTATGCAGCGATATACAAGGGATTCTATGGTGAAAAACTCGAAATGTTTTGTACCTGCGTATGTCGCATATGTGAAACCACGCGGCTCGTATATGATCGGCAATGAAATATGATCAGTACAATAAATGTAAACATATGTAGGTACACTCGAGAGTAGAGGCAAACACGTGTGGCCGACATCAGGTTTTACACATCCGGGGCTTAAACGATAAAAAATCGTTTCATAACGTCACTGCCGAGAAACGGAAGTATACGCATTATACATAAACGATGAGAAACTAAAAGTCCGTGACATTGGAACACGTCCAATGAGATTGATTTAAATCGTATCTTCGATGCGTCTTTCAGAGCACATACATACACTGCCGCTCAAAAGTTTGGATACACCAGTCGATATTTTTTGCCGCACTGAAGGTTACATAGGTTCGTCAAAAAAAAACGATAACCAAATTTACGAAAGGACGTTTTGAAGGGACCAATTTCAGCTTTGTTTTTCGTTTTGGAAATATTTTTTTTGATTTTTTTTTCGACCCGCCACGCACTTTTGTTCGTGACTGTTTTTCGGCGTTTTTTTTCGACCATCGAGAATTGGGCGCATGACTTATGGAAAAAAATTTTGTCATGTTTATCCATGATAAACTCGAACGGGGTAGCAGGAGCTTCATTTTCGTTTTTAACAAAGTTTCGTACGTTTTTTTTCGCAAAGTTATTCCATTTTTGGCTAAAAAAGACAAATTTTGGAAAATGCAACGTAACTCAAGAACTATAGGGTTTAAGAGAAAATGTCAAAGATGTAAAAAGTTGCGTAAGGTAATAGTGGATCGCCTAGAATTTTTTCAAAATTTTCGCTCGAAACTCTGATTAGTAAGATTGCTTAATTCGAAAGGTATGGCATTTATCACAAAATATCTGGAGAAGAAACTGTTTTAATTTTCGATTTAAAATTCGCGTGAATTTTTTCAGAATTTTTTTCTAAAATTTGTTTGGCCGCACCTCAGAGAATCGTCCGAACAATTGATTAACGTATCTTGAAAACTATTGAGTTAGAGACAAATTATCAAGAGGAGAAAATGTTGCAGTGTTTCGTTTTGAAGACGTTGACGTTTTTTTTTTTTTTTCAGATTATTTTCAATTTTTTTTTTACAATGTTTCTTTTCAGTTCGTCTAGGTGCTTTTGAAACATTGCAAAAAAAAAATTTGTTCAAATCCGAAATATGTCAACCTATTTAAAACGAGACACTGCAACATTTTCCCCTCTTGATATTTTGTCCTTAACTCAATTTTCGAGATACGCCAATCAATTTTCTGGACGATTCTACGAGTTTTGGTCGAAAAATGTCGAAAAAAAAATTCAAAAAAAATCGGAAAAAATTCAAGCAATTTGATCGTCTAAAATTAAAAGAGTTTCTCCTGATATTTTGTCCTAAACGCCATACTTTTCGAGTTAAGCCATCCTAGTAATCAGAATGTCGGGCGAAAATAGTAAAAAAATCTCATAGGAAAATTCTTCAAAAATTCCAGGCTATCCAGTATAAACTTACGCAACTTTTTACATCTTTGACATTTCCTCTTAAATCCTATAGTTCTTGAGTTACATTCCATTTTCCATCATTAGTATTTTTAAGCCAAGAATGAAATAACTTTGCGAAGAAAAATCGTACGAAACTTAAAAAAAAAACGAAAATGGAGCTCCTGCTACCCCGGCCAAGTTTATCATGGATGAACATGACAAAAAAATTTTCCATAAGTCACGAAATAAGCCACAACCAGTCAGGTGCGTACCGGGTGGAAAAAAATCATGCAAAATATTTCAAAAAACGCAAAACTTGGTTAACTTTTTTTCGACGAAGCTATGTAACTTTATGTGCGGCGAGAAATATCGACTGGTGTATCCAAACTTTTGAGCAGCAGTGTATATGTATGTACAGGGTGACAATAATGAGGTGGCTGTTTTGCGCGAAAATTTTGCCACCGAGAAAAATATTATTTTCAATGGTTTTTCGAGTCCTCTTCGAAAAAATATATAGCTTATTTTTGTGATATGTAATATTCGCCAGAAAAAATTGAGCATTCTAAAAAGAATCCTCTACGAGTACAGCAGAATAAAAATGATTAAATTCCGAACACAAAACACTTGTAAAAAAACTCTTTTGTGTATTGTGTATTTGATGCATTTGAAAGTGGATGAATAGAATGAAATTCCATTTAAAAAAGTTTCATCACGAGTGTTTCCGAATTCGGAATTTAGCTATCTTCATTCTGCTGTACTCGAAATGGAATTTTGATTTATTTCCAGAATGCTCAATTTTTTGACTGGCAAACACTACGCATCACAAAAAAACGCTGAATTTTTTTTTCCGAAGAGGACTTGAAAAAGCATTAAATATTGTATCTTCCCGGCCAAAAAATATGACCACGTTGTAATTCCCACCCTGTACATACCGAACCTCCCGTGCAAAATCGCGAAACCGCGACTTTACGACGTTTATACGTTCGCAGAAAGACAGCCGGTTCGTACTCTTTGTTTCAAGAATTTTATTCATCCAACTGAGTAGTCCATTCCACGCGTCATACGATATGGACAGCATTGACAAAAGAATCTTGCACGAGTTTTGACGTCTACTCTATTTTCTCGTTATTATTAGTATTTTCGATCGTTCTTATAGTTATGGGATGTGTCCGTAATGTGAATCATCCACAAGTGATCGGTATGACTAGTTGTTCGTACGCACTTGACATTGGCCCTGGTGGCCAATTCCGCTCAACCTCGGTGCATCAGCGATTGGCTATGCCTAGTGGATATGCTCAAAGTCACGAGAAGAGTCTCATAAAATCGTATTCAACAGGACAGACAGTTTTGCTTTTCTTTTCATAGGTATATGAGGTTAAATAAGCATCAGGTGCACCAAAGTCTTGAACTTGCCTAGGTCGCGGTGTGTATCTCTCTCTCTCTCTCTCTCTCTCTCTCTCTCTCTCTCTCTCTCTCTCTCTGTCTCTCTCTTTCATTATTCTCTCCCTTATTCATGTCTGTGTGGATATGTAGGTGGATTTATAATACTCAATTAAATAAACATAACATTAAATTAACAAAATAAATTCTGGTTAACCGTGATCTTGATAGTTTTTTGTAGACCTGAAGTATCATGAAGTGTTCGCTCCTGTTTGATGATATTTCAGGTTAACGGAAAAATGTAGAGATGGCGGTTAACAAACATTTACTTTATCGATTCTTTGGCGTTTTTGAATGAAGAAAATTGCGCCAATGCGGAATGCGATTATTCACACATGAGAATTTTCCCGAAATAAAGGCGAAAATTAACAAATACTCAACTTATTGGGCAAGTACGCATCGGGCATATATTTGAGAACTCAAAATTTCGTCTACATTTACTTGAGGTTGCATCGGCCAAAAGTGCGCTTTTACTGGAACTTGTCCGCGTTCGATATAGCGATGAGTGACTTTAACGAGTGTTCGGTCATGATCAACAGCCCGCGGGTCAATACGCGACTCGTAACTTTGCGTCTCTCGAACTCGTCGCGCGACTGTAATTTCTGTAACCATATTTGACGAGATATCGATTGCACTTGTGGGTAGAGTCAATTTTAACAAACGCCTTTGTAGACTATCAATCAAACGCGATTTTTTTACTATGTTTGCACTACGTCAATTGGAAAACGAGAGCTATTTTCAATGCGGATAATAAACGTATTTGAAACTCGTTTGTTGTTATAAATGTACATACTGCATATGTGTATCCAATGAGATAATGTGTTGAATGAAATTATTGTCCATATTACTGATACTACAACATCTTAGTATCTATCGATTCGCTTTTTTAGCTCGAAATTAAGATGGTCACGTCGCAATACGTTGCTGAGATGACATAAATATGTCCTCGAAATCTTAAAAGTGAAAAAGGCTGAATTACTTTTGTCTCCAAAGCTCCGGTATATGAGAGTTAACGCTTCCAAAAAATGCCCGCGACTTTCTTTCAGTTGGATACCTAAAGTAGAACCTCGGAAAATGCGATTTTCTCAGGACAATGACGCGCGGTGCCCTTCAGTGTTCATAAGGAAGCTTATTAAATGCGCAATATAAACAAGTTTTATTCGCTTTAATCACTTGGCGAGTCAATTTATCGTGTTTTTTTCTGATGGTACGAACGTGACTAATTGACTATAATTTTTTATTGAATAATAATCAGTTTATATATATATTAGGGTGATTCGTTTCAGGGTAACTTTTTTTTCTGACCCATCGTGCCCGAAAACCTCTAGTTGGCACCCAAAAACGAAGTTTCGTGAAAGGGGGGTGTTGTCAAAAAATATTTAGAGGTCGCGAATCAAAATTGAAGGTTTCCCATTTGATTAACATTGAAAAAAATGTTTTTCTCATTATTAGTGTTACCATTCCGCGAATTTTGATATCGCGATATTTTCCAAGTGGGTTCTCATAGGAAATATGATACTTTACAATAAAGTTCATTGAGCCATGTCCGTAAATTCAACCGTTTCAGCGGTATCATTATTTCAAGTGAATATTGTACAAAAATATCTATTCAAACGGCTGTAACGCCTAAGCTATTAGATATATCGAAAAAAAAATTCAAATGAGAACTATGTAGAGAAAGTAATTTGCTACAAAAAAGTCTTATAAGCCGAGCCCGTAAATTCAATTCTTTCTCAGTTATAGGTGGATGAAGTAAAATAAATAGATCTGTTTTTGTTTAAAAAAAAATCTATTTATTTTACTTCTTCCACCTATAGCTGAGAAAGAGTTGAATTTACGGGCTCGGCTTATAAGACTTTTTTGTAGAAAATTACTTTCTCTATAAAGTTCTCATCTAATTTTTTTTCGATATATCTAATAGCTTAGGCGTTACAGCCGTTTGAATAGATATTTTGCACAGTATTCACTTGAAATAATGATGCCGCTGAAACGGTTGAATTTACGGCCATGGCTCAATGAACTTTATTGTGGAGTATCATATTGCCTATGAGAACCCACTTGGAAAATATCGCGATATCAAAATTCGGGGAATGGTAACACTAATAATGAGAAAAACATTTTTTTCAATGTTAATCAAATGGGAAACCTTCAATTTTCATTCGCGACCTCTAAATATTTTTTGACAACACCCCCCTTTCACGAAACTTCGTTTTTGGGTACCAACTAAAGGTTTTCGGGCACGATGGGTCGAAAAAAAAAGTTGCCCTGAAACGAATCACCCTAATATATATAAACTTCGGTATATCATATTATTAATAAACAATATTAATACACACGTTTATTATATAATCGGTATCGATTTTAATGATAAATAAATGTGTTCGATAAATCTGTTCAATCTGAGAAAAAAAAATCATCCAAATCACATCCATATTCATTGATGTTCCTTGGGGAGGAACAAGGGTTCCTTGTTCTATTTTCTGAACAAAGAAGACGGAACCCTATTCCTCAAGGAACATTTATGAATGCCGGTGTAAGTCTCATAATAGTACTGAAACTACAGTAGAACCTCGGTTATCCGAACCAATTGGGACCGAGACTAGTTCGGATAATCAAAAGTTCGGATAATCGAAACGTGGGTTTTTGGGACATCACAAACAACACCTTTTTACATAAAAACAGTACATACAGATATATCGATATTTGACATGCATATTAACGTTGAAATATATATATGTGTGTGTGTGTGTGTGTATTTTGAACATCTGAAAAAAATCGAATGCTTTTGTTTTATATATTTTTTATAAAATCGTCTATTTTTAATTGACGAACGGCTGTAACGCGTTTTTGAGCGGCTAAGTCTCGCAGCCGTTTGAGAAGGAGACGTTGCGCTGGGTTGCTCATTGTTGCTCACGGCGGTGGCAGCGAGTAACAATGTATCTTTCGCGCCAACGTTCCGATAATTGAGCGTTCGGATAAACTAAGTCATCGTTCGGATAATTGAGGGTTCGGATGATCGTGGTTCGGATAATCGAGGTTCCCCTTTGATTTTTTACACTTGAACCGCTCAAAACTCTAAAGTTCACGAGTTTACTTCTCCTAGCGTCAAGAAAAAGCCATGTATTTATTGTGCGTTCGATGATTGGCGACTATCCCATTGAACAATAAGGTTCCCAGAGACTTTCGACACCCATTTCGGATAACAACAGATGAAAGAGCCATTGAAGACGGCAGGCCGTTGATTTCTTGATTACTTAGTCATCGAGATGCCAAGAAGGAGAGAGAGAGAGAGAGAGAGAGAGAGAGAGAGAGGGAGACAATGAATTTCTGCCTGGAGAATTTAAACGAGCTCGTGACCCTTTCGATTAGCACCACTATTTTTGTATGGAGTTGTCCCTATCGTAAAAGCCACGCTTTACCGTTTAGTCGCTTTTGCAGCTACAATGAAATAATTGATTTTTATACTCACGAAAAACATGTTCTATTTGGAAAAGAAACAATGATTAATTTTTGGCTCTAAAATTAGTTAAATAAAATATGAAAATCAATTTTTCAAATAACAAGGAAGGTAGGACTGAACTGAAAAAAAATCTCTTTATATGACTATTCGTCATTGGAGGATGCCAACGATTTTTCAAATCCATGAAAGCGACTATCAGGACAGTTTAAGATTTATTTATTCCACAGAAGCTACAATATAATTTAGTGTCATGTCGGAACATTTCGTTGGCCCCCCGTGAATCAACAATTTCGTTGCTGCGAGTGATTGATTTATCCGTGTAGGGTGTGGAATATTGGTGGGTTATATTTTTGGGACCGAATATCACAAAATTTTCGTCAATTAAGGATGGAAAGCTTTCTACATCATTAGCGGTTCGAGTTCTCTAACGCCAAAGATTTTTCAATATACACGTAAATATACATTCATTTGGTTTCCCGGCGCTCCGTAAAATAAAAGGACCTCTCGCGCGAGAATGTCGCAAGAATTGTGTATTTGACGCTTCTTCCGTATATGGACAAATATACACGTTTACATATACATACCACATATCGTGCACAGCGCCTCAAGAAGAAACTGGTTCGAGCTGGAGAAGATTGCTTCAATCCGGATCCTCAAGGCGGACAGAAACTGTCTCTCTCCCTCTCTCTTCTACACTCGTTAATTGCCTAATTTACCGTAATTAAGAATGACCATTTTTCGGGCCAACTTTTCCATCTAGTATGAACTTTGCGTTTTTCAACAAATGTCTTTAATCGTCGCCCTCGTTGATTTTTCCGCTTCTCGTCAGCGAAAGACCGACTTTACGAGGTGCACACATTTTTTCGGAAATTCTACGTCGTTTTTTCGAAAATCGTTACAACCAGATAAAAAACACGTTGAGATTTATGCAAAACTATGCTGATACTCCGTACAAGCTTTTAAAAGTTTTCCTTTCTTTCTACATATTCCCATGTGTGCGCCATATTAGTCGTGAAGATTATTGTCTGCGGACAAAAATTATTCCCCGTTCCCACACGCGCGGAACATTTCACAGAATTACGACGTCTCCAATCCAATGGAGTTCGGCCAACTGAACTCGAAATTCTTTGGGCTACGAAAATATGAGATATCCATTGGAATCGAGGAATGCGAGTTTTACCTCCGTATTCCTAATGCCCCGTAGACGGAGGAGGGTAGTCGAAATATACACATGCGCACACAGGCGCGTGAATGTATGGGTTTGTAAATATTTGAGTAATAGAAATATATAAATGTACATTCAACATGACATGGGTATTTGTCATTGTTTAAAAAACAACAACAAAAACAATACCGATACACGCCATGATTCGATACGAACCTTTATTTTTAATTAAGGAGGCTTCATTTTGCGAGCCGAACAGTTCCAAGTTTGGCTTAAAAATATGGAAGAATATCAGGGGCTTATAAATCATTGAGAAAAAGGCGGATATTTGTCAATTTTTTCGCTCATCGTTCTCACGCATTTCCAAAGTAAAACTAACGATACTACCAACTACAATGAACCCTTCACTACTGAAATATAGCAATAAAACAGCATGAATCGCGAAATAAAGAAATGACAGATTTATTCGAGTACTCATATACGCTCCGACGACAGAACAAATTTCAAAATACATGTACCAGTGTTTGTTTCGTGTTTCCCACTAATTCTTCGTGACACAATGTGGTCACCGATATTATCTCTGGAACTTAATCCTCTTGCATTGACAACTCACACACATAATCCCGAATATACTCATTTTGCAATATATTTCAAACTCACACGCGGTCGTGAAATACGATGTGGCGCGACAATTGTTCAACATTTTTACCAACAAGATCCATTTTTTGTTAACGTATACCCGATACGAATTACGTATACCCGAAACGAATTACAAATTAAAGAATGTTTGCGATAATTTCCATCTCTTCCGCCTCAAATTAAACTGGAGAGGTTGGCAGTTGTCGCGGTTTTCCAATTATACGGACTTATTTGGTAATTTCATTCTGGACAATGCACACGGTCATATACCTGTATATCTCGCATGTGAATATAATATATACGTATATAGCAACATTTTTGTTCCCTTGTGCAATATAATTATTGTCTTTGTTGTTGCCTCAAAAAATTAGACAAACGGTCCTCGGCTATAAACATATTTGTAGGCAGTGTCACGTCAAAAAATCTGCATGAATCTACATGTTTGCACGATAAAATGAGAAAGCCCGGTCGAATCTATATAGGCCTACAAGTCTCGCGTATTTTATAGCTAATATCCTGTCTATTTTTGTTCTTCTTTTGTTTCTTCAAATAATCAACAATAGATGTCTAAGAAAGACATTTCAGGTAACAAGGTATATCAAAGATTTATCGTAACATTTTCTCCCGATCGGTATCTTGCAAGTGGACAAAAATTGATCTTGCTTATTGTGACCACACATTACGAAATAATAACCAGCGCAACGACTAATTGTGAAACGAAAACAAACAACGTTGGACCACCGATCAGCGTGAGAGTATTGCCGAGATCTTACGAAACTATTGACTCGCGCTACCTAAATTCTCTCGATACTATAGTTATCGGTACGTAGACAAGTTTCCCGAAAAATCACGATTGCCGGCTTCAAAGTAAGTAGACAATCTGATAACTTCTCGCAGCGAATTTTTAGAGTTTCGACAGTTTTCGGAAAAATTGTCGCACGACGTACAAATGTGCCTAAAATGAATAGATAGGTGAATAATTGTTTGTGCAACTCCCATTGGCAACAAACTCAATAATTATTCGCTGCTTGGCCTCATAAACAGTCTCAGGATACTAAAAATGATTCGAGCTTATTCGTTAGGACGTTCATCTGAATTTCTGAAGCTGCCGTTTCGATGCTTCCCTGAACGTTCCTTGGTGCCGAAAGCAAAATTGTCAGATAACTCTGATGAGCCTCGCAAACTAAATATAACAGGGCATCGGGAATTGATCTCCAGGGCGCTTGCCCTGTTGGAAAAATTGACTCGAACCGTACACTGTGATGCAAATGTTTCGAGAATAAAAGATTTTCCTCCTGAGCCCGCAGGTGATTTTCTCGGTCCAAGACCCTACCCATCATTTACCACTTGCATTTATTAAAATTGATTCACCTTCGAACCTACAGCGTCCGCTCGCTCGTGGAAAAACAAAGAAATTTATTTATAATTCCACCGTATGATCGTACTCGGCTCTAACGAAATGCGTGAGGTGGCTTCCTGACCCAGCGTACGGTTCAATGGCAAAAACATTATAGGACGCTACTATAGGATTGAATAAATGCTCAAACAGGCGCGCGTAAAGCGATCACAATATACAGATAGTACCACCAACGCAGACGCGTAGCCCACTAGATCAAACGTATATTTTTTTTTTAACGCTCTCATATTCGAACACTCGACCTCTTGTAGCTTAATAATACGTTTTCGTGTCAACACGATGAAATCATTTGCACGTATCGAGCACAGCGATTATTCTTTAACCGGAAACGAATTTCCAAATGAGTATTTGGCAACAGCAAAAAACGTCGCGATACTCGCAAATAAATACAAATGGCAAGAACGTTTTGTACACTAGTGCCGAGTAAGGAAAATCCCGATACAAATGGACGGAGAAATCCGACGGCTGTCCCAACAGAAACTTTACGAATCAAGCTCGCGCTGATTCGTCTTCAACGATCGCTCATTTCTCACCCCCTTTGTGCCTAATACTCGCGACAATACAGTACAGCATCAAGTTTTCAACAATACGCTATTTTTAACTAGACGAATTCTTATTGTCCCAAATTACTGGCACGATTCCAATGACCAAGGCACCACCGAATCAAGAATTTCATCGGTACGGTATGAATCTCGGAACCACCTTCTTCCGAGAGCATCGGAATTGTCGTTGTATATACATATATATGTATGTATAAAGTGGACCAAGGGTCACACGATATAACTGTCTTAGATATGTGTCGCAGCCTCCTCGTGCCCGTCACTCGCGATATGGCCCTTCTCGAAGCTGTATTTCTTGAGTGAACAAGTGTCCCCGTTGGGTATCACGTTTGCCGCATCATTGCCGTTATCACTTCGCTGACGTTTCCTCAAACGTTCACCGATGTAAGGGAAAAATAGATCAGGGTCAAGGTATTTCGGCGCTTCCCGAAACACGATTCGACCCAAAACACTGACAGACAGTCCAACCACGATCGTCATAAGAAAACCAATTGGAGAATACCACATGTAGGATATTCTGTAAAGATAGAAGCCTTCAGAGTCGTTCGGAATTCTGAAAATAACAAGAAAAACACGTGAACCTGTGAATCCGATCATTTTTACAACAGTCGTGAAGTTATTGTCCAAAAAGTAGCGAATATCGAAAATCGGCGTCACAAGCCATTTTCCAAATGGGATTGAAGTTTGCATCGTTGGAGAGGGATAACAAGTTTTTTTTTCACTTTCTTGAATTTTTTTTTGCAAATTTCACCTACCAACAGCCCTCAACCATTTTTTAGAAATGCTTACTGGGAGATGTGCAATTGAAACTTGCAAACAAGGTCTGCTACCGTGATCAAAATGAGGAAATAAAAATATGAATTTTCGTTGTGTTCCAACTGTGCAAACTTGAATACCATATCTCCGAATTGCTTACTTCGCGGATAGCCCGATAGACCTGGCGCCAACGGAGAAACAGGTGGGCAACTATAAATAATTACAAATTATAGAGTTTCTCGCAGATATCAAAGTGATGGATATTCAACTAGTTTTTGTTTTTGTTTCAAGACCAGGATGTATGCATTATGACAGTAATTGCAAAGAAACCCGAAAACGTAGTTATTCATTGTTATACTTACGGCGCACTTTTCAGGTTGGGTATGACGGTAGAATTGCCGAATCCGCCGGGCACACATCCGTCAATGGATACGGGCAACGCAGGATCCGAGGGTCTGGGAGGTGCGAACCCGATCCATGCGAGAAACACGAGTGACACGAGTACACCGGTGACAGCTCCGCGTTCGGTTGACGATTCGAAGCCCATGCCGAGGGTGAACAAGCCCAAAAGTGGTCCACCAACGATCGCGAAAATCGTCAGGCTGGCTTGAAGAACACCGCCAAGAAGCTGAGCGAAAAAGGCAACGGCGATGCACAAAAGACCGAAACCGAATGTCAGCAATTTTCCAAACAGGAGAGACCTCGAGACGGGAAACTCGCGACCCGTCAACACGCGGTAGAGAGGCTTCAAGTAATCCTCGAGAGTCACGGCCGCGAGAGAATTGAGAGCTGCGGAAATCGTGCTCAAACCAGCACTAAAGATGCCTATATAGACGTACAGAAAAGGCTTTCGAGTTATGTGCAAAGAATTCTTTTCTCAGCTTCCTTTTACCCACGAAAACTCCATAATAAGGCGAAAATAATTTTCAAATTAAATTTTGGCAAGAAAAAAATGAGGACCTGCTACGAAGAGGCCGGCTAACCCGGGCAAGTGAGACATGGTATCCATCACATAAAGAGGCATCAGCATATCGGGTGTTGTAATCCTTCCTTCCTTTTGGGGATCACATTGGCTGTATTTGCTGTAAATTGCCAAACCCGAGAAGCACGTGGTAAAGGAGAGTGCGGTGAGAATTGGCCAACTGAACCACAGAGCAGTCCGCGCGGCATTCAGATTCTTCGTCGTGAGTAATCGTTGTATCTGCACTTGATTCACCGCGTACAACGATAGAAAGGTACACAGACCACCGAGCAGAAGGTTCCACCATGTATATCGAACGGTCGGATCGATGGAGATGCTTGAATCGCAAGTTTGAAACATGGATTGGTTAGCGCGATAAGGTGTCATTTTGTACGGTAACGTACAAAATGGTGTCATTTTGTACGTAACGTAGTATATGGGGGGAGGGGGGGGGGCGTGCATGTGTCTACTCACTTATTGAACTCCAAACGATTTCCTTCGTAAGCTATTCGCCAAATTTCTGCAAAACCACCCGCGGCATGAGCAGCCGTACCGATAACGATAAATAGTGCGATAAACATGAGTAAGCCTTGGAAAACGTCGGTGATCAATACGGCTTTGATACCACCGATACTCGAATAAAAGGAGCAAACCAGCCCGATTCCTACAATACTGACGGATTTCGAGAGACCCGTGGTCGCTTTGAGTGCCAATGCAGGAGCGTACAGAACTACCCCCGAATACAACAGGATCTGGATCCAATATACGAAGCTCGCAACGAGCCTTGTTTTCATCCCAAAGCGCCTCTCTAAATACTGAAACGAAAGTAGATCAAGCCGTAGGTATCGAAGTGTTTTCTATGACCCTCAAGCGTCACTTACCAATGACCGGTGCACATTTTTCAGAGTTAATTGCACAAAAAAAACAGGTTGCATATTTTCCCCAAATATCGTGGAAAAAAACCAAGTTTTTTATCTTCCTCTGCCAAACAAGATAAAACCAAAAATTATTTCGTTTTGCACCAAGAATGTGGATTGTGTCATTAATACCTTTCGTGATAATCGATGTATTTCCGTTGAACGATATTTTTTCCCTTAAACCCGAACAAATATTTTTGTGAACGTGTATCAATGGTAAATTGTCGACAAAAAATTAACTATGTCGCACAAGTGATTTTTATATAATTATCTCCCAAAATTGCCGCCGATTTTTGGGATGTCGCCTCTAACAAGTTGCAATGCCGCTACATCACGAAAAGGTAGCTAACTTTCAGATGCGCTGTGTAAGAAAAACTAAGCATCCAATAAATTTTCGAATTTGCACTTAATATAAAAAACGATCATACGAGTAATAGTTAAAGCCTTCATAAATATTGCCATGAAAAGGGGACGCGGAAAAGGTACCGCATGACTCCTTTTTGCATTATCTGAAAGGAAAAAAGCTTTTCTTTTTTAAAAATCTCTTTCTATTGTTCTATTGAAGGAGCCTTTTTTAATTTTTTAAATATATTCAACAGCTTAAAGATGACTCCGTTAATGCCTTACTATAGAAGTATTGGTAAATGAAAAAATTGTTTTTTTTGTCTCACATAATCCAAATCGGAGTTACGGAGTTGCACCTTTGAAAATCGGGCAAGCAGCTCGGTTCCCTTTCACAAAGATATTTATGATGATTTTTTAATTATTAATATCGTTGTCACATTTCTTTAGAATATAAATAAACTTTCAATATAATTTTGTCTTATGCTCAAATGAAACCGTATCTAAAAATTAGATCCTTTTTCGGGCCGTTACAGTACTTTAATTCCAGTCGATTATTTTTACCCACTCTTCTGACAAGATAACCCCTGTTTTTCCTTAATTTCCTTTTCGTGAAATTGTCATTTTAAGTATGCAGCGAAAAAAAATGCGTCGTGCACTATTGTTTTTTATCCAAAATATAGTATAAATACGTCGAGAATGATCATTCGAGTGGCTTTTAAAATGTTAGACGCGAAACCACGACTTGTTTGATACGTGATAGAAAAATCGATTCAATCATGACAAAGCTTGCGAGAAGTTTGAGTGAAAAGAATCCGAGCACCAAGTAAATTTTCCTCAGGATTGAGACACGGTCTTTACCTCGTATGCACTGATTGCACGAAGCTTGTAGAACACAGGAAGAAATCCATAGCACACTATGGGTGTACCCACGAGATAGGACAGGTTTATCGCTACGAATTGAATCCCGAACGTGTAGTTCTCAGCCGAGACACCCAACAGCGTTATTGCCGACATGAAGGATACCATAAGAGCTATACTGATAGGCAGTATACTCATAGATCTGTTCGCTGAGAAATATTCCTGGAACGCAATAAGAAAAAGCTGCGTTTTCGATCACATTCAAAATCAAATAAACCTAAAACAATTAAAGATTCCCAGCTCTAATGAAACATTGATCTAAATATTTTTATAGCACGAGAAGAAGAGAGATATTCCAGAGATTCGTCTAATTATTCACGCGCAGCCTCCCTTTAAAATAAAATAAATATACCAAAAAAAATCCCCCACATTTTGCCCAAAAAAACGGAGTTGAAGTTTGCATGGTTGGAATGCAACGACATATCCTGTCCAATCCTTATTTTTATTATCATTATGCAGCATCGTCGTTTGCATATTTAGGTTGTAGATAGCTGAATAAGGATATTTCAAAATATTTACGTCATTTTCATAGCGTAGATCTTGCGAAGGAAATTCGGGAACTTGGGAATAATACATTTTCGTTGCATTCAAGCTATTAAATTTTCAACTTCATATAAAAAATCACCTTCGTGAGATATACCGACAGCTTTTTTTGGCTGATGCGTCTGTCCTGATTCCTCCCAGGTATTATCCGCTAGCAAGCGTTTGACAAACAAACGGGACATATCCGCGTGGTTCGATAGAACCTGGATTGTCATTGTACAAAACGACTATTCTCCGGGCCGCAGCAGGTTATCATTTTCAACAGATTCAATATGAGTAGGAGGCTTGGCTTTGGAACCATTACATGGCTCAGAAAAATAATAGGCTCATAGGCTTTCAATTGCGGGGGCAATTGAGAGCGTGCAATAAAATCTCATGACTCTATAGTGCGATAGCATTTCTCGCTATCTTGTATAAGACCGCAAGCTGAATATCTCTCTCTCTCCCTCTCTCTCTCTCTCTCTGCCCCCCTCGCCCTCTCGCCCGCTTTCTTCCCAACTAGAGCAAATGTAGTCGTGTTTCGTAGGAGCGAGTTCAAGTTGTCAATTACTTCGATAGTTCTCTGGTGACCACCCGTCAGTCTGTAGTAAATTCCTACGCCGATGCTGATTCCCAGCATAACAGCAATCACTAAGTAATCCGTCCATCCTAGAGTAGCCGTCTCTGCCATTTTATCCCCCTGTGAAGACGATATTATTGAATACATTACAGAGAATTGGACCTCCGACTTTTCATTCGGTCGGGCTGGTGAAAAAAAAAATAACATTTCTACGCAATGGAAATAAAAATTTCAATGCGGCGAAACAATACATGTTGCTCTCCTGTGATAAAAATTCAGCACCGTTTTCGTGCCACAGGGACGATTAAGGCTTTTGCTGAATCATTTTTGAAGGGTGAGGGAAAAAACGGAGTTCCTATGCTAATACATTGTGTAACGTCACCAGTACCAACTTATTGTAGCAAAATATGAATGATGTGTACAGATGAATATCGCGACAATTTTCAAGTGTACGGTTGATAATCGTAATTATTAACATATATGTTAATTTGAATAAGTGAGGATTATCGGAAAATGAATTTTCGATGTTGAAAAATCCTATGAAAATAGATACGAGCTTTGGCAACGTCGCACGGTTCTCTCGTAATTCGAGGCTGTTAGGTTGACTGCAGTGACTGTCACAGGTCGCTGCTGTGTTACACGCGTTTCGTGCCGGTCGGCGTTTTTAGAGGTTATGTCGGACCAAAAGGAAGCAGGAAATGATTTATAAAAAAAAATTAGCACGGACGCAACGTTTCCGATGGAAAAGACGATTCGTCAGTGCCCGTGCCCACAAGCATACTCACCGAAGCTAGAAAGAAGGGGTACATACATCATAATAAACAAACTAACAAGTTGCCCTCACTCCCATTAGACCTAAAGTACTCGAAATTGGTAATGAATTCGCTAGGTCTTTAATTGATTCTGCTATTTCCATAGTTTCAACATTAAAACATTTCAATAATTACATACCTCTGAACAAGCCTCACTTGTTCATAAACTCGTTGCATATTTTTTTCATACATCCTCATTAGAAATACAATAAGATCGGTAACCTTTCTTTTTTTCGGCAGTATTGTTCTGAACGATATCCTGCACGCAATATTTGTTCTTTGGGTCACCTTGTTCATAAATTCGGAACCTATGCGCTGCAAACTGATGTAAAGTTTAACATTTAATATTTAATAAACGCGTTCGAAAACCTTCGTTTTCCTTTTGCCAGTATATTTTAAAAAAAACCATAACGACTAATAAAATTTTCATGAATATTTATTCACCCGAATAATGTTAAGCAACCATCTTTAATCCAGGGGAAAAAATTAAGACTACGATTCCGACTACTGCAAACACAACGACGACGATTAGAGTAGTCTTTGCTTGTTTACTCGAACCGCCTCAATCTCATTGCGGGTAAATTCATCAAATAGCATGAATATATGGATATACCTGCAGCATCATCTCGTGAAATAAGGTAATTATTCTGGAAAATCCCAGCTATTGTTCAATGACTACGCCGAATATCACCGCGATAAGATTGAAGCGGTTAAGAACAATAAAAAAAAGAGCCTGTATATCGAAAATCCGTCTGATATTGATCGATCAATAAATTTGACAATATTGTTATCTTCACAGGTAATGACTATCTTCGAAAAGATGGTTAAAAATGTTGGCGAGATTTTTCAGAAAGGTTTATGAAGATAATTAAGTCTAAAACTCGATAGACTAAAATTTCGGTAATATGTGCACCAATATACACGCGTGTCTTGCGTAATAATTAACACTATAAACATGCACAACAGCCATATCGTAATGGTGTATGCCGCTAATATAAGTTGACCGTAAACATAACAATTGGTTTCGACTATAAAAGTGACTCACGCGAATCAGTGCGGTGGAAGGTCGAATATGCCGGACAATTGTAAAAACGAAAAAGTATACGACTACCTCGAGAGACGAGCCTAGACTGATCCAAAAACTAGATGCGACTTGGGACTCGAAAGAGTCGCGCGCAATGCGTTTGGCGCACGCGCTTAGCTTTTTCTTGTTGCTGCACGCAACATGTGACTGCATGCTGACATCTATGCCCGCGGGGCATATCACCTGCCCAGTAGCGCGATTCTGTAACTCGTTATAACTCGCGGTAGCGACAGTTTTCGTTATCGTTGGCCAGCGACAGCCAATGAGAGGCCTCCTTTCTTCTGTGGCCGTGCATGCGATTGGCTGTCACTATTTATCGATAACTTAAACTGTCGCTACCGAGTTATGACGACTTACAGAATCGCGCTACTCACGCGGACAAAAAAGAGGTATGCGCTTTGTAATATGTCAAGCCTTTTCGACGTAATATCCAATGTAAATGAGAATACCATTGATTGATGCAACTATTATTAAATATTCTAAAAATGGTATGTATCCGTTGAGAATATATATATATATATGCATATAAGTCGTAGATGGAATCGACAAGCGCGAAATTCTATGTCGAATCTGTTTTACTTTAATTCGCAAAAGCAGTCCGATTATAACATTTCTCGACTAATTATCCACGTCTCTGTACTCAAGATCTGGAACCAATCAGCTTCCAAAGTACCGAATCCTTTGGTACTCTGGTGAATCCTTTGGTACTCTGGTGAACGAACGGAACGTAATTCGCGATCAACTACCGCTAGCGACTACCGGTGACTGCATGAAACTGCAAGCGCCATCTGTTGTGGTCACGTGACAGGCACAGGTCTGTTCAGCGGCGCGCCGTCTGGTGGCTCGACCACCGTATCACATCAGCCAGCAATGGCTGTCGCAATTCGATTGTAAGCTGACGTGTCCGTGTTATTTTTTTGCAAATATTAAAACAGCAGTAAAAAGTCGCAATGAATGCCTTTAAACGCGACAAGAAGGAAGAGGAGGATGGTAATTATAACGGCGTCCGTCATTGTTTTTCATCCTAACAATAATGTTTGTCGGCTTTTGTAACGCGCACGTCAAACATTCACAATTCGCACGTTTGACAGACGAAGATACACTTGCCTCGCATATTTGTCTAATTCCCGAAACTTCGAGACGAATATTCGTTGATTTCATGGATTTTGTTTCAAGGAGGAGGAAATCCATTTCAAAATTTGGAGAAGACGACGGTGCTCCAGGAAGCGCGCACGTTCAACGACACGCCTGTCAATCCGAGAAAATGTGCTCATATCCTCACAAAGATTTTGTACTTGCTGAACCAAGGGGAACAACTCGGCACAACGGAAGCAACGGAAGCGTTCTTCGCAATGACCAAACTCTTTCAGTCCAGAGACGTAGTCCTAAGAAGACTGGTTTATCTGGGCATCAAGGAACTCAGTTCGGTTGCCGAAGATGTTATTATCGTCACATCCAGCTTGACCAAAGATATGACAGGTGATTATAAGTCATAAGACTAAAATCTTTATGAAACATTGCGTCGTCGAGCCGTAAGCTCCGAGTCCAAAGAACAGTGCAATTTTCAATATCTATTCTCGAAAGAGTATCAAGATGACCAGGTTGGCATTTTACGTACGATTAATGCGTAGTATCAATCGGTGCATAGTAAATATCTACGTAGGATTTGGTTCGGACAATGGAGACTATGAAGAACCGTGTTAAGGAAAAAGAATTGTCGTTACCTTTGAACGACGCAAACGCTTCTTTATTGTCTCTGAGAGGGTCCTGGAGATAGGGGAGAGCAATAAGTTTCCAGTATCGACGAAGACAATGGGATTGCAAAAGCCCCAAGGAGGCAAACAAAAGAACATCAAAATTATGACGATACGAAGGACAGTACAATACCGTGCAATAAATGTACCATACTGTATGTAAAAAAATTAACTTACAAGACGCGTTGCAACTTATAAGATTCGTTGATTGAATAAACTCAAAATGCGATGATTATGCGGAAATAACGAAAATACATACTCAATAATATTTCACGCTCATAGCGAACGATCGTTTGACACTCTTAGATCCATATTTGATAGCGATTACTCGACGGATGGACTAAGAATCGTTTACTTTTCGCAGGCAAAGAGGATCTGTACAGAGCAGCTGCGATTAGAGCGCTCTGCACGATAACGGACAGTGGAATGTTAGCTGCGATCGAGAGATATATGAGGCAGGCGATAGTGGATCGTTCACCGGCTGTTTCGAGCGCCGCGTTGGTTTCGTCTCTTCATCTGACGAATGTTTCCGGTGACGTGGCAAGGCGTTGGGCCAACGAGGCACAGGGAGCTCTCAACTCGGAAAACGTAATGGTGCAGTATCACGCCCTCGGTGTGCTCTATCAAGCGCGCAAGTCGGACAAGCACGCGGTAATAAAGCTCGTCGCGACGCTCATGAGAACAAGCCAGAAGAGTCCTTACGCGGCTTGCATGCTCATCAGAATGGCGTGCAAACTTCTCGACGACGCGAACGAGGGTGGTGAACTTCTCAAATTCATCGAATCGTGCCTTCGACACAAATCCGAGATGGTCGTTTACGAGGCTGCCCATGCTCTCGTGAATCTCGGCCGTAGCGGTATACGCGAGATTGCCCCGGCCATAAGCATCCTACAACTGTACTGCGGTTCGCCAAAGCCTGCGGTTAGATTCGCCGCGGTGCGTACGCTGAACAAAGTCGCGATGTCACATCCGGCCGCGGTAACCGCTTGCAATCTCGATCTCGAGAATCTCATTACGGATCCCAACAGATCGATAGCGACCCTCGCGATAACGACACTACTGAAGACCGGTGCCGAGAGCTCGGTCGATCGTCTTATGAAGCAAATCGCAACGTTCGTCTCGGAAATATCGGACGAGTTCAAAGTCGTCGTTGTTCAAGCGATTCGCGCGCTCTGCCAAAAGTTTCCGCGGAAGCACGCCGTGCTGATGAACTTTTTGTCGGCTATGCTGAGGGACGAGGGAGGCCTCGAGTACAAGGCCGCGATCGCCGACACGATAATAGCCGTGATGGAGGGCAACGCCGAGGCGAAGGAAGCCGGATTGGCCCATCTCTGTGAATTTATCGAGGATTGCGAGCACACTTCGCTCGCCGTGCGCATACTTCATCTTCTAGGCCAGGAGGGACCCACCTCGAAACAGCCCTCGCGTTACATCCGCTTCATCTACAATCGCGTTATACTCGAGAGCGCCAGTGTCAGAGCAGCCGCGGTCACCGCTCTTGCCCGTTTCGCCGCTGCTTGTCCGGACCTTTTGCCGAACGTACTCGTTTTGCTCTCTCGTTGTCAGCTCGATTCCGACGACGAGGTTCGCGATCGCGCCGCTTACTACTGCACGATACTCCAACTTCAAAACGATCCCACGCTTCTGCCTCTCGTCCATCCACCCTTGCTCTCGGTTCCGACTCTCGAGCGTGCTCTTCGTAACTACGTCAGAACCAACATGGACGAACCCTTCGACATATCCCAGGTGAGTAATCCAGCCCGAGTCGCCCGAAAAAAATCAAACGAATGTTTGCCGGCCTCGTTCGAAACAGCCGGTATAAAATATATCCCGCGATAATAAAAATAACACCCACCTCCGCAGGTACCACCCGCGCAAACTGTCGAAGAACCTCTACAGACCGATGTCCACTTAACGGCAAAACCGCAACAACCCAGGCTCACCAGGGAGGAAAGCTACGCGGAGAAATTGTCGCAGATACCCCAATTGGCCTCAGTTATCAACGAATTCACCCTCTTTAAATCCTCCCCGGTCTTCGAACTCACAGAGTCCGAGACCGAGTACAATGTTAAATGCGTCAAGCACTCGTTCGCCGAGTATCTTGTTCTACAATTCGATTGTCTCAACACATTGTCCGATCAGCTTCTCGAGGACGTGAGAGTCGCGGTCGAGCCACCAGAAGGGTGAGTACCCCGTCTTATTCGTGCTCAAAACTATACTACCTGAAATGTTACTTCCGAAATATTGTAATACCGAGTCGAAACCGCCGAGATTTGTAACGTAACACCAATCAGGGACAAATTCATTTTATCATTGGTAGATTGAGAGTTCGTGGAAATCAAACAAACTGTACTACCTAGAATATATATCAGTTTTCGGGACCGGGCTGAACAGCTTCATTCCGTCAAAACCCTTAGGCCCGTTTCCAGGACAAAATTTTCAAACAGAACCGAACAATTATTCCGTCGCTTAGGTACACGGTGGTCTGCGAAGTTCCCTGTCCGCGCCTCGCTTACAACGAGCCTGGAACAACGTACACAGTATTGGTATATCCCGAAGATATTCACGCCAGTGTGGCGACCATTCCAACGACACTCCGTTTCATGGCACGAGACTGTGATTCGGCTACGGGAGTACCGGAAACCGAGCAAGGCTACCACGACGAGTACATGGTAATAGCATGTTCCAATTTTTTAAATATTCCCCACTCATGATAATTACAATGAATAAAATAGGTTTTTTTTCTATTATTATTCAAAACCTTTTTGCACCTTTACGTTGTGGATATCCAATAAGCAACGTGAACAAAAGTTTAAACCCCTTGCCTAGCACAAATTTGTCAGAAAGAAAAGTGACCAACTCCCCGCTTAATTGTAGCTCGAAGATCTGGAAGTCACGTTGGCGGATCAGATGCGAGGATCCGGTGGAAGAGGATTGGACTTCGGAGCCGCATGGGAAACGACGAAATCCCGCGGTTTCACCGCCATGGAGGAGACTTTCGCACTGGGAAATACAGTGACGACCCTCGAAGGAGCAGTACAAAGTCTCTTAGGATTTTTGGGACTGGAAGCGGCGGAGCGTACAGATCGAGTGCAGCCCGGTGCCAACGGCCATGCTCTACTTCTTCATGGTATATTCAGAGGTGGCAAAGAGATTTTCGCTCGTGCCAGACTTGCCCTCACGAATGGCCAAGTTACAATGCAATTATCGGTCCGTTCCCAGGATTCGGACGTCGCCGAACTTGTACTGTCTTCCGTAGGATAATCATACTCCACTTAGCTCGAGATCAAATACATACACACACACACGCACGCACGAGACGACAGGGTTGTACAGAAAAGAACACGGAAATAATAACTCTGGAACATGCCGTAATTTTGTTTCTCACTTGTAGGGTCGCGTCCATTTTAGCGAGGACACCTTTTATTGCATTACCGCTATTTTATATGTGGAAATTATCACCTGTACGTTGAAGTGGAGCTCTTGAAGATATACCTATTGATAAATCATCCAAAAACATAATTCAACGTCGTGCAAATTGTCTTAGCCTTCCTGTTGGGAGAGGGTTGGAGGGTTTTCTGTTGCATCCTTCATATTTGCTCGGCA
Source organism: Ophion slaviceki (assembly GCA_944452715.1). Classification (NCBI taxonomy): domain Eukaryota; kingdom Metazoa; phylum Arthropoda; class Insecta; order Hymenoptera; family Ichneumonidae; genus Ophion; species Ophion slaviceki. The sequence continues at coordinate 691,087 of OX101785.1, read as the reverse complement.
AATGCTACAGCGTAACGAGAGAGAGAGGGAAAAAGCGAACCACGTAAATGACGATTCAATACTTGCACGGCCGGTTGATAAAAAATCTACAGCCAATTTTTTCACCTAGACGGATCACGGAAACGAAAAGAAAGCATTCGTTTTTCAGAAGGGTGGTAGGGAGACACTGGAAATGTGCAAATCAGCTCTATATATATATATCGCACTCGTAGCCGCTCGGTCGGTATAACGAATGGCCATGAAAAACGAAACTGCGATTGCCTTCGAGCAATTGGTGCGACCGAGTCGGTAGTTGACATTGCGCGCCTCTTCATTATCAGCGCAGTATCGGTAAAAGCGGACTCCCAACTAGCCGAATCGACCGTTACCGCACTTTCGTTATATCGCGCCGTGTTCATCTGAGCGCACGCGAAAGGAGTCGGGTGCGTTCCTCGGTAGACGGATTGTTTGTTCTTCTCTCGAAAAAATGGCCGCTGTACTGGACGAGGTCGGCAAGTCCGCCGAAAAACTCGTCGACGACGAGAAGGAAGAAATGCTTGACGAGGAGGATGAATCCGTGCCCGCTGACGCGACGAAAAAGAAGAAGAAGAAGAAAAAGAAGAAGAAGACCGGTGAGTTGTCTAAATCTCCTCGTTTCAATCTATTTTATACTTTTTTGGAAGTTTCTCCAACGGCCCTCGTGTTTCGCACTCCAATCTCCGGTCAACATTCGCAACTTATACCGGGTGTCGGCTTTCTCCTTCAGCCACATTCCACCAAACTTCCTGGACGCGATTTCACCAAGTTACGCTAGGCTCACATTCCTCGCTTATTTTTCTACGAATCTTCTTATCGAAATTCGTGTTGGCGTTTTATCCGTCGTATTTGCATCGCGATTAAAGTATCCGGCGTTGCCACATCGTTCTCGCAAGCAATTTTAAATTGTCATCAATGTTGCGGTAAATGACAACCCTGAAAAACGTTTTATCCAGGTTCAGTGTTGTAAATGAATGTTTGTCCGGTGCACAGCTCAAACGCTTATAAAATATGCCACTCCCATAATTGATTCAATATTTTTCTAAAATTGTATATTTGCAAATCGGATTTCAGTGAGTACGTGATTTTTTAGCAGTGGCAAGCTCCGAAGCAACATACCTCGGTATAATTGCACACAATTCAGAGTTTACTTCGGCATACCGTTCCGCAGATCTTTTCCACAATTTCATTTTTCAGAAGGAACAGAATTAATTTGTTTTTGACCACTTCCGCCAAAGATTAATGTCGTACGATCGTCGCAGTTGCAGAGTCGGTAAAAATATTAGCATTGAATAATGAATATCGTTTACCAGTTGAGTAGCGAAATATCGAATAAAATGCGCAAAGCGGCAAAGTCACATTTCCTTCGGTATACGATAAAACTTGTGTTAAATCAAAACCTTGCGAGGAATTCTTCCAACATTAGTACAAATATTTGCTCGCAGGAACTAGCGACGCGAATCCTCCTGAGGAGGAGGATGATGGAAAAATGGATGAGAATCGAGCTCCCGAAAGTGTAGCTTCCACTGTCACTGAAAACGGCGGCGAGAACGAGGAAGCCAAAAAGAAAAAGAAAAAGCGTAAGCCACGAGGCAAAGGCGCCAAGCAACAGACCGATCCTCCCGCTATTCCTATCTCGGAATTATTCCCCGATGGGAATTTCCCAGAGGGACAGATATTGGAACATCCTTCGGCCTCGGGCATCGACGATAGAACGGCCAAGGAAAGATTTACAAGCGAGGAGGCTCGTGCTCTCGACAGATCGCAAAATGATATTTACAACGAGGCACGACACGCCGCGGAGGCTCATCGTCAGACGCGCAAACACATTATGAATTGGGTTTGTAGAAATACTTTTTTCTCAATGTCTAAAACAAAACGTCTATCTCGAGTATCCGCCGCGATACCGGAGAAAATCGGCCGAGTTGTCAACACTTGAATTTGGTTCGTGAAAGTTACCAGGCGCGCTCTATAGATCGTTCGTACCAGTCCAACCTGATGTAATTTACTATGTGTCTCGATTAAACGATTTACGTTCAGGTGAAGCCGGGAATGACGATGATCGAGATCTGCAACGAGCTCGAGAACACAGCGAGGAAATTGATCGGTGAGGACGGCCTCAAGGCCGGCCTGGCCTTTCCGACCGGTTGCTCGCGCAATCATTGCGCCGCGCATTATACGCCAAACGCGGGCGATCCTACGGTACTCTGTTACGACGACGTTACCAAAATCGACTTTGGTACTCACATAAACGGGCGCATTATCGATTGCGCGTTCACTCTGACCTTCAATCCGAAGTACGACAAGTTGATCGAGGCTGTTCGCGACGCTACGAATACGGGTATCAAGGCGGCCGGTATCGATGTTCAACTTTGCGACGTCGGTGCAGCGATACAAGAGGTCATGGAGTCGTACGAAGTCGAAATCGACGGAAAAACCCATCAGGTCAAATCGATAAGGAATCTCAACGGTCACTCGATATCGCCTTATCGAATTCACGCCGGTAAAACGGTGCCGATTGTCCGAGGTGGCGAGGCAACGAGAATGGAGGAGAACGAGTTTTACGCTATCGAAACTTTTGGTTCCACCGGCAAGGGTACAGTTCACGACGACTCGGATTGTTCTCATTATATGAAGAGCTTCGACGCCGGTTACGTCCCCCTCAGACTGCAAAGCAGCAAATCGTTGTTGAACACGATCAACAAGAATTTCAGTGAGTAGAAAAAACTCAACAAGACACAGGCAATACAGCGAAATACTCTATCAACACTGATCTTGTGCACAACAATCCCCCCGAAGAATGCACGCTATCTTCACGTGTCGCCGATTTTTGACATGCGTCATTTTTTTTCTTCTTTTTTTAAAAATATAGTTGGAGGTTTTCGTAATCACAAACCGAGTCCGGTGTGACCTAGGCAACCGAGGGAGATTTAATTTTACACCGTAAACTCCACGTTTCTCTATCCTCCAGGTACTTTGGCGTTCTGCAAACGTTGGCTGGATCGAATCGGTTGCACGAAATATCAGATGGCGCTAAAGGATCTATGCGACAAAGGAGCGGTCGAAGCTTACCCACCGTTGGTCGATGTAAAGGGGTCCTACACCGCCCAGTTTGAGCACACACTCGTTCTACGTCCAACCTGCAAGGAAGTCATCTCGCGCGGTGATGATTACTAACGAGTGTTACGCGATTACTATCCTGATGAAAAAGAAGGATTGAAAAGAAAAGCCACGCGACGTGCTTCTATCCCGACTCTGCGGCTAGAGGCGCTCGCTTCAGCCACGTGATTGCTACTTGCTCGCTGTGCGACAAAGCGATGTTGGAGCTCACATCGTTGGATTGCAATGAAAATCAATTATTTGTATGGCTCAATTTTTTTTTGCAAATTTAACTAATTCTTAAACTACCCAATTTTTTTGTTCTTCACAACGTTATATGATATCGACAACGTGAATGTGCAGAAAAAAAAGATTTTCGATAATAACAAAATATTAATTCCAAAAAAAATTGTCGTTCCACTCCACCGATGCAAACTTCAACACGGTGACAAGGCAACGGAAAAGGAATATTACCGCTCTGGCGTTGGAGTAAAACGAAGAAGGAAATTGTTATTCCCTCTAACTTTCTCGATTGTGCGAACATTCGTTGAATTCCTCCTGCGTTCCTGTTTTCCTTCGAAGCATTTTTACAAACGCCGTTTCCGTTTCATACGGTAATCGAGATTACTACATCTATTACCACCATCGTTTTGTTTTCCTTTGCAATACACACAACGCGTACTTTCTCCAACGTTATATTTTTAACGTTTTGTTTTTTATTGCGTTTCTCTTTACCGACCATGGCGCGGAAGACCCGGAAGGCTTATATTAACGTTGAATAAAATATATTTGGAACTTTTATTTTTTCACAATAAGACGAAATCCCACGTTGCTCCGTCGAAGGTGGAAGAAGAAAAGAAAACTCTCGAAAACCTTTCTCCGCTTTTTTATTTCTTCAAGATCATAAAAGATTTGTTCTCTTTATTATATGTATATAATTAAGAAATGCGCTGATGCAGTCGTAAACTACTCTACAGAGTAAAGTCAACGATCGTTCGATCGTAAAACACGTCAAGTTAAATACTAATTCTTCAGGTAATATGGTACAAATGATTTGCCTAATCGGGGAAGCGATTCCACGTTGTAAATTATGAGCAATATTAAATGATCCAATGCGCAGAGGCACATCACCCGTGGCCAGGAGCCGAAGGGAATAAGGGACTCCAAAGTGACCTGTTTTTTGCTTTTACTGTTGTACTTTCGTACGTCTAAATTCGAATTGTACGTGGTCCCATGTTACAAGCCACTCTGGCGAAACGAAAAATAAAGACGGGGCAGCACTCGCGATCGCGTTCGATCGGAGAATAATTAAGTCTTTCGTTATATCGTAATATTCTACGGCGATATTTTTGGCAGTCGACTGAATATGTATTGGCCGGGCGCATAGGAAAGATACTTATCAACAACAAAAACTTGTTTCTATAAAAATTATCGCCCAGGTTGGCGCAGGTACTCTTCGTCAAAATTGCTACTGCTTTCGGCCCCAAGTTCCCATTGTCTTGGCATTCGTAAGGATGAAATCCCGAAAACCCTTCAGGGGGATTTCAAGGATGATGTTGAAGTTTGTGTCCTTGGACGCAGTGAAAATTCTTTTTTTCTCCATTTCTTTATCTTCATTATTATCCGAAGTCTTTTTTCGCAGAATTCCTTCGCCGATCTCTAGATGAGGTTGTCGAAAATAAAACTCGATTGATTCTCGTAGCCCGAATCATACGAAAAAGCATTGCTAAATTTCGAAAGAATAACAGTTTTCATCGCTATCCAACTATGCAAGCTTCAACATCATTTGAAAACGAAGGAAAGTATAATTATTTTTTTTTCGTAAAGTGCCCATACCCGATCTTCATACGTATTATTCGTAGACCTGCCAAAAATTTATTTGATTCATTCCGTTAAAGATAAAAAACGACGTTTAAATTCGCTCGTTCCTTTTTTTTAGACTGGCTATGTAAGCAGCCAACACATCCGAGAAACTTAATCGGCTTTACGCCGTGGTACTGAAAATTATTCACATAATCGTAACGAGATTTGTAAATATAAATTCTATGTGAGACTCGTGCTAATGCATGTTATCGGTCCATTTAAAAATGTCTGGTGAATCCCCTTTTAGAATTATGGACTGCGCGGCCGTCCTAATATTTCAACACGTGTATATATATGTGTGTGTGTGTGGTTGGGGGGGGGGGGGGGGGGGGGGTGTAATTGTGTGTGTATTTATGTACACAATCGGTAAACACTTTGGATGCGTACGTACGTAGAAAAATGACAATGTTTTGCCCTACCAATAATTTTCGTTTTGTTCTCCTAATATCATTTTTCTTACGGGTATGTAACAACTGTCTAGAACAAGAGTCTCTTTGCGTGTAGGTATAATATACATGTGTGTGTGTGTGTGTGTGTGTGTGTGTTGGATACTTAATTACTGGGATTCCGTGCGAGAGCGTAACTTCGCTCTTGCATTAACAAGAGGATTTGCTGGCTCGGTGATTTGAGGCTGCTCCTGTTTACAAATAAGAAATAATGGATGAGTTTTTGTTTTCACTTGACAATTTTAATTCACAGATTTGTTCGATACGGGTGGATTAATGGTTCTCTTTTTGTTGTTGTTTTTCATTACTCTGGGGAATATTTGCTCACCGTGAGCTGAATGTGTCTGGCTCTCTGCTCGAGTGCCCTCTGCAAGGCCGTCCTTGGATCATCTTTGTAAGTCTCTTCGCGATTCTTCTCAGCCTCCCGTCTCAGCGCAATTTCTCGTTGCTTCTCCAGAGCTCTCTGCAGCTCGCTCTTCTGATTCAGTACACTTCGGCCACTGTGGAATAAAGCGTATGATTGTTGAACAACAATCCCAAGAATTTCTCATCACGGCTTCGCGTGCATCGAGTAGTGGATTCACCATCAACCAGGCACATGGCGAGTTTTGCCAGTGCGTATCAGAGTATGATAAACGCGAATAGCTATAGCGAACAACCGGAAATTCTATATTATGTTCAAGTTTGCATCGTTGGCATGCAACAAGCATAAAAATAAAGAAATGAAAAAATGAACAACTAAAATCCTTGGATTCAAACGATGCAAACTTCAACGTTATAATTCTATCCTATCGTATAGAATCAAAAAAGCAAAGGTTGAAGGCGTGAATATTTATGTTTGTTATTTCTTTATATATTTTTTTTTTTAATTGAAAACGAGCAATATCAGCCATTTGAGCCGCATCTCAACGGTGACGCGGATGCTTACATTTTCTGATTGAACAAAAGCTCTTTGCGAAGATCCTTGTGGTTGTTGGAGATGAGGCACGGGTTGTAAGGCTTTCTCGGCAATATTAGGCCATCTGGACCCATGTGGGGAGCCGGTGGTGGCGGCGGTGGTACACCCATCGCCGGGGCCATTTCCCTACCTGTCAATATGTATAAATCAATTTGAATGTATCGATTTGAACAATGTAACTGCAGTTGGCGACCGAAGGATGCCGAAACATCGTCTTCGCATCACTGCAATCGTATGACATCGAGGTGAGCCGTTTTTTGTCTATTCCCCATAAGAACAACTTCATAGGAAAGACAGAAAATTACGAGAAAGCAATGTGCCCTGCACTTTGCGCGCTTTTTAAAATTCATTAAGAAGAACGGTTTGGACTATCGTCACATCTATTATTATCTATTATTAACATATTGATCGTCGTTGGAATGCAACGGAATTATTCGCCTTTTCGTATTGCCCAATTCTTATTCGCTCTTTGAGGCTAAAAATATCACTGAAATGTCTTTGGAGTTCCTTATTAGGGATCCATAGTCTAAAACTGCAAAAGTAGAATTTAGATTGTAAGAGAAAATAAAGAAAGATTCTCGTTGCATTTCAACGATGCAAACTTCAACACCATTTCAATATAATGAGATTGAAGTTTGCATCGTTGGAGTACAATGATTTTTTTTTTGTTTACTTGCTCATATTTCTTTTACCTGATTTCAGCCACCCCAATCATTTGTAAGATACTTATTTAAAGACGTGCAATTAAAATATGCAACAAATATTCGGCATAACGATCAAATTATAAATATGAAGTTTCGTTACGTTCAGACGATGCAAACTCCAACACCGTGATATATTTTTTCCGCACAATGAAGATTTTATTTGCGCTTTTCATAGTGTTAAAGTATGCTTTGTCGAAACGAAACAAAGTTTCAGTCTGAATTCAAATTTTTTGGTCACTTTTATCGTAATTCAAAAACTCCTTTGCAGACTTCTTCCACTGCACTGCACAAAAGTTTCAAAGCTCAATTATTCGGAGCCAAATTTCCAAGAGCAAAAAAATCACTACGAAATTGTTTGACCAAAATGTTCACCTCTGTCTCGATATTTTTTTCAAGTTTCACTTTTTACCTTCCAAGGAGGAGATTCGAGCTCTAACGGAACGATCCGCGCACATTGCCGTTTATATCGATACAAAGCGAGCTATGCAGGTCGTGCGACATACCAGGCCAGCTTGCGGGTATCAAACAGCAAAGTTCTATATATTTTTACATAAGGCTTCGCATACTAATCGGATAGAGGCACTTCTCTCCGTGAGTATACGTTCAAGGTAAAATACTCGTGCATGAGATATAGATCTCGCTGGATCGCGATGCAAGTGCATCTATGCGAAAAATTGTCAGTCAATAATTACGAAAGCTCGCACAAGCGTCGGGGTCAATCGTATCTCGTTACGAACGACCGAGCAATGTGTACGCGCAAGACTTTTCAGCCGCAACGCAGCGCCATACCCCTTAAGAATGTTAATTCGATTATTCATTTGCCGCATGGCACATGTCTTTATCAATATCAATATAAATTAACCAAATACTAATTTTATTCAATATAAATCGATGAGTTATACAAGTACTAATTTATGACAAAATTTATCGTAAAATAAATTGAATATTTAAAAATGCTTTTGTTGTAAGTACTGCGTGTCGTATATAAATAGAAAAAAAAGAAAAAACTCCAAGGTCAATCGTTTACTCGTTTTATAACAATGTCCTTGCGACGAGTGTCTGGGATGATCTCGCCACGTACGCATCTTACCGACATCGATAATCCAAGCGTGGAAATATTTTTTGAGCCAACATAACTTTATTCATACAACACAAATATTTTTTTTTTAATTGGGTCGACATTGTTTGTCCTTTGTCATTTAGAATACCCCGAGAAGGAAGGTTGAAAATCATTCGAGGATAAAGCAACAAAAATAAAACACGTATTTGACTGAGAATTTAGTTGTCCCGATTTTTCAATTTACAATTCAATATAAAATAATCAGGTAAGTCCCAACAGGACATCGGGAAGTAAGCGACAAATTTTCAGGAATAACTTTATTTATAATTGCCTTTATGCTCTACTGTATACCATCTTGCAATTCTCTATTGACGAATCATCGAAAATTCATAGGCCCGAATCTGCAACGTTGCAACGAATCTTTTTCACTCTTATTTTATTAAGGACCCTTCCGTTTGGATATTTCCACTGAATTTCGGAACGTGAAAACTGCATTTCCGGAACCTATCCTTATCGAGGGGTGAAAGTTGAAAAAAAATCGGATCTTCTGTGGCAAAGATGTTCTCAGTTTTTTTTATCGGTGGTATATCTTCGGAGTGCCCAAGAGAATCCTCAACAAATTTCGCAACAACTAGTCACTTCCCGAACCCACTCCTACCAGGTAGTTGAAGATGACAAAATCGTATCTTCTGCGACAAAGATATTCTCGCCTTTTTTATTTGCTATAAATACTTTAAATCCCTGAAAGCCGTCACGTTAATTTCGGCATAATATTTTAATTTTTGTTCATTCAAGCCCCTCTCTCTCTCTCTCTCTCTCTCTCTCTCTCTCTCTCTTCCTTTCTACTTCCTTCTCTCTTCCGCTTTCGTTCTCCATTAGAACGGGAATGGCTTATCGATCTTTCATTTAACGTTTCAAGCACGACCTAGCGTTCATCTCCCGTCTCGCTACGAGATTGGCATCATACGATTATTATTGATTCTCCCTTCTGCATTTCTAAAATTTGATTGGCGGAATATTACCGTGAAATTGTGCAATAAGGATGTAAACGATAACCGAGGTGACATCGATCGATCATGAAGACTATTTTTGTATACACACATCTATATGAAATGTACACTCAGCGAAAAAATTAAAGCAGAAAAGTTTGATAAAAATTTCCGTGTTTTTTGATAGGCCGTAACTTTGTAAAAAATCATAATCTTCGTGATCAATCAAATCGTATCAGGGAGAAAAAGCATTTTGAAGCTTGAAATCTCTAGTTTAAGAATCTCGCGGAGAATTTTTTTTTGAGCATCACCTTTGCCACTGTCATAAATGCGAATAAAAAATGTTCGATTTTTTTTTCAATATCGTCCATAGGCTCAAGAAAAATGTTTCCCGGCTGAATCAGTTCTGGGGTCTTCGAGCCTGATTCGTAAGCTTCAGTTTGGTATTTTTTGCTCTCTGTACGACCATTTGTCGCTGAGATTTCGCGGATTAAATGAAAAGTCACTTTTTTTCTTTGTTCATCGATATCTCATGAATTAACGATCATACAGTGAACGAAAGGTGGGTTTCGGAAACTTGAATAAATCCTCTATAAGCTCCATTTGGTATTTTAGAGCATTTTTTTAAGCTCAATTTTAATTTGGAAAAGTACCAAAAAAATTGCCTTTTCTGCCGATGTGGAAAATCCATCGCAAATTTGCAAATATTGCGAAAATAACCAATGTTTCAAGGTTTTTTGCTCAATACATGCTCAAAGAGCCTGTAAATGTTTTAATCAATCGGTTAGACCGTTTTTTCACCCGGATCGTCAAAGTTTTATTAAAAATGAAAGGAGCACTTTTATTGCTCCTTAAACATTAATCAATGATAATTAAGATGAAAAACAACAATTTCGTTATTTTTATCACAATTTTACATTAACTACTCATCAAATCTCGAAAAAAAAATTAATTCCGTTATTTTTCTTACAGGTTCTCATTAACCTATATTAACCTGTATTAACCTCATTAACCTCATTAATTAAATGTCGAAATGAAAAAAAAAAATCAAGATTTTAAAACAAAAAAATCTGTTATTTTTTCTTACATTTTCTCATTACGTATTCATCACATGTAAAAAAAAATTATTTCAAAATGCGTAGAAAATTTTTCGAAATCATCAACTGTTCAGTGTTGATGCGATTTTTTTGTTTGCGTGCCATAATTTATTGAGTTAAAATTCATTGCGTTAAATTAAGTTGGTACCCTCAAGCGAATCTTCATACACCTTTTTACACGCATTGCTATACGATTTTTCAATCACTTTTTCGAAAGCTCTCAAGCATTCGCAATAAACAGTTTTTTTTTAAACAACGCATTTTTCTGTTGAAAAAAACTCTCAAAATTTTTTCTTGCCAAATTTTTTTTCTTTCGAGATTTGATAACTTGTTAATACAAGATTGTGATAAAAGTAACGATTTTTTTCATCTTAATCATCATCAATTGACGTTTAAGAAGCAATAAAAGTGCTCCATCAAATTTTTTATTAAACTTTGACGATTCTGGTTAAAAAAAGCGGTTTGACGGATCGATTAAAAAATTAACAGGGTCGTTGGGCAAGTATTAAGCTAAAAAAACCTGGAAGCATTGGTCATTTTCGCAATATCTCAGCGACAAATGGTCGAACAGAGATAAAAAAAAAGACCAAATTGAAGCTAAAGAATCAGGCTCAAAGACCCCAGCATTGATCCAGCCAGGAACCTTTTTTTGAGCCTATGGACGATTTATAAATAAACAAATTCGAACATTTTTAACTCGCGCTGTTTCTTATGACAGCGCCGAGAGTGATGCTCAAAAAAAATTTCCGCGAGATTCTTGAACTAGAGATTTCAAGCTTCAAGATGTTTTTCCCCCCGATACGACCATTTTTCACGAATTTACGTCCTTAAAAAAAGCATTGAAAATTTTTCAAATTTTTCTGCTCCTTAAATTTTTTTGTTGAGTGTATCCACGGGATGGCCCGAAAAGTGACGCCCAAAAGAAAGATGCTTCGTATCAATACTTATCTGAATCACACAATTTTATTTTACTCTTTTGTATATGTACAGTCCACGCGATTTTTTTTACTTCTGTTATTCTTATGAAGTGCACTGTTGAGCAATGAATAAATGACCGACTGAACCCCAACGTAAGCGCCTTAGATTGTGATCAAAAGTTAAAAAAAGTGGGTTGAGAGGATTAGTCACTGAAGTTCAGTTGATAAAAAAAACACATACACTAGCCTTAATAAATGCCAATCGCTTTAAAAATAAATCAAAGGGGAAAGTAAATCCAAAAAAGAGAGAAATAAATAAAAACCTATGCTACAGGAGATGGTGAAAAAATGTCATTGGCTTTTACGGAAACTTTTTAAAAATCGCAGAACATACATTGACTTGATGGGGACAGGTATTGATACAAGGCAGCTAGATTATTCTTTTGAACGTTACTTTCTGGCCCAGCCTGTATGTTTATAAATTCACGTAATAAATTTGCGTAAAAATCATTTTTACGCAATGGAAAAAATCACCATGAATAAGCATTACGCCAAAGAAGTAAAAAGAGGCCGCAAAGAAACACCAACTCAACACCGTGAGCCATAAAAGTTTTCTTCATCACCACAAATGATTCGGCATTACGATCAAAAAGTGAAATTCTTATACGAAGGAATGAAAACATGTCGTAACATTTATGAATTTGCCATGCGGTGCACTCGGTCGTCACACACGGATCTCGGAAATACAATAAGTGTTCCTCTTCGCGTATTATAGAGTACACTTTCTGTGTCGTTTTATCATCTTATCCGTACTTATACATATGCATTTTGCTGCCGGACAGAACAAGCGCGGTACTAACATTTATTAAAGTAAACGTGGAGAGTAGATGCGTGAGTGCAATTTTTTTGACTACGCCGCCGCCACCGCTTCAAAAGAATTTCGGCCAGCCAGCAATTTTGTTCTTTGTTCCCTCGTTTCGTCGTTAGCATGTGCAAATGAGCTTTTCCATGCGAATGGATATTTATTTTCATTTTTATTATTATAAATATTTATTTATTCATTTCATATATATACTTTCTATCCCCCCCCCCCCCCCCCCCCCCCATGGGTGGGTGTATGCGTACATACTCACACACTCATTCGATCTCCAGATATACCACGATCGAAATAGAAAAAACGATACTCATATAGAATTCATTTTCTCGTTCTCTCTCTATTTCCCCTCCTTGAGTGCATGTTGAATATATATGTCTGCATCAGCGTGTGTGTTTATATCCTCATTAATTTATGAAATAGGGATACTTGTACCTATTGAACGCGAATTATTCACGCGATACGTACCATCTATGAGGAACAGGAAGTCACATCTTTGGCCGCGGCAAATAACGAGACTTAGGATAGCTCCACATCTTTGTTTTAAGTTACAAGAAATTCGTGTAATTCGTCAAATGTAATTTTGACCGAAGAGTAAAAGATATTTTTGACACCTCAAACTCACGAAGAATTCTCGTTGTATTTTGGGGAGGCAAACTTTAACACCACAATTTACAAACAAAGGATAAAGAGGCAAGTCCACTGGAAACAAATGGGCTGGGCTGACTAAATTTGTTATCGGCGGATGACAACAAGTTATTTATTGAAATAATCGATATATGTCAATATTGCGCTCAATACAATTCAATTCAACATCACCTGTCGATGAAAAATTTCTTTAAGACGGAATGACACCTCATCGCGGTCGGTATGGTAGAACAATTATAGATTCCCAAAAATCTCTGAAACGGCTCTTCAGATCCCGTCGAAACTTTGCCAAACGACGTCAAATAGATAGACGAATAGCTTCTAGCCCCTTAAATTTTCTGAATTTGAGAAAAAAAATGTAGATTGGCTTATCATAAGCCAATCTAGTTTTTTTTTCTCAAATTCAGAAAATTTGAGGGGCTAGAAGCTATTCGTCTATCTATTTGACGTCGTTTGGCAAAGTTTCGACGGGATCTGAAGAGCCGTTTCAGAGATTTTTGGGAATCTATAATTGTTTTACCATACCGACCGCGATGAGGTGTCATTCCGTCTTAATCCGAGTGATTTTTTTCTTTGTGTACTATTGCGGAGTATATTGAAAACCTATTTTTCATAAAGTATAGATGCGCATACATTTTCCATATTTATATGTTTTAAATTATAAAAAAATCTATTTGTATTTTTCGAGAAAAAAAATGTATATTTATATTGTTTTTAATATTTATATATTTCGTTTAGATTGATGTATTTTCATATATTTCATACATCCTTCAAAACGTATAAATCAATTATAACTTCGCAATGCAAAGTTGTTGAAATATACTTGTAAAAAAATATCGAATTTCGCGAAGAATTATTTTTTTCTTCCAAGGAGGTATCCGCAGTAGCGCTTCCCACTGTGTAAACGCGGCCTCATTTTTATCGTTGCATCACGACTGTCGCGATATTTGCAGATGTTTACACAACGTTCAGCGGACATGTAATGCGAGTATGTAACAATGCAATAGTTATGAGGAAATTGTGAATTTATAATTCAAAGACTGGTCGCCGAGGAAACTGCATTCGCGAGAACTCGGTTGCACTTTAGATCCGAGGTGCATATGTATTTACACGTGTTCTAAATATACAATGCATATACACGCGCGCCCACGCACCCCCCCACACACACACACACACACAATATAATTGAACACCTACACACCTACGACTATTTCATGCCTCGGTACGTACTTTGATTCACGAGTTCAAGTATAATACACATTACTTTCGCCCGTTTTTCATAATCGTGTATACCGACCACAATATATCGGGTGTCCCAATTCGATTGCGCATTCTTAATTTATACGATTAGGTACTGACATTAAATGACATTTTTCTGCTGTACCAGCATTCTCATTTTCGAGTTCGTATCACTTTAGCATTTTTACATGTCGTTAAAGTAAGCACCGTTGGAATTCAACGAACATTTTTTTTCCTAATGCCCAACTTTTTTTACCAAATTTGGCCTACGAAATCTTTAATCTCACAAAATACGTCGAGCTAAAGAGTACGCTACAATGAAATGGAGTGAAATGCCTCATAAGACATTCTACTCCATTTCACCTAGCCCGTGACGCCGACTATTTTCTGTTTTCCTGATTTTCTTTTGTACAATTGTCCCCCATGAAAGTAATATCCACACTAACTTTTAGATTTTCATCTCTTCTCTTTTAGGACTTATAATTTTCCAAAACAATGTCGATTTCGGACGAATTCGGCTTCGACAAATCTGAAACGGTTTATTTTCAATTTGTGCTCGATTCAACGAAAGAAAAAAAAATTTCATTCAAAATCATTTTTTTTACGTTAAACTCAAGACAAGTTGAAAATGAACCTTTTCATCCCCGTTGAAGCCGAATTGGAAATCGCAATATCACTAATACCATTATTGGAGATTGCAATGATAAAAATCTTCTTAAAAAAATTTGATTGATGCGAAAAAAATATAGAAGGAAAAATTAGCCCACGGTGAGACTAGTCTTAAAAATCATAGAATGGGTCACTCTATTTTAGAGAATTAAAAATAATATATATAAAAAAAGCAATCGTTAAAAAAAATAGTTTTCACTTTGGAAACAAAAAAACGGCGACATTGATAATTGACAATTTTTGCATATTGTTTAACGAAAGTATGCTTCAAAATGAAAAAAATTATATATCGACATTTGTCGATATCTCTCAGCTCAACGCTGATAACTATCAGCGTTTATTGGTTTCCGAAACTTCCGAAATGACATTTTTTAGAAAATTATAACTCCTAAAAGAGAAGAGATAAAAATCTAAAAATTGGCGTGTGGATAGTCCTTTCATAGGGTACACTTTTACAACAAAAAATCAGGAAAATAAAAAATGGTCGGGGTGACGGACTAGGTGAAATGGCGTGGAATGGCTCATATATATCCGTGCATATACACACATACTACGCGTCGATTTTTTTTTCAATGCGCAAGCAGACTATTTTTCAATCGACACAGTCGCGCAGCCCTCAATTTTTCGTCCAAGTAGCGTGAGAAAGAGCATAGCGAGGGCCACACGAGACTCGAAGGTTAATCTGAAACAGCCCATCGTGAACTCCCCCCCCCCCCCCCCCCCCGTACGGCGTGTTACTTTTGACCTCGGAAAGACATTGTTCAAATTCCAATGATACGGGACTAAAGCAATAACAATGCACGAAGTGGGAAAAGCTGAACTTAGTCTAATCTGCGATGAGCGAGAAGATCGGGGGTTGGCTCTTTTATATCTTCCTGCGGTCTGTCAAAGATAATTACGAGAACTCGCTGACGCAATCTTCGCCCAGGCGGTAAAGCAATAATATATCAAGCGCGCGTTCACACTTATTGACGTCAATTTACAAGGCCGGCCAAAAAAAACTGTGTGACGAGAAATATGATATGTACGATGTTCGTAGGATTGCGCGCAGGATCAATGATCGCAGAGAAGAAATTTAAAAGCTCCGGGCTACATGACTCACCGTTCGTCAAAACCTCGCAGCTGTCCTCTTTCCTCTTCACTCCGTTGGTGATCACCTGCAACAGAAACAGCGTGTCACTCCGTTAAATCGAAATTCATTCATTTTCCTGAACTTATACTGAATAAACAAAAACAATGCCTTGTATAGACATATTGTGCGGTCAGGGACCCGCAACGAAATTCTCTCGCTTGTTGGGAACATGTACCTCCTCGTTGGCACTTGTTACGACGTTGACGTTTTGATCGTTATTATTTTCTATAACTTTTTCTCGCTCAATTAACGCGAAACGAATTGGCAACGTCGTAAATCGTGGTATATCATAATGCCCAAGTTGGCAGAAGTGTCGCGAAGTTAGAGACACGCGCCGCCCCGTTCGTAACGTCAATATCGGCCCAAAGAGCTGTCAAAAATTAATATCGGTCCGAGTAAAAAAATCCGCTTTTTTAAGCAACATGCTCGGCGTGAATCTAAGAAATAGCGCGAAGCAAACATTTTCGGATTTTTTTTTTTTCAAAATCGTCCGCGGGCTCAATTTTTTTTTGAGCTTGATCATCACTGGGGTCATTTAGCCTGATTCTTCAGCTTCAAAACGGTATTCTTTGGACCTCTGTACGGCCATTTGTCGCTGAGATATCGGCGATTAAAGAAAAAAGGAGCTTTTTTTCGTAAATCATCAATATCTCATGAACAAATGATCGTAAAGCGAGCTAAAGGTGGATTTCGTAGACTGGAATAAATTCTCTAAAAGCACCTTTTGGTACTTTGGAGATTTTTTTTAACCATTTTTTAATCATATTGATTTGAAAAAGTACGAAAAAATGACTTTTTTCCCGTTTTGGAAAATCCACGTCAACTTTGCAAATATTGCGAAAATGACTCATGTTTTTAGGTTTCTTTTTGAGTTCAAAACATGCCCAAAGACCCCCCAAAGACAATTTAAAATTGATCGGCTGAACCGTTATTTTTTACCGAAGCGTCAGTTTTATCAAAAATGAAAGGACCACTTTAAATGTTCCTTAAATGTCAATTAATGATGATTAAAATGAAGAAAAAAAAAATCCGTTTTGTTTTCTCACAGTTTCGCAATAACCTTTCTTCAAATCTTCGAAAAAGAAGAAAAAAATTTTGAAAACAAATTTTTAATTTTTTGTTGTTGAAATTTTGACGAAAAAAAAAATTGAAAGACCTGCAAATTAGGAAAATGGCAAATGGTTGAGGGATTTTCGTAGTTAAAGTGTGCAAAAAGACACTTGAACAAGTCAAAAGAATTGAATTTCATTACACTCCGACGATGCGGATCTCAATCTCATTGATTATGAGTATTTATTGAGGTCTGTAATGATGAAATTTTTCGGAAACTTGATGAAATTAAAATGAATATCGTGGCTCATTTATCGGAGAAAAAAATGTCGAGTACTTCCTCAAATGACTCGGATCTCTACGAGTCATTCGTACACGCCTGATCCACCGTCCGTCACCGATACGAGTAAATGAAAATTTCTTCGAGAACGGCGACATCTTATTATTCAAACATTTCCGAAAATAATACTACGCGCAAAGACTCGAAACCGAAGCTCGAAACGCCTGAAGAAAAAAACAATCGCGCATCGATTTTTTTTCACAATGGCAAACATCGTTACACTACCAATATAACGTATCGACAATTCATTTGCCAAAGGAATGTCGAATTATCGGAAACGTCACAGTCGTTAAATCCATCCATACACCGCGGGCTCGTTTGCACGCGGCTGCATCGGTAATTACTGCTGCGTGGGAGGCTCGGACGAGGAGAGAAAACAAAAAGAAGAGCAGCGCGGAGGAAGACGCGCAGGGAGAGAAAGAAGAGAACGAGCGCACGCCGGAGTAACGGAGTAGAGGAGGAAATAGACAGGGAGAGAAAAACGTGCCGAGGAGGACACGGTGAGAGGGGATTGTACAGTGTGGGCGCAAAGAATATGCACACGCATACATACGTGATGCACGATAATGAAAAGTCTCGACGTTGCGAGGCACATCGGCCACACGGTGTCCAAGTTCTTAATGGTTCGATGACTATGCTGAAATCATCAAGGGGATCGGATTAGGAAAAAGACGATACCTGGATAGAGAATGCTGTTTTTGCGACTTTTTTTTCTTTTCCGTTTCTCCTTATGTTGGTGGACGTACGTGTTCGATTGGTCATAACGACAGAAAAAAATACGAGTAGCACAGGAACCACTGTAGCGGCAAGTTCCGCAGCAAGCGGAATTCTCGTAATTGTGGAAAATAAAATGTGATTTGAGTATCGCGGCAAGTATTTTAATATCGGAGAGCGTAACCAAAGGAACACCCTTGCATTATCTTGCAGGATTAAAAAGTGCGGCGACATTCACCGAGACGATAACAAAACCATCATGTTGAAGGTTTGCATCATTGGAGCGCAACGAAAATCAATTATTTTTCATTGTTTGAATTGTTTTTTGGCTGTGAAAATCACTCGAACGGTTTTACGTATTCTCATTAGAAAATCACGATTTCCAAAAAACGACGTTCAATAAATATAAAAATGATTAAATGAAGAAAGAACAAAAAACATCGTTGCATTCCAACGATGCAAACTTCAACGTCGCAACAAACCCTGTGAGCAGCCATTTTTATAGGTGTTTTGGAATAAGGTCCGAGATTTATGCCCTGGGTCCTTTAAAGTCTACGGGGCTTTTCTTTTCTCCAAAAAGTTTATTGGCTTCTGAAAGTAAGATATCGCGCCAAGAAAGCTATTCAAAAGATATATCATTTCCCTATCGTGATATCTGGCTGGGTGCATGCTACTCGTATTCGAATTGTATCATTTGCTTATTTTTCAAATTTTACCAAATTTCAAGTATCTTTGTAGCACAAGTGAGCACTGCAGTGACATGTTGCTCGTGTGACAATTGTCAATTTGCAAAATTAAACTCAACAGGAGAGAAATAAAAAAGCATAGTGTTAAAATGCCAACACATCGCGCGGTCCTTCAAAATCCAAGTTCAACTTGGATGAAGCTGTCGATGTCATTGGAAATATATTTCGAGCTCGTATCGGACTGAGCTCGATCCCTCGCGCCCCGCACCCTCTCCACACAACAATCAACGTTTTAACTTTACGTGTTTAAAATATACACTTTAGCCCGATAATTTCCACATATTCTTCGCGAAAAGCACGATTGTCAACACGAACGGATAAGTAAATGACGAAACGAATTCCATCGCTACACAGTCATTTTGACTCTTCGTCTCTCTTCACGACATTTTTTGCGAAATCATGCGTCACGAGATGTTTTCGTGTTCACATAGCTTCGAGACGGAATACAGGACTCATTGTTTTTTTCAAATTCATCAACGACAGTACCTAATGACCTTTCCACCGATGGATTACAATAAAAATGTGGATTGTCAAACTTTTCTCTCAAAATTTTTGTCGCTTTTGTGCCACGAGAATCACTCAAACGGGTTTTTCATGGATCCTTATTGAAAATGTATAGCCCAAATGTGATGACGTTGAAGTTTACATCGTTGGAATGCAACGAAAATGAATTATTTTAAATTAATCAAATATTTTCGGCCGATTTAGCCCGTAAAAATCGGTCAACCGTTTCTACGTATTCCTATTAGAAATTTACGACCACAATTTGCAAAAGAGGCTTTGGGTAATGAGGAAAATAAAAAAATATCGTTGCATTCTAACAACGCAAACTTCAGCGTCACCCAAATGTGCAACAAAAGTGTTTTCGAACCAACGTCAATGAAGAAATTTAAAAAAAAGTTACCCTCTTGACGAGTCGATGTCAATCGTGAAATTTGTTCTCGCGTTAAACGGCGCAAACTCGAGATTCGTCGCATTTTTTCACAAACTGCGCAGAGAGCTTGAATACGAGCATTGTTATAGCAAGTGCAAAATTGCCCTTGCGTCATAATGTTTTACGTAGTGGGAATAGAATAAAAATCAACGTGTCAACTATTTCCATGGCGTACGTAACTCGCGCGTTTGTGTTTGCGGCTGCTGCGATAACGATATCTCTCGATAGATCGCCGAAGACCTCGAAATACTATAAAAGAGACTTCTCAAGAACTTTGAATTCGTTTCGGGCTGTGCTGCGTCTCAAGTGTATGCCTGGAAAAAAACTTCCGACCTCGAGCCAAACGAGAAATTACGTATCTGGCATTATACAGCTAAACTATTGATGGAAATATATTGATTTTGAAAAAAATCGTTTACGTCATTTTAAAGAAACCAACCTTTTTGGCCAATTTTTTTATTCCTTCATTTATATTTACGCTATCGATCGCTAATAATTCTTATTCTTAGATTGACGTTGTAGATCTCTGATGAAAAATGGGGTTGAATTTTCCATTCTTGAAATCCAATGATTCCCTCTCATATTTTTACTTACGCATTTTTATTGTTACCCAAAATCATGTTTTGCATACTTAGATTGTACATCTCTCAATATAAGGATCTTAAAAATGTTTCAATGATTTTCGAAGCTCAAGTTGGCCGAGAAAAGTTTGGACGATGTGAAAAATTTAATTGTCCTTACATTCCAAACACGCAAAGCTCAACCTCGTAATAGAAAATAGTGTTGTGGTTCGCATCATTGGAACGCAACGATTTTTTTCGAATTATTCGAAATCTTTCTCCCTCGTTCAGGTAGTAGATCTCGGATAATCGTCGTTAAAAAAAACATTCAAATGACATAGGTAGTCTAAATCTGTTGAAAAAAATAATGAACGAATGAAAAATCGTACAACTTGTATTCCATTTCAACTATTCTCACTTCAGTGTCGTGATGAAAAAACGGATGGCAAAACAAACATCTGAATTAATGTTGTAGCCTAAATTTGTCAACCAGATTTAGGGGACTAAAAATCTTAACGCTCGGAAGGGCATTCTCGTGGCAAGGCAGAGGCAATTCCGTACGTGCCACGTGGCGGAACAAGGGATATATAGAGAGTTCTGCATGATCACATGCATCTTCCACACACACGCCAACACACACGCTCGCGATCGCACACTTCAACATCATCATCTGTACAAAACGACGTTAATGACCCAACAGGTAATCTCGCCGAAGGACAATTAATAATCCTTAGTGGACTTTTTCACCGATACTCGCGCAAATAAAAAAAATCGAATATATATCGAACGAACGAGAATTGCGTAATATGCGAAAAGGTGCGGAGATAAAATTCCATCGGCATGTGACAACGCGGATAAAATTGCATTGTCGACATGTGGATTATTTTTCGAAGCAATATCTGTACAGACACACACCTACACGAGCACGCACGCACGATATGTATTTGTGTGTTGGTGCAAATGACGTTTTACGTTGGGAATACGGTAAACTGAACCACAGCGAAGAATGAGTCGACGATATTGCGTACGATGAAACGACCCGAGGCAGTTGAGTACGAATGAGCCCGGAAGGAAGTGTGTGCATACTAATATTATTTTTTTTTATCCGAGGGGTCTATCGCTCCGCGGTCTGTGAGCTTCGTAACGCACGCACCGATTAAATATCCCGACCAAAACTCGCCAGCAGTGTGTTGCAATGCTCTCTGAATTTTTTTTTTTTTTTCGATATCCCAAAATTGTCTTAATTCCAAAGAATTTTTGATAAACAGGGACAAGTGCGAATTTCTCGTAATTATGAAAAATAAAATGTCATTTGAGCATCGCGGGAAATATTTTGAAATGAAAGTGCGATGAGATTGAAGATTGCTTCCGTGGAGTGAAATGGAAATTTAGTTTTAACTTTCTCTAATTTATTTTTGAATATTTCAGCTACGAAAAACCCTCAACCATTTTTTATTTTGCTAATTTGGAGGTCTGCAATCGCAAATTGCAAAAAAATATTTATCATAATAATAAAAATAAAAGAAAAATAAAAATGAGAATTATACCGCACAATATATGCGTTGTAATGGTGTCACTCGATGGCATGCGAAGAAATGATTATTATCTTTTACTAATTTATATTGCCCAATTTTTTTGTTCACGCATTTAGGCTACAAATACCACTGAAATATTTTTCAAGTTCCTTATTAGGGATCCATCATAACCGAAAACTGCGGAATAAGAATTTTGATCCAAATAGAGAAGGATTTTCGTTGCATCGTTGCAATGCACCGAAAATCCTTCTTAATTTGATTAATTTCTTCATTTTTATTACTACGTAAACTGCTCTTTTGCAGTTGTAGGTTGTGGATCGCCAATAAGGAACTCAACAAACATGTCGGTGATATTTATAGTCGATAATAGCAAAAAAGAATTCGGCAACACGAAAGAAATAATAACTTGGTAGTATTCGAACGATGCAAGCTTCAATGACATGATTCCCTTGGGAGAAGCAGTCTCGTTAGATTCGACGGACTTTGGCAATGGTTAAACGTTCTCGACTCGTTCGAGAAAGCAAACAAACTAGCTGTATACACTTTTGACTACCTGTGCGTGGCGATATTTCGCAACCGCATTCTATCGACGTAACCTACTCGAGATAAAAGTTTGTAGAATGTGATTCGTTTTTAATGCTCAGTCACATAGCTCGTCATATATGCGGCGACTGAATATGCTCGTTGACTGAACCAACGAAATAAGCGTGCCTTTTCACAAACTACGCTTCAAAAAGGACACGTACCTACCGCTTCGACGCTAACATTTATTATTCGATGTCAAATATATTTGGCTGCTTCCTTTTTCTTTTTAATAAAAAAAGATTACCTCGTCGAAAGTGTAAATAGAAGGCCATATAACAAATTCGTCTGATTACGTAATTTTATTTCCCACCTTACTTATGATAAATGAGACGTATGGATTTGTTATTTGACGTACTCAAAGGACAAATTCATCTGGATCCGTTTGCCCTGGGTAAGAAAAAAGATTCAATACTGAGAAAAATGTGTTAATGGTTTCCCGGCGAAAATCATTGAGTGGCGTATTTGTGGACACGTTTATCTTTCTACCGAATTATTATCCAACACTCACACGTCCACGAAATGAGCATGGAATTTGTGAGAAGAGTTTCTTGTTAATCATTATTATCATAAGAACTTACGATAATTTGATATTTAAATGATAATTGCTCTTAAATTATCATCATCAAAATCATCATCATTGTGCACAGCACAAAAAATAATAAGATTAATCCGATTATTCAAATATTGTTTGAAATGCAATAAAATTGCATATTCCTACGATCTTTTTATTATTCAAATTATAACGAAAGCGAAATTGAATAAACGCAAAGAAAAATATATATTTATGAACAATATCGCGTGATTTATCATTGTTATCACTATTTAATCACGATTCATTGCTTCTGTCAATAGTAGTTATTGCAGTTAGTAACGACAACAATAATAATTACCTTTACTTAGTTATTCTTTACTGACGAAAAGTGGCAAGTTTTTACAAACTCTGCGTCACTTTTATCCGCAACTCATTTGAGAAAACATTTTTTAGTAATCCGCTGTCCAACTGTTTTGTATTTCTATATTTTTTTAACGAAGCAATGGAGATACATCGGAAATGTCTCAGACCACTTCGGAGTTGAGAAATGTTGCGTTTAGTTTATTCGTGTGTCAAGTAGCTCGAGGCGAGCGTCGACTATTTGTGAGTAGAGTGTTCTCTCGCCTTGTAAAGATTACGCACCGAGTCGCCTGCAATCATCGTTGGCTGTTTCCTCCTGACAGAGCCAACAGTGGCATGAGCCACTACGGAGTCCACTGGCGAAAGAACATCTCAACGAGACAATAAAAATCGATGATGAATCGTCAACCATGACAAAGGGAAAGTCCAATGATTTCTATATTCTCGATTAATTTAATCGACAATATAAAAGGTGAATTATGAATGAGGGCAAACTGTCAAGCCTGTCAGTCGGTGAGCTTCAAAAATTATCTACGTATAATATAGTATTCCTACGTAAAAATGTATATATGGATAAACGGATGAATATGAAAATATAACTTCCAGTGATTTTCAACAAAAGATGATAATCATTTGTCGACCTTGTGATATTTTTCTTTGCTCATGTGTATTTGTTCACGGAGAAACTCAAATAATTTTAATATTCTCATTTAATGTAATCAAGAATATGAAAAGCGAACGATAAATAAGAATAGTCGCGAGCCTTCATTAAAGCATGCTATACATCGAAACTCGGTTAATGAGCTTAACATTTTTCACGCGTAATATACAATCCTTGTAAACGAGGAATACACACACACATACACGCGCGCGCGAATTTAAAAAAAGGAATTTTTAAATAATGTCTTCGCAAGCTATTTCAATAAGATTAACAACTAGGAAAGATATAAAAATAATCTCAGCGGTATGCCATTTATGGATGTGAATGAAAAGAAACATTTGATGTGTGTGTGTGTGTGTGTGTGTGTGTGTGTAAATTAATGTATAAATTAAATAAAATTCTGTATTTTCAAGCAATTACTGAGCCAATTTACTCTACAAAAACGTGTAAAATTGTTGACTTCCTAAAGTTTTTTTGACATTGGAGACACATCCTTGGTAATTTTCCACTTTCATATTTAGACTCGGGAAAAAAACCACGGCGCCTATAAAAGTTTTTGCATACATGGCTCTTCTGAAATAAGGCTTAAAAAACAAGAACCCTATGGCAAATAATACTGTTCGATAACTCACCTGAAATATAAATACTGTATTTGAATAATAATAAATACAATTGATATTGATTGATAAATACAAATGATCAATATTAATGGGAATCCCCAGAAAAGTCACTAAAAGGGAGATGTGCAAAAGCTTTTTGCCACACTGTATACGTACGAGTACAGCAAATATTTAGCATTCCCAGACAATCACCAGCCTTCTATATATTCCTGGTGTGCATAATTCAAGTGCATATTTTGCCAATCGGCAAAGAGGTAGACGCGTCGAGCTCACCTAGCAATTAAACTCATTTACGATGGTATATTCTCAACGAAATACCGGCGTACTCTTTGACCTTCGATGAGACTCACTCAGGCATTGAAAACACAAAAACAACTGTATGCGCACAATGCACAATGGAGAACACAAGCTTGACCGATGAAAGTAAAGAGACAGTCGAGAAAAATCGTAGATAAAAAAAAGAAAGAAAAGAACTGAGCTGATTGGAACTGCAACAAAGCGAGGAATTGAAACTCGTTCTACGAGAGCGCGTCAGCTACTGATTCTTCGTTACTCCGGGAGGAAATAGGTGCCGGTTCTCTCGGTATTATACGCGTGGATACCACGAGGACTTTCACTCTATATAGCTCCGTACAAGCTCGTAATCCGCGACAACCTGACTCAATCGGCGTCGGCAAACCGACTGACGAGAGACCCGCCTGTATACGAAACTCCCCTCCGAAGCCCTACTCTTTCTTTTTTTCATTTATATATACGACAGGCATTACGTACCACACGCTTCAGCCCCGCCCTTAAAGCGATACACGTGGCGTACTTTCGCATAGAATCACACTGCGTACTTACACGTCTCTGATCAACTTTCTTTCGTCGTACTATGTGCACGTCTCTCTCTCTCTCTCTCTCTCTCTCTCTCTCTCTCTCTCTCTCGCTCGCCCTCCCTCTGTCTATCTGTTTCTTGAATTTGTATACGTCGTATTCGGAGCGATTACGAAAATTAAGGGGCCATACCAGTGTGACACTTTCAAAAAATTGATTTTTTTTGCCTTTTTCGACAGTTTATACTTTCAAGAATATCCTGTAAAAATTTCACGGCCGTATCTCTAATCATTTTATCTTGCAAAAATCGATAGTTAAATCTTTAAACGCGTTTTTCTCGTAATGAGATTTTTCAAATTTGCTGACATTGTATCTCAACGAGCAATTATCCGATTGACTTGAAATTTGAACTGAGTACTCTTGAATATATTTACTCTACAATGACGTAGGATATTTTTGATTGGATGAAAATTGACGATTTGGCATTGAAAAAAACGACCATTTTATAGGCGAGAAAACAGACTTTTTTTCATAACTACGCCATTTTGTTAGATTTTGATGTTTTTCGAAAATCCTACGTCATTGTACAGGATATACCTTCGAGTTTAACAACATTTTTTCCTTTTTCGGTTTGAGCTACTCAATCGGCCGGAATCATGTCTGCAGTGGCGGAACTGTTTTTTAGCACCTCCGAAGGCAGCGCATACGTCGCTTGGATCTCAATATTTTTCTATGAAAAAAATTATGTAGTACAGATCAAATATAGCCAAATATATTCTTAATTTTCCGAAACATTAAATTGAGTACTTTTTTTCCAAAAAATTCCCGAAAATCACCAAAATTTTCAGCGTTCACACTGGTATAGCCCCTTAAATCTTTATAAATGCCATCGGAAATTTCGGAAATTCTTATAACGTCTCCAATCTTTTTTACGTGCAAACATCGCGAAATCTTTTCCGATGGATATTTATAGAAATATAGAGTTCGTTTTGAGCATCTTATTCTTATTGATATGTGTCTTAGTTGCGACTCCAAGTTAAAATTATAATCTGTAGACAAAAACGGAATTACTGCTGTGCGAACAGTTGAGACCAAGGCATTCGCACGGGCCTTTGAAAATGGTATCGAAGTGTGACGTTGCAATTTGCATCGTTGGAATGCAAAGAAAATTCATTTTTTTTGACTTCCAAACTTTTCTCCGGTAGATCTAAGCTACCAAAATCACGTAAAATTTTTTTACGATCCTTATTTAACTATATCTTCAACTTAGCGCTGCAAAATATAATTTTGGCTCATAGTTCATATTTCGAACGTCATATTTATATTTTTCATATTTATATTTTTACTCACTTATTTTCATTGTTTCACCGAATATTTCTTTGCACATTTTTATTGCAGATCTCCAAATAAGTATTTTAAAAATGGTTGACGGGGTTTCATATATGAAATCAGCGAAAGAAATTTGTGCAAGGCAAAAAAAATCCATTGCCCTCCACGTTGCAAAGTTCCATCTTTTCTTTGAATCAATTTACATTGAGGCATCTGGCCACCCTAGCCGCTCGGAAAATGGGTATATATATATTTTTTTTTAATTCATAAACTTGAAGGTATAAAACGAAATATTTTGATTTTTTAACACAAGGTAAGAAACGGCTTTAAGAATGCCTCAAATAAATTTTATTACAAAATATTATAAAATGGCGGCGCTGCAGAAATTTCCGCGGAGGGCCTCCGCACAACTCGCGCGTATGTTGCTGCAGGTGTATGAACGTCATGTTGCATCTGAAAAAAATTAGCTTGTTCGTGGATAGTGTCGCTACAATGTGGCTCGCCGATATTTTTTTTCAACCATTGGGGAAATTATGGTGATCCGACGAAAAAAAAAGTGTATTTTTCAGCGAAATTTCACGAGAAAAAATGTCAATAAAAATAACCGATCAAGTAATGGCAAAAATCCTACGTCGCCTTTTGGATAATGTATCTAACAGTATTGTGCACAAATTTCACAGCAATCCGACCGATAGTTTACGCGATTCACTTGACACCACTTCGAAAAATGTACCTAATTTCGAGATAATCGCAAAAGAAAGTAAATGTGCGGTTATTCGGCTGACGGTGCGGTTTTCGTGAGTCCTACCTTCAATCAGCGATTCCTGGTCTATACATGTCCCCTTCGGCAGCTGATTGAGCATCCTCTTTTTGAGAAGATCGACGTGCTTGGCGTGCTTTACGAAACACAATTTGCGTATACACTGACCGAACCGCGCGGTCAACCGTTCGGAAGGCTCGACCTTCCTACCGAAAAATTCCTGTAACTTCGACAATTTTGCGATTGTCAATATCAACTACGGCTTAACCTGTTCGTAGCATACACTGTAAAAAAAGTCATTAAATTTACTATACTTTTACAATTGAAAATTTCTAAACTCGGAATATGAAACGCAAATTCGCACTTCAGTAATGGAAACTTCAGTAATGGAAATGAATTTTCATAGATGCGTATACATTTTAATATATGGGACATTGAATATTAGTATGCTGCGTATGAGTTTTTCAACGCGCATCATAATCATACAAATATTTGTTTGATTAATGCAACAAACGTATATGATTTCCATATTTACACAAAAAGTTTTAAAATCACAATATGACTATTATTTTTAACTTCATTCTGTTGAAAAGTACAATACCTTGTACATTGAATATTACAAAAAACTGTTTAAAGAAATATGAAATTTAAAATACTTTTACAATACTATGGCAAATGAAATTTCAAAACTTAGTATATGAATGAATATTTAGGCTTTAGTGTTGTAAAATTCAATACCGGACCTACATTTCATACGGTTTTACATTTCGTAATACGTACGAATTGAATATTAATACAATATCTACAATTTTTCAAGGCATCTAATAGAAAAATGAATATTCTTAGTTGAAAAATACAACAAGCGTTTTGAATATATATAATGTAGATTCTGATAGACTGGAGAATATTTAGAAATGAATAGGACATTTACAATACGAAGGCACGTACATTTTCTGATTTACAACGAGACTGCTGAGCCTGGATCTCGCGAATCGGGTTCTCCTTTCGCGGGGTGAAAGTTGAAGACCTCCGAATTAACGTCGTTTTTTATTTTTGTTCCAATAGGCCTTAGTTGCTGAGATATCGCGATTTGAAAATTTGGGAATTTCGGACGGAGCCAAGCCGGTTTCGGCTCGCGCGTAGAGTACGTTGAGCGTTGATACTTGAGACAAGAGCGGCCGTAGCTAGTACGGTAATACGACGGACTGGCACTGAAAGT
Organism: Ophion slaviceki; assembly: GCA_944452715.1. Taxonomy (NCBI): domain Eukaryota; kingdom Metazoa; phylum Arthropoda; class Insecta; order Hymenoptera; family Ichneumonidae; genus Ophion; species Ophion slaviceki. The sequence continues at coordinate 662,616 of OX101785.1, read as the reverse complement.
TCATGGTTCGCGTCCCCGTGCTTTTTTTTTAATTCAATTTTTTTTCTTTCTAATCTCTTTTAAGACTTTGCATGTGCAGATAAATAAGAAAATTCGAAAATATGTATTACTAGTTTTATTTATCTATTATATTAAAATAATTAATCCAAAAATGAAGTCACAATTACATAGCAAAATAATATTGTATAACAAATAATTAATCTAATAATCAAGTCACAATTACAAAGCAAAATAATATGGTATAAAAAATAAATAATTAATCTAATTCACACTTGCAAATTTCGCGGCAGGTAATTATTCTGATTCTTCTTCTATCGGATCGGTATGCTGACAAATTGGAGGGAGGAAACCATCGTAAAAGCAAGGGAAGCACAAAGGCTTACGACACCACGAACATAAGATGAACGCAATACCACCGCAACCACATTAATTATTTTAATATAATAGATAAATAAAACTAGTAATACATATTTTCGAATTTTCTTATTTACCTGCACATGAAGTCATGAGAGATTATAAAATAAAATAAAAATTGAATTTAAAAAAGGACGGGGACGCGAACCGTGACTTTTCAAGTGCCAACCCGTCGTCTTACCGTATTAGCTACGGCCGCTCTTGTGTCAAGCATTAACGCTCAACGTACTCTACGCGCCAGCCGAAACCTGCTTGGCTCCATCCGAAACTCCCAAATTTTCAAATCGCGCTATCTCAGCAACTAAGGCCTATTAGAACAAAAATAAAAAACGACGTTAATTCAGAGGTCTTCAACTTTCACCACGCGAAAGGAGAAACCAATTCGCGACATCCAGGCTCTGCCTTCTCCTTGTTAGTATGTGTTTATTCGGATAGTCTGATTTAATATATAATTCAGTGCAGAAAACTTCAAATTCGTGCTTTGGTCAGCATGTTAAATCAAATCATAAAAAAACGTATCGAGTAACACCAAATCTAAAGTAAGTGATTAACACCCGCTGTGATGGTCTAGTGGTTAGCGTGCTCGCCACTGAACCAGCGGACGGAAGATCCCGGGTTCGAATCCTAGTCGCGTACATTTCGTCGTGAAATGTTTTTCTTCGGCATTTCACGGCGAAAATACAACTAAGTTAGAAATACGATTGTAGTCATGATGAATATAATACAGAGTGGCGGGGGGGGGGGGGAGTGCCTGCGGCCGCAAGGAGAACAGGGGAAAGTAGAGGGGTAACGGTCACAATGAAGGGGTAGGATAGGAATAAACGCGAGAAATTAACACCGAACAAAAGCAGCAAGTCTAATTAAAAACCCAAATCGATTCGCATTAATTTTTATCGCAGAAAGTAAATAATAACAATTACACTAACCTAACACCGTAAAATTATTACACTTTTCTATGCCAATTTTACTTTTTTTTAAATTAAAAAATGCAATCTGTGCGTATTAATTTTAATACGCTCACAATAGATACCTTGCGATACGTATATGATTTTTCCAGTACTTAAGTGTTGCGATATTACTGAACGATTATTAGACATTCGAAAAGCAGCCCATTGATTTTCAAATGACAATATTAAAATTCATAAACGGTATCTGTAAAAAGACTTCCTACACTTTTATATTAATTTTAATACGCACCGTAAAATTAATACACTTTTCTATGCCAATTTTACTTTTTTTTTAATTAAAAAATGCAATCTGTGCGTAATAATTTTAATACGCTCACAATAGATACCTTGCGATACGTATATGATTTTTCCAGTACTTAAGTGTTGCGATATTACTGAACGATTATTAGACATTCGAAAAGCAGCCCATTGATTTTCAAATGACAATATTAAAATTCATAAACGGTATCTGTAAAAAGACTTCCTACACTTTTATATTAATTTTAATACAGATTTTTTTTACAGTGTATCCAAGTTTATTATGGAAAAGAAAATCAGGTTGGCCAGACGCCTTAATTCGTACAAAGATTTGATGTTCGCTGAGTTAATAAGTTGAATACAGGTAACCAAAGTTTGTGCGAAAACAATGACATTCAATGAATACAGGAACAAGAAAAAGAAAATGACGAAAGGAGGATTGAAAAAAAAACACTTAAAAAATCGGTAGAATTGAACAAACTTCGAACGAAACGTATACATATGTTCCTTATAATATTTTACCATACGAGTGGTCGCACTTGCATTCCTCTTCTCTTGTATTTGCAATCCAATTGTGGTGTGTACTCGTTCTGATAATGAAAAACGGTACACAGTCCGAACTCGATAATTATGCGATCCGCGTATTTGGTGTGTCTCTGTCCTCCCACCAGATTCGAAGCACATTCGTTATGCGGGAAGTTGTGACACGATGTCGAGAACGACGCAAAATAAGTCACTCGGGCGTCAACGACTCTACTCCTTGAGCTTTCTCTATACGGTGATAAATTCGAGAGAGAGAGAGAGAGAGAGAGAGAGAGAGAGAGAGAGGGAGAGAGAGAGAAGTAGCCATTTGTGATAATACGCACGTACATACCGATCGAATCTCCGTGGTAGAATCCTCGCATCACAAATCCCCTCTCTGAATGGCATAAATCATCTCGAGCGTGTGCGAAAACGGCAATAAAATAATTTGACACGTCGTTGCAATTTATGTTACATGGAAAGTACTTGCGATCCACGATGGATAGAGGATTTGTTAGCTTCGGAGGCAATAGTCTATGATCCGGAAAAATCATTCACTCTTTACAAATTTTCAAATCGTCAGTAACAACCGCGCTCGCGAACGAGTGGCGCAATTGAAAAAATTAGTTTTGGAGGAAATGAGACAATCAAGCGCAATTTTGTCTGTGTATAATATGAAGTTACTCGATAGCACTTTTAGCACACTACAAAATATTGAGATAATTTTTTCTCGTATCTTTCACTCGTGCGGAAATTTCACTTGTAAAACTCGAGAGACGTGTCGATAGAACTTGACAAAAATACTGCTGCAAGTTAACGATCGATAAGTGACCACAATTTGAAAGCGATTGATGTTCGCACGATTTATTTACGCATTTACACACGCTTCCCTATTACTCGCGAGTAGGTACAAGTCAGATGTAGCAAAATTGCATCATTGAAATTGAACATGTCCTTTTCTTTTTTTTCTTTTGTATCACTCGAACTTTTTTTAGCAGATGCGGCCAACACAAGTCCTTCGAACATTTTTTTACCATCCTCGTGATGCATGCTATTATACTTTAATTTGCACAAAAACATTTTCGATTGAAACACAAGTAAAGGACTTGAACGTAAAAAAATCGTTCTTTTCCAAAGATGCAAACTTCAATATTATGAGGACTTCAACTAACTATAAATGATTTTTACAATGAAGCATGACTATAATGAGTGTTCGTTTGTAGCGTAAAAGTTCTGTCGCCTGATTCATCATGACGTTAAAGTTCGCATAGTTGGAATGCAACAATATTTCTTTTCTTCATTTTTCTTTTGTTATTTCCATTATTAACCAAAGTCTTTTTTTGCGAATCGTGGTCACGCATCTATCTTTTATTATAATATATCTAATATATAAAAAAGATATGACTGATGCATCATCGCCGACTCAACACTACTGAAGCTAAAAACATGAAATTTGGACAATAGGTTCCTTTTGTGACGTAAGCAGCCGCTGAGAAATGATTTTTGGAAATTGCCAAAAATAAGTGGCTTCGCGGAAACTTCGATCATTTCTTTTCTGCTGCGATTTGGAACCCCACTCTGTGCACATACTCTTCGTTGTCGTTTTCTCTATAAAATCCCGGTAGGATCATTGCGCTCCACTCATTTTTCAATGTTTGACAGAATTACAAAGTCGGAGTATCTTTTTTTGCGATTTTTTCCATATACACACCGGCGAAAAGTTTCCGGACAACAATTCAAAAAAACTCCAGAACGATTTTTAATGGCATTTCGCCGATAGTTGACATAAATGAATTCAATAAACGGCATTTTATAGGGGCGGAATTCACCTTCATTGCGTTTTAATAAAAATGTTTTACTATTCTTTTTACGACTAGTACTCTTTTTTGAAAACGACAATTTTTGGCCTTTTTGTTCCTTTTCTGGTGGACCCCGTTTGAAAAAAAAAACATTTTTTTTTGCGATTCTTTGAATGGAATCATAATGGGGGAAACTCAAGCTTGAATTTAATTTTTTTTAAAGCCTCATACGATATTTTTTCCTAAAGATATTTTGATAAAAAAAAAGAGAGACAATTTAACTAATAACGTGTAACGCGAAAACGACAAGGATTCAAGGAAAACCTTAAGATAGTGAAAAGATGAATCGGTTTTCGTTTAGTTCGCAAGAATTTTTTCAGATTTTTGTTTCGAAATTTGTTTTCGTCTATTTTCGGCGAAAAATCAGATAATTTAATTACCGCAATTCGAGAACTAAGGGGTTTGTGGTAAAATTTCAAGAGAGGAAAAAATAGTATTTTTCTATTTTCAACGCAATGAAATTATTTCAGATTTTTTCGACATTATTTCCCCGTTAAAATTTTATAGTTTATTTCTAGTCACGTCAATCGAATGATTTCAACCGATTTTTAACAATCAATTCGGACGAAATCATTTTTACAAGGAGTGATCATTTTTGACAATTTAAAATCATTTTATTCGTTACAGATAGAAGATTTGGGTAATATAGTTGATTTGTTGACTTACATATTAAACTTTAGTCTCGTCAACGAATGTACCTCTCGAAGACAGCACGTTCTTCGCCACACGCGGCATCCTTTCGACAAGTTTTTCGAAAATGTCATTGGGGGCCGTCCATAAATTACGTAACGCAATTGGGGGGGTCGGTCAGGGGTAACGACAAGGGGGGTCAAGGTTTGCGTTACGTCACGATTTTAAAACTGCCAGAAATAGCAAAATTTCTGCATGTTCAAGTTTTTAATTAAAACTTCGAGTGCAATTTTACCGTGGACAACTCACAGCTTTCTATACGCAATGTCAATTAAGGGGGAAAGCACTGTGCAAGAACTTGCACAGTAGCTTTCCCACATCCCCCAAGCAAAATTTGAAGGACATTTTTTATTTATAATTCTTGAAAGTACATGTATTGAAAAATATGTTGACAACATTTTTATTCACAAGTCCTAAAATTGACGGAGTTATAGTCACTTTAGCGGAAATAGGTAGCGCGACCGGTTAGTCGCCTCAGTCCCTACTGGTGTGGCATCATTTACAATAGATAAAGTACAGGCTCTTATTATTTCGTGAACTATCATGAAAATGAAGAACCGTCATATCGCCCGCGACTAGATACTTCAATGTAAGTATCAATATTCTAGAAAAAATCGTAACTTTATATCAAGAAACACGGAACGAAAAATTTGAACGCGTTTTTCTCGAAACTAGTTTTTTCGACCTCGTCCGAGCGAATACATAAAAACTTATCAGCCGATTTTCAATTTTTTAAAAACATTTTTATAATCGCAGCGACTAAGGCTGTACGTATCAGCGTTTTTAACCTGTGATAATTATTATTTTTAAAGACTGCTTGAATACAGAAAAAGAGGCTTGAAAATAGAAAAAAATGTTCAAACTGTCGGCATTTTGTAAAAAAAATCAAATAAAAAAACGGCTACGCATAACGATAGCTACAGTTGTATAGATATCGATAAATTGTTGACTTTCAATTTACAGATAACCTTTCATGAAGATATCGATGGAGCAATGAAGAGAATTTTTTTTTTCGTCGTCCAATCACGGCATATTTCTCGGTTAATTTTCAAGATTTTGTTATAAAAATTGGTATAAAACTAGATGTATATATACTTCATAAAATGAGTATAACGCCGATCCTTTCATAATTAGTTATGTCGATGAAAAAAATCGCAATTATTGACGACAAAGCACCCGTTGCGTAACGGAATGGGGGGGGGGGGGGGGGGGGGGTTTGTAGCCAAGCGTTACGGTCCCGTTACGTGGGGGAGGGGGGGGGGTCAAAAATTGGGAAATTTTGCGTTACGTAATTTTTGGACGGCCCTTTGGGTGTTTCCTTCCAAGACGAGACCAAAGTTTAATATGTAAGTCAACAAATTAACAATATTACTCACATCTTCTATCTATAACGAATAAATTGATTTTAAATTAACAAAAATTATCACTTCTAGTAAAAGTAATTTCGTCGAAATTGATTGTTAAAAATCGGTTGAAATCAATCGATTTATGTGACTAGAAATCCATAAAATGTTAAGGGGAAAAAAATCTGAAATAATTCTATTGCGTTAAAAATAGAAAAACACTATTTATTCTTCTCTTGAAATTTGATCACAAACTTAGTAATCTTAGTAATTTGATCACCCCTTAGTTCTCGAATTACGGTAATTAAATCATCCGATTTTTTACCGAAAATGGGTGAAAAAAAAATTCGAAAAAAAAACTGGAAAAATTCTCGCGAACTCAACGAAAACCGATTCAACTTTTTACTATCTTGAGGTTTTCCTTGAATCCTTGTCGTTTTCGCGCTGCACGCTATTTTTCAAATTGTCTCTTTCTTCAATCAATATGTCTCTAGAAAAAAATTGTACGAAGCTTTAAAACAAAACATAGACAAACTTGAAGCTTGAGCTTCAATTATGATTCCCTTTATGATTCCGGTAAAAAAACGCATAAAAAAAAGTTTGTCTGTAAACGGGGTCCACCAGAAAAGGAACGAAAAAAGGTGAAAAATTGTCGTGTTCGAAAAAGGATACTAGTCGTAAAGAAAATAGTAAAAAAAATGTTTTTAAACGGAACGAAGGTGAATTTCTTCCCTTCAAAATGCCGTTTATTCAATTCATTTTATGTTTTATGTCAACTATCGGCGAAATGGCATGAAAAATCGTTCCGAAACTTTTTTGAATTTCTGTCCGGAAACTTTTTCTGCCATTTTTCACATTCTCTGAAAAAAGTTATATGCTATCGGGATTAATCGAACGGCATTATCCAAGACTGCCAAAATCCTTTCCGAAACCCAGCCGATAAATGTCCGTCCTTCAAACAGAACCGATGCTACGACTGTTGGAAATTTCTGGAGAACTTTTACGGGTTCTCATTAGAGATTTACGACCAGAATTTGCAAAAAAAATGGTTATTTATAGTATGCATAAAGAAATTTAAAAAAATTGTTGCGTTCCAACGATGGAAATTTCAACGTCATATAGAACAACGTTCGCAAATTATGCAGTGTCTGTACGAGACGTATCAACGACTCACGCAGATGCATCAGCATATCCGGTCCATATATACTCACGTGTAGAACGAGGAATCGTAAATCATCCCGAGTGCTTTCGGACAAATGGACGGCGCAAAAAATACGCAACTCGTTCAATTCGATGTAATAATATAAACGAGTAACGATCGCTTTATCAGATGTACTATGCAACTCGTAAAATGTACCAATATATAGCCATGTGTAATAATAAATGATTCCCAACAAAGTCGCGGTATAACCACGTAAAATCCCGAGACACGCATCGAGTACATTGCAACAAGGAGTAAAATGGTGAGATGATTGTTTTTATTCAGAGGACCTTTACAAGGTCATTTCGTGGTTAACTCTCTTTAGGAATAGAAACATGTATTTTTTACAGCGACAACTTATTCCCCGTAAAAAAACAAGTTACTTTGTCCGGAACATTGTTATATTACATATTTTATTTAATATACAATAAATGTACATAAAATAATGTTTTCGATCGTGATTTTGTTTCGCACGAGGATGGGATACTTGCAAAAATGTACAGTACATTTGAAAAATACAGTACATCACGGTTCATAGACCCTATAGAAATTCTTTTACCCTCCCGTACACGCGGAACCCGCACTAAATTCCACACATCTGCGAGAGAACAATACAAGCTTGAATGGAGGGAAAAATCAGTTTCTCTATCGCTCTCTATTTCTGCGTTAACGCGTTGCATACACGAGATTGAGATCGAAGAGTAGAGCGGAAAATGCCACAGCAAAACAATACAATATCGATCAATCTCGCGGAAGTCGAGTAATAGGTGCAATCATACAGGAGCAACGAGCGGCAAGTACCCGCATCGCGTAGAAAGTGAAATCATCGTCGTCACGGTGATTTATGTAGTGCGTCTCGTATAGGCCCGAGGGACGCTCAGAAAATACCGTAGGTACGATTTTGTCGGAGTGTCTGAAAGGGAAGGAGGGAGGGAGAAGGCAGCGTATAGTTCGGAAGAGGCACGAAACAAAACATCACCATCGATTGACCACGCGACGAAGAGTGGTCAACCGATTCAGTCGGAGCCAAGAAAATTATTCGACTCGCACTTTTTCATGATCGATGGTGTTTTCGCAATTTCCCGATCAACAAATTACTGTTCTTGTTTCTTCACTTTCTCCGATACCGCACTGTCATACTCGAATGAGTAAGTGCTAATAGCTTCAATGAATGAAAAAATTGGCAGGCATGCCATTGGCGTTTGCACCGTTGAAACGCAGCGGAAGGTCCACTTATATTTTCTTCATTACTTAATTTTTATTATTATCCAAAAACGTTTTTTTTTCTTCTTTATTGCAAATTTGTATTGGCGATCGCTAATCAGGGTGCTAAGAAAATACATGGCGATTTTTCATAAGCCTGAATTCGTCGAAAAGAAAATTGGCCAACTTGGACAAAATTGTTTCATTGCATGCTAACGATGCAAATGACAATAATGTCTGTATCGTTAATTCAATTTATAAAATCAACGAGTCGATCAAGTTTATTAACAAGCCCCAATCCAGGACACACTGCTATCGTTAAAAAAAAAGATTGATAAAAAAAACGCGAGTTACAAGGATTTCCCCTTAGCTCGGAAGAATTAATTTACATTTTTTTTCTTTTCATTTCCGTATCATCGATTACCATTTACTTGTCGAAAGTGTATCGCAACTTTCGCAGCTGTGTACAGAGTTCTGCACTCCAAAATATGAGTTATTGTTTTTGTACGTGAGCATAAGAGATAAAAAGAGAACTCTTCATTTCCCGATTGCGTGAGCTCTCGACATTTTTTTTCACTGCTCTCCCATTTCGTTAGATTTTTTTCATCAAGTCATAACATGTGCTTGAACAACACGAGCGTAAAAGTTATTGAGAAATGAGAATGTAAAAAAAACCACAGTGCTTATAAATTTTATGATAAGGAAGTCGAAGCTCGATAAAGTATCAGGAGTGAATGGAGATGACCCCGGATAACCTCTGCGCTCGAGCAACCAGTAGCTTAATAATTGACGATAGCAAACTGTGCATACCCTGGCGATATATACACACAATCGGAAGTAGTATCAGAAATAAGTGGATAATCGAGTGGGGCGAGCAATGTCGAAAGTGTTCGTCATTCCAGAGTTAGGTTTAAGCAAGTATAAAAAATCAAATGCAAATGATGGTAGAGAAAAAAATGGGGTTGAAGTTTGCATCGTTGAGTACGAAAACTCTTTTTCATTTCTCATTTTTATCATTATTCAAAATCATCTATTGCAGATTTAGGTTGTAGATCGCTAAATAAGGATCCTCAAAATGGTTTTCCCAATTTTCGTAGCTCAGATCTGCTAGAGGAAATTTGGGAAGTTAAAAAGAATTAATGTTCGTTGCATTGCATTGATGCAACGTCATGCGAATGAAGACTATTGATTGATTCCGCGATCGATGCTTCCACATAGGAGTCCTCGTATCTCAAGCGCGATCGAGACAGCCCTCCGTGCGGGGCCGTCGCGACTAGGGTATCATCGCTCTATAGATGACTTCTACAGATCGATGAGGACAAAAAGGAGCGAGGACGGAAGAGAACCTGGGGGAAACAGTCAACCGGTTGTTTCATTGAAAAACAAAGCGGTCCGGTCATGACGAAGTTCCATCTGTCCCCTTGGGCCAGATCGTCAATGGACCATTCAAACGGGTAGGAAAAAGGCAACAAAAAAAAGCGGATATACCTTCTCATCGCTGTTTCCATTGTTCTCTTGGGGCATCTTCTTGCATCTCGTTTACCACCCGGTGTCCACACAGACGAGGAAGAAGATACATGAATCGCGATCGATCGTGTCCGTCCACTCGTGACACAATTTTTCGACATTTCATTCCTATCTCAAATTGTACTCGCAATAGAAGAAGAAAAAAACCCTTCCTCCTCGAATTGCTCGTCTCTCACACGTGGCTGGGGTGTGAGGCGAAGAAAAACTGATTCACCGCAAAAGTGCTTTTATTGCTTGCTTTTATTTATTACGTGTGTCTAACGCGAATCGCGAACAGGTCGCGCGCACGCGCGGGCATATCATTATCTGACTACGATACGATGCTCCCGTTGTTCGTCCGCTCGTAAATCCCATTGAGAAGTGCGTCCGATTGAAGGGAAGAAAAATGGGTTTGAAGCTTGCATCGTTGGAATATAATTAAATTATTTTTCTTTCTTCGTACTGCTCATTTTCTTTCTGCACATATATGCTGCAAATGCCACCGAAATATTTTTCAAGATCCTTATCAGGGATCGACAATTATCGATAATACTTATTGGGTAGTGATAAGAATAAAGATGACGTTCAAGTTTGCATCGTTGTAATGCAACTTCATTTGCTTTCCTTCATTTTTCATTTCTTCATTTCGATGCTTGTCCAAAGCCTTTGCAAATTGAGGTCGTGCACCTCTCATGAGAATACCTAAAAACGTTTGAGTGATGTTCACTGCCCAAAAACGAATAATCAAAAAGAACTGATTTTCGTTGCGTTTCAACAATGCGTACTTCAACATAATGAATAAATAAGGATTTTCGTTGCATTCCAATGATGCAAACTTCAACACCTGAGAAAAAAAAAGTACTGCCGGGTAACCGCGAATCACACTTGTCCCTCATCTGCGCTACTACTTCAACGACCAACACCCTTGGCGACATCCCACATACGTCGAATGTGCATTTTCACCACTCGATACGGCAACTCCAAAAGCATCACTTTTATTTGCATTTTATGCATGCGAGATTATTATTGTTACTCCGAACATACTAAGTAAAAATAATAATGATAGCATTTTCCACGAATGTCAAATACAGTAATAAATAATATTAAATAATTATGATAAGATACAATGATGAATATCAATATTTATGTGAACAACAATATGAGAATAATAATAAATAATATTCATTAATATTATTAGTAAAAAAGTTAGAAATCATATTTATTACTATTTACATTATTGAATATAAACAACAACAACAACAACAACAACAATAATAATAATAATAATAAATGTTATTTTGTGATTGTTGGTATCAACATCGGTGGACAATATAGAACTAAGAAAAACAGCAATAAGAATAATAATATATAACTGTAATATAATTGTGTTGCATTGGAAGTGGTCTTTCTTGAAAAAAATAACGCCGCTTTCAGACGCAAAGATGCTCTTATCGTACTATATTTTATATTATATCGGACTATATCTTATATCGAGACGAGCAGTCAAAAATGAACTTCGGAAGCATCCCCATCGCGTGAACTGGCCCCTAGAGGGACGGAACGGAACGCTTCTCGTTTATTTTTCACATATGCAACAAACGGGTGGATGGATGAACGTATGCTCTCGAGTAAAAGTGTTTGAAGTGGCGATCCATACTTGTATGTCGTACATCTAAATTGTATACATATAGTACTATAGATAGAGGCGGAATTTATGTATGAAATATGTACAGATCCGCAGACATGTGTGTATTAATGTGCGTGCAAACATTAGGTATGTAAGACTAGCCAAGCACGTATGGAAGAGACGAGAGACCAGATGCTTAGACCGGAGACAAAGAGGAGCGGGAGACAGAGAACGACGAGGAGACCCCGCCGCTACGCCTTCAATGCGTAAGCGATGCTTTCGCACCGAGATGAGCTCAAGCTCCGCGGAGATAGAGAGCGAGAGTGCGAAATAGAGGTGTATCCACAAGGAAATACATACAGGGTGGCGAGAAAGGAACTATAGTATGGTGGAAATTCCACGTCTTGCGCAAAGCCAACAAATTTTTTTTCTGTCAAAGGGGCAGTAAGGAATGACAAGATTTGAGATGCGGGCGAATTCGTAAATCGTGTGGCACGGAGCCGCAAGCAGAGTGCGAAGAATGTCGATGGAATTTTTCAGGTCACACTGCGCGCGTGCGGTCGACCCGAAAACGGGTCCGCCCCGGCACCGTCATTGTGCCTCCATTTCATTCGGCTGGTACGGAATGTTGAACGGGACATGCCAAAATCGTCGAGATGGACCTCGGGAAAGTTTGGAAAAATCGGGAAAATCTCGTGTGATTTTCGCCACACATTTTTCACTTTCGGCCTAGAGAGAACGTACCCCGGAACTCGCCTCTGTGTGTAAGAGAGAGGGAGGGTGGGAGAAAGAGAGAGAGAGAATAAAGGAATTGAGGGACAAAGGGATTAGGATGACGGCTGGTTTCGGAATGCTCGGAATTCCGGGACCACTGTCGAGACGACGTCCGTACTTGGTGCATTTCCGGATGAAATTTTACGCACGACCACGAATTAAATGACGTTTTGACGAAGCACTTTATTTTTGTTTTTGTTTTCATGACTTGTTTTTATTTGCTTTATTGTAGAAATGTTATTTATTCTTAATAGCTTTGTCGTTTGCATGGTTCGGACGCAAGAAAAGTTCAGTAGCGAACTGTTTCCAATTTTGAGCTACAGAAATCGCTAAAATATTTGTTCACCATCGTTATCACCACATTTCGTTGCATTCCGACGACGCAACATCCTTCTTCATTTCTTCTTTTTTTAATTTTTCATGGTGTCCAAATTTGCATCGCTGTAATGCGACAAAAATCCTCCTTAATAGTTTTATCTCCTCATTTTTATTAGTATCTAAGCTGATCTTTTGCAGTTTTCCGTTATAGACCCCTAATAAGGATCTCCAAAAGTGTTACAGTGAAATTTGAAATCTAAAAATGCGAAAAACAATTGGGCAGACCGAATATAAAACAATGTCGTTGCATTTCAACGATGCAAACTTCATTGCCATATTTTTCAACTTTTTGTATTTACTTTATCGCGACAATTCTGTATATTTCGTTTTCTCAACGCTATCGAAGTTTACATCGTTCAAACGCAATGGAAATTCACTTTTCTTTTATTCCCTCCCCTCGTTGCAATTATTATCCGAAATATATATTTGCACGTATTGGTTGCATTGGTGATTTTCGCAGCCCGAATCTACAACAAAATTAACGAAGTCAAAAAAATTCATTGCATTCCGAAATTGCAGATATCAACGGAATCTTTTTTTACAAGAAGAAAAAAATGTGCTGCACCACGATACGGTAAAAGTTGGCACATTTGTTTGTTCGATACACCATAAAAAATCATCTTGGATAGCGTTGTAAAGGTAACAATGAACAAATAAATAAAAATAGCTCATTTACTGGTCGAATATTGAATGAATGAGTCAAGAACGTTTGGCGCAATAGTGTCTCAATGAGGAAAGGAAATGCAAGGGCTGGAGCCTCCTCCCCTCCCACCCCCCGGTCGGCTATGGAAGAGCAGCACACGAGGTCGCAGAGACTATGATTGTTGTTTATCGCGGTGACTGTACAAGCGAGAATGGCACGTCATCGGGCAAGGGAACCCGAGATAAAGTCCCGCTCGTGAATTGAGCTGGAGAGGCAACAAGCAAGGCTAAAATGGCTCGGAACCTCATTGGCCGGTTCGGAACTCTTTCATTCTACGTTCTATCGGAACGTTGAATCCCGTCATCGGGCGATAACGAAGCCTACCCTATTTTACAAACACGGCCAGACAGCTCGCTTTCGGGCTTCGGCAATGTTCAAGTTTGCATCGTTGAATTGCGAGAAACTTTCTTTTACCTCTATCGCCCAAATTATTGTTTTCTTTACTGATTTAGGCTACAAAAAAAACAAAAAATATTTCGAATTGCGATGAAAATGAGAAAGAGCAATGATTGAAAATCTATATGGTGACAAAAATGGTCCAGAGGGTGAAGAAAAATGGATACGATTGGCAATTGGAGTGCCCGTTGATCGGTTTGTCAAAATAATCCACCTGTCCAAAATACACTGTTCGGTCCTATCGAAAAATACGCGTAGAAGGTACGGGGCTCGTTGAACGAAAAGGCTCTTCCCGCGTTCGTTCGAGATTGCTATATACCACCAAGTTTCACTTTTGAAAGTTAAGTCCGCATGAATATACGTGGGAGGCAATTATACGCGCATCCGTAAAAACTGCAGACTAATCGGAATCGTTACTCCGAGCGAAAAATATTGTGTCTTCATTCGTCCCGAAAACATCGTGCCTTTATCGTATTACAAAACTGCGAAGCGTTCGTCCGGAATCTTCGACCTTGCACATTATTCTATGCAAGACACAAGATTCCGCATGGTATTGAAGTTTGGATCGTTCGAATGCAACGAAATTTTTGTTTCTTCGGAACGCTCATTTTTTTGCACAATTAAGGTGCGGCCTCATGCAATCGCTCGTCGCTCGTTTGCAGCGATAAATCTGGTCACGTGACCCTATTTTGAATTTCCCGCGACTCAAAAAAGTAGCGACAAGTCGCCGCGTCGAATAGCAGCGTCAACATGGCTGCTTGCAGGATTGATCTCGAAAGCTGCTTTCCTAACCTCCTTTAGTGGCAGTCGTGGTAGTGATACAAGTGAAATAAATCGGAGTGAATAAAAATAAAAATATAATAGTGTTTTTTCGGAAATTGACGAGATGTCGCCTGAATTCATTGTTTATACCAATTAATCAAATAAGTTGCAGCACCACACATATTACGATTTGTATCGCTCACTTTCCTCTCCCCACTCTCCTTTCCCAGCGATAAAGCTCAACATTTTCAGCTTTGTCGCTACATACCACGTGACCAGATTTGTCGCTGCAAACGAGCGACGAGCAACTGCATGAGGCCGCACCTTAAGGCTACAAATGTCATTGCAATACTTTTGAAGATCCATATCAGGCACCGATAACCCAAACTTGAAAACCAAGTTTGGAAAGTCATAAAAATGAACAAACAAGCAAGCTAAGAATGATTTTCGTTGCGTTCCAACGATGCTAAATTTAACACCATAAAACTTTGCTTCTGCTATTTCCAACGACTGTGAAATTAAGTCCAATTCATCAAAATCAAGGATATAACGCAGACGGGTGGGGGGAAAAATGTCGAACGATCGATATGCCGATGGGCCAAAATGTCGAATTCGAAAATGACGAATGTTCGAATATAGATAGATCAATCTTACTAGAGCCTGTGAAGTCGAAAATAACAATTACGAATATGAACATCTCGGAAGTTGATATATAGCGAAAAACAAAAATCAGATTTAATAAAATATCGAAAAACATAAAATCGATGGGTCTGTATGCATAACACCAAATAATTCGAGACGACAATTTTCCGAATTAAAAAAATGGCGATGGTTCACAATGCAGAAAATCATTAAAGCGAACGGCCAAAAAGTCGAGTGGTTGAAATCGCGGAGGGTCAAAATGTAGAACGGCCCGAATGGCGAATCGAGCAATACGTCACTTGCGCCTCAGAGTGAAGCTGCGAGATGGCGCTGGCGGTCTGTAGGCTAAAATATCGTAAGACAGTCATCCCACGTGACGGGCCTCACCACGTTCGCCATTTTGGCCGTTCGACCTTTCGGCGTTCTACATTTCGGACCATCGACATTTTGCGTTTCGATATATTGCTTTTCGCCATAGACGGTATTACGCATATTAGGCACTCGCTATTTTCTGTTTCGGAGATATAGGTGTTCTACATTTTTCGATTCTGTATTTTTATGTTCCGAATTTCAGACAATCTGAATATTCGTTTTCGAATAAATTACCTCTCCAATAAATAATGGTTCGATTTATAGTCATTCGATTTTTTTATCAGTCGAAAGATAAAATTTCGAATGATTTAACCTTCGTTATTTTGAGAGTTCATAATTCTGTCGTTTCGAAATGTTTGTCGTTCTATATTTGGTCATTCGACATTTTTACCCCCACCCACGCAGACAACTCAATCGATCAACCGTAATAGATCGTAGAAATCAATCTGGTCGTTTGAGCCCTCGAAGGGGTTTTTCCACTCGCCAAAGGCTATTCGCATTCTCGCGCTCAAATTCGGCGGGCTCGTCTCGTTTCGTCGAAATCCTCAAGCCCTCTTTCGAGATAAAGATTACGCATGTATGCTCGGCTCTACGTGTAGACGGAGAGAAAGCAAGTAAGTGGGAAGGGGTGAGGGAGGGGGTGCGACAGATGCGGAATATGTCACCGTCGCGAACAATACAAGCGGCGCACTATGCCTGCACGCGATTGTACACATTGAAAATATACTACACGCAGCGACAACTTTTGATCTGGGCTGTATGTACAAAATGAGCGTAGATGTCGACGAGCGATCGCGCACGATCGCTCATCACACCTTCCGACACGCTCAAAGAGGAGGAAAAGTATTGGCGACAACCCATTATATTAAAGTTTGAAACGTTGGAAAGCAACGAAAATCCATTTCTTTTAATTGATTCATTTTTCTTGCCACTTTCGGCTGTGAAAATTACTCAAACGTTTTTACATATTCTTATTAGACATACGGAACCTCAATTTGGAAAAAAGAACTTTCGTTCATTAGAAAAATAAAGAAAGGAAAAATGAAGAAAAAAAGGTCGTTGGATTTCCACGATCCGAACTTAAACGTCGTGAAAATGAAGAAGGATTAGGTGTCCACGCGTACGGGCACGCATACTTGCGTGTGTGTGTGTGTGTGTGTAGATGAAGAGCGGCAGGTGTTCGTTGAAGGAAGACTGGGTTCGAATTCACAAGCGCGGCGGGGGGGGGGGGGGGGCAAGCGGAGGTAAGTTATGGCCATTCTAACGGCAAATTAAAGGCAGGCTTACCTGTTCTTTGATTACTTTCGGAAAGTGTAGGAGGGGGGCGAGAGACGCGGTGGAGTAAGGCACTTGTTCAATCGTCAGAGATTCTCGCTTAGTGTTATCCTGGCGATGATCGTCAACGAAAGACGTTTGAGCGCGACGAGCGGCAGCTGCAATAGCCGGTCCGGCGCTCGTATTGTTCCGGGCTGAACTGCGGTCGAAATCTCGGTGTGGCGTTGTTGGCTCGCTGCTGCTCTCGTAGATCGACGCCGCCGGTTCTTTACCGCGCGAATGTTGCTGCCCATGATGCTGCTGCTGCTGCTGCTGCTGCTCTTTCCCGAAGAGATCCGGATCGGGATCGACAGGCGGCTGATGGCCGTCGTCGTAGCCCGAGGCATCGTCTTCCGTCTCGCTCGAACCACGCGTCCGCCTCGCTGTACTTTCGTCTGTTATTCGCGGCGGGTCCTGGTCGCGATAAGTCCTTCGTTGGCTCTTGGTGGTCTCGCACATAATAACCTCTACAAAATTACGTGAAAATTGCAAGCTCTTTTTTCACGCTCGCGCGACGACGTAGTCGCGACGATCGATTTTTTTTTCTCTCGTTTTCTACATTCACCGCGTCACTTTGTATGGGAGAGTTGCACGGTGAAGATTCATCAAGAGAAACACGCAATGTGAGAGACTCGGATCGAAGAAGGACGAGTAATGAAAAAATAACCCGGTCCACACGTGTTGCGGTCTCTACGATTAGCGCGATGGGAAACGGGTGTGCGTGGGTGCGAGAGCGAGAGACAGATATATGTGTGTATGTGTGTGGCAATAGCAGCGCTGACGGAGCGAAGCGGTGGGAAGAATGCGCCTCACATCCCCAAGACGTCACCGCTTTGAAAATGTAAACACGAACGACACGCGCTCGCCGAAGCACCGGGATAGCGAGTCTTATCGCGTCGGTGATAAAGTCACCAAACTTAATTCTCGTTGTCTCGTATACGAAGAGACTGCGAGACACTCGCGTATATATGCAAAAATGATAGGGAGCGTTTGTACTTTTGAGCCAACTTGTTGTTCTTCAAGATTCATCGCGGTAATGATGAAGCATCGTGAGAAATGAAGTGTTTAATCCGTTGAGAGTATTTGCGATCGGCCGAGAAACACTTACGATACTGAAATATCTCGTGGACCGCGAGCAGACAAAACCGGCCGAATCCCGTGCGTCATACGCGGCGTTGTAGGACATCTGCCGACGTTCAATCGGGCAAGGGCAAGCGTCTTTTTTCCCCTCTCTATCTGTCTTTGTCTACGATCCCTCGCCGGCTAACCCCCTGTAACACGCCCTTTTCCACCCTACATATATAAGGACGGGGCGCCTAACCCCTGACGATCCACCGACTCCGTATTTCCTCCAAGTTCGTGTCCCATAATTGTTTGCGCTCGTGCATTCGGGCAACGCAACGACGGCAACGACGACGACGACGACGACTCTGTCGGTCACTCTGTCGGCTAGGTCTGAGAATGAAAATGGCTGCGGGACGAATACGATCATGCGCACACTTGCACGCGCCAATGACATTTTTCACGCTCTTTCCGTACAGACGAAAACACGGATGTGCCTAACGAATGACTCAATTGCGAAGATCGAGATGACGCGACACTCGCAATTATGCTCGTACACCCACTCTACATTTTAGATTCAGATATCTTTCGGATAATCTTTCCAAACATTTTTATAAGATTGCATATTCGGATCATCTTAATTTATAAGATTCATAAGATCCGTTTATTGATTTCATTCATTAGCGTTATAAGATCTTAGCTTCGAATAGTCTTTTTGATTTTAGATTCAAATAATCCTCACGATTGGAGATCCGGATGATATTCGCGATCATAGATTCAGATAATTTTCGCGCTTTTAGATTTGAATAAACTTCATCATTTTAGATTCGAATAATCTTCACGATTTTGGACTCGGATAATCTTCACGAAGGAATACAAGTTTTATCGTGCGCAGATCCCAAAACTGGCAGGCTGAAAAACACGAAAAAAATAATTGCTTTTTCCTTTACCGACTGAGCGCGCTTCGTTTCGTTATATTGGGGCGCTCTCTTGTCATCGCTGCCACACGCCGCACGTCAATCGTAGGTATTCTCATTACACTGTGCACAACCGGACGACGCAACGCGACTAATCCTTTATTATTATGAGAAAGCAAACGTTTGAAGTAGGCATTTGCGTATGCCGGCAATGAACTGTGTCTCGTTAATGAACCAATAACGATAATTAATTATAACCGCGTGACTCGGCATTCGAAAAACAATATACGAAAGAAAAATATTAAAATGCGCATGCTCTGTGCGGAAACGAGAGACAATAAGTTTGCGAGGATTGACACAACACGGCTATTGATACTATACTTTAATGAATATCTGATACGCCTAGAAATTCAAAGCCATGTATCACGACGCGCTTCGACCACTTCGAAATTTCGACCAAACGATACAATCATAATTTTTTTATTGATACAAAGCGAAGGCTTTGAGATTAGTCAACCCATTACAATCATGATTACGATGAAATCCATTGCTGCGACATCTGACGGTAGTTTGGAGGGGCTCGCTGCGACAACTACGAGTTCTGCAAAACCGTCGTGAACGCGTGAAAATTTTGCAACGTCATAGCCTCAATCCGATCATTTGATTGATGTCCGATAAGCCAGGATTTTAATCCTAATGTGTGACGCCTTGAATTATTTGGACAACAAAAAGAGAATACAAAATGGGAAGATGCGTATTCGTACAAATCGTATAAACGGAGAGGAAGCTTAGACGCTATCAGGCTACTGACAGAGCAGTTTCAGTGGACCACGAAATGTCGCTTGCCGCTAGAGACGTTGGCAATCATGTGCCCGGTTCGCTCGCAGCGCACGTAGGCATATTGCGTTGTTTAATAGCACACCTAGTGCACTAAATGACTTTAATATGTTTTAAAAAACATAACCTCCGAACAATGCGAGATGTAAATAAATGCGAATGGATGGATGCGAACGATATGCTCTACGACCGATATATATATACAGTCAACCGGGCACACGACTACCAGCGCCACACAGCGGAACAGAGAGTGACCACTTTCTTGTCATGGGGAAGGTCTGCAGTGTCAGGAGCCTGGACGATAGCGATATAGCGATTACAATCCACTCGGACACTTGCCAACATACGGTAGCTGCTGTTTCCTTAGTTACCATTGCCCGCAAAGAGTGTTGGCAAATGTTCTTATCGTGCGGGCTTGGACAAATCCTAATATTTTCGTGGTTGTTTTTTCATCGGTGTGACAGGCCGCATTCTAGACTATATTCGCCTAAGGAAATTGACGAACTTAACCTTGCAATATAAGATGCTTCAATTTGTACATACGTTATCCATTGATTTGTACAAACGAAATATTTGATCCGGCACAAGAGGGAAACGTTACACGTTCCGATTAGGTGACATATTTTTTTGTTCGTCGTATCGCAAAATGAAAGTGGTCGTGAAAATTTTGCAAGGCGCCGAGTGCACCGTTGAGGTACGCCGATTTTTTTCCACACTCGTATTGTACTCGTCGCATCAACGCTTGGAATATCGTTCATTATTGCAGATATCTCCGACGGACACTGTTCTCACTCTTAAAAATAAAACCAAAGAACTTCTGGGAATCGAAGTGACGCAACAAAAGTTGATCTTCTTGGGCAAGGCCCTTTCAGGTTATTATGATTCATTTACCGCATTCCTTACGCATACTTGGCACGAAACGGCGAGTTTAACACATTTTCCTTCATTGCAGACGAGAATCCTGTGAGTTTTTACCCAGGGATCAAAGAGGGCTGCAGACTATACTTGGTAGTGAAAAAAGAGGCGGCCGATTTGGTTCAAAGTTCCAGCGAAGCAAAACCCCCGCCACCCAAATCCGGCATCGTCATGCTCAAGGAGGAAATGTCGAGAATCCTGAGACGGTATTACACACCGGCGGAGACCGAATCGATAATCAACGAGTTGACCAAAGACTTGAAAAAAAAAGTCGATAATCTGAGCTTCGACGACTTGGAAAGATTGGCAACGGCTCTCATGCAGGATCGAGATATTACAGCTTAGGAAATTTCTCGGTATGACCGTACTCGCGATTTAACTTCTTTTTGCAAACCCATTGTCCTTTGGTACCTACAATCGTGTCCGTCTCGCTCGTCCGCTTAGGCGTCGAACCTTTGAATCTGTAACTATTCGATACTCACCGCTGTGTCGCAACATATCGTAACACTTGAATTATATCAGTAAGAATCGTGAGGTATAGGGAGAGCAAGAGACGGAGCGTTCAATCAGACGCAGTGAATGGCTAATTTTTTCATAATATCAAAAAGTTTTATTCTACCGAGGTGCCAATGTGGAGCGAGTTTCATTTGTACTGCATTGTTCTGCGAAGGTTTGTCACGTTTCTGCGAGATCCAATTGACGGAAGTATCGCGCGACCAGGCAGATGAAGAGATTGAGCGTGTTAATACCGTGATCGTTCGTAGGGTCCTGCGAGAAAGCAAAAAAACGAATCCGTAGAGCGCGTGCTCCCAACTGAGATAAATTTCGTTGTTGCGTTCATCGCTCACCGCATTCGCCCTGATCGCCGTGCAAGCGCGCGCCAACGTTCTCAGACATGAACAGATATCTGGATTAAGAGGGAGTTCCAAAACACCGAGCAAAGCGTACAACCAGCGCCCCATGTTGGCTCCAACTTCCCCCTTAGTCTCTACAAGCTCGACTATGTATTCCAAGACCTGTTCCACTGTCTGATGGCTCATAGAAAAAATAGTTCCAAGCATCGGAGGATTCGTCGGAGATTCCTCGGGCGGCGAGGAAGCAGAGAGAAAGTTGATCCAAGCATCCCGGTCGTCCACGTCCGGCTGAAACGTCGTGACAGAGTTTATTCTCAGTTTGGACAGGCAGGTGTCGACGCTAAATTGGATACGAAATTACAAGTGTCACCGGCTGACGTTTCCATCGCGGATCGTTGCTATGGATTTGGCTCCTCAAGCCGGCGATCTTAAGTCTCACTTCGGAAAAGTCAGCTATCTGACACTGCTGCCATTGCAGAGAGCGTCTCAGAGACGCCGGTGCCTCTACTCGCGCTGCGGACTACACCCACGAAACAAGATCAGCAAGAATGCGTCGGCCCGTCGCCGTGCCGTCAACGGACATTTTTTAGCGAGAAGTACGGACATTTTCGGACTAACGTGAAAGATAGCTGGGGATTTGTCTCCTCGGGACATATTTCGAAAAAACATTGTGAAAATTCCAAGTAAAAGCCGATTGCTTTCCACCGCTGTGCTTTTCGTTCCCCAACGATCGGTTATATTTTGAGACCGCATTGGTCATTCTCTATAGCGGTGTAACTTTTTCTCATAGCTCACATGGTTACCTACACTGTTGACATTGACAGTTGGTTTTCTGAGTTTGGACTCGTCAATTTCGGCGACCACAACGCTGTCACATTTCTTCGCTTCTATTCTGAGAACGACAAAAAAAAGCAATCCTAACAATACGAGTTGTATAAGTTTTGAGGGACGAGAGAAACACACTTCCCGGCGGATATCTTACACAACGCGTTTGATATAATCTTGGCCGGATGTCGGGGGTAAACTTAAATCGATCTCGTCGTTTATGTGACCAACGAACAAGGCCGGTTCCTTCAAGCAATCGTTCATCGTCGAGACTTCCTTCGTTTCGCACGATCGAACGAAGTCTGACACGCCGGTGACTCGGTAACACTCGGAAAATTCAAACACGATCAGCGATGATCGATGGCAAGGAGCATGAAGAATAGAGGTAAAGCAGCCCGAACGCTGTACTGTGGACGCGGGCTATGGAATCAGCGAAAATTTTTACGGAAATATCCGCTGGCGCTGCTGTACTCAGGATAGGATACGACAGAGATGGAATGAGAAAAGAGAGAGCGATAGAAGAGAATATTCAAAGCGCAGTTATGCACGCAAGACAGATGGAAAAAATAATACATTTATTCGACAGCTTTCCTTTTTTTTTTCCCCTCTTCCTCGCGACCCAACTCGACAAATCGCTCGGACCATTTTTTCCCACAATACCATACTCGAAAAGTGTTGCAATTATGTTTTTCTTTTTTTTTGTTTTCAATGCATTTTCATCGAAATTAAATAATCGCTAATTGTTTTTGCATTGTTTCTTGTTATCAAAAAGTAGCAGCCCATTGATGGGCGAAAAATATTTTTCTGGCACTTCAGTCTCGTGGAGTTATTGAACTTTTTTTCAGCTGTTGAATCAACAATTTATTCTCAATTCAATTGTTGTTGGTTTTTTTGTTTTTTTTTTAAATTGGAGGCTTATCGCGGCTTGTCAAGGACGCGCTCACATGTCCCGTAAAACACACACATACGTGAAATATTAAACGAAAAACGAATAATCCGCGAGTTCTCGCGTCGAGGGCGAAGATCCGCAGGTGCGATTTTAAGGATATCTCGAAGGCTGTCCACACGTTTTTTCTCTCCCTCTCCCTCCTCCCCCTCCTCTCATTCTTATTCCCTCAGCCTCTTTCGCGATCTCTTTGCATGCCCGGAAATGAAAAATTCGCGGTCCAGTCGTGCGGCCGAAAATTGTGCCAGCGTAAATCACGTCGGAGCCTAAAGTAGCTCATAGAACAATTCTGCTTTTTTTTTCAAACGAAACCCAAGGAAATCGAGAAAAATGTCCGAATTTATAAATTGAAAGAATTTTTATATCGAGAGATAAAGTATTATCAATGAAAAATGAAGAATTAAATTAATGACAAAATTGAAAGACATTTTCCCTTCATTTTCCATAAATACAACACTTACCTCCGTCGGAGTAAGAAAATCGTGACAGGTCGTAGGCACTTGACGTACGACAGCGTCGTTGCAAATAGCTACGGATCCATGAGAAGGTCCGGCTAACTGGTCGCAGGGAACATTCTGTTCCGGTTGACCACCGTTTTCCTGTCGAAATAAAAAATAATTGATTATTATATTTATCTCAATGTAATAATGGACAATCTATGTCCAATTGTTCGAGGGGATAGCAAAGTACGATATCAACGAATTGACTCAAGTAATAAAGAGTAAAGACAACAGAGGAAATTGAAGAGGGGTAGCAGATAAGAATATTCCGCATATAAAAATTGAAGACCGCAAGAAAAAGATGAACTTTTGATAAATTATACTGCTGAACCGAGCTACAAACAATTAGCAAACACAGCTGCAGGTTAGCTGAGTTCATTCGAAGAAAAGAGGGTATTATAGAAAAGTCAACCGGGGTAGGAAAAGAATAGAGAAAAAAGAAAGAAAAAAAATTGAGAAGTGGCGGAGAAACTCATTCGGAAAGTCATGCCCCTGTAGCGCTGAATGTTTTTATGCATTTCACACAAAAAATTACTAAAATTATTACAATCCTTACCTTGTTATGGACTGCGATGGGCATAGCATTAGCGATGAGGGTATGACGAAGATGAGGAATTACCTCGATCGTACCATCAGGCATTTTGATGCGGTCTTCTTTTATTATCGAGTCATTGGAAAAGTGAAGCTCGCACACGAAATCAGTGTGGGAGAGACACTCCCCGATGGCTCTGCTCCATCGTTGTACCATATTCTACAAGATACAGGAAAAAAACAAAGCGGGTTGAAATTTCATATACACGCTAAATCATTGAGCAAATTTTTTTTCCTATAGGCAATAAGTGGCATGCAATTACTTCAGATTTCGTCAACAAATTACGCGCTCTATGCGACATTTAACAAAAAGAAAACATTTTAACAGGCGATTTACCTTTGGAACCTTGAAGACGGACAACTGTCGTACTCCTAAGCGCTTGCACTTTTGCTCTGCTGGCGTCTCGCCCAGTTTGACACCCTGGGTACGAACAGTATTTCGCCATTGTGCACTGCAACAAGAAAAGAACCCAAAATAAAATTTGTAATTACATATTATGGCAATAATACGAATTCTAACCTCACTTTCATGCTCGAGAAATGTATTTAATCAACCGATGAATTACAATTATAATATAATACAGAAAATGGTTTCAAAATACCGTTTTCTTACCTGCTTTTATATAATGCGGGGCAATCACTCACTGCACTCCACAACACTGATTTTTACTGCAATTAAAAAATCTTTATTACAATTTCGCATTCACAGACGAACAGCCAAGAATGATATATAAATATTATAACCAAGAATTCTCCAGTTTATATATACGCTCACTTCATAGCGTCACCGATGCCATACTTCACATCCTTCCCTCTCGGCCCTAGCGCTTGATGTGGCTGAATTTCGAACCACAACTTTTCGTCACTTTCAGGGTCCACGTTTGGGGTGCTTTTAGCATACGCGTTCGGGCTCCTTACCTCTATTCTTCATGGCAAGGAGACTATAGGGAAAAAGAGTCCAATCTTCGTGTGGTGAGACGCTATAAGAAACGTCCGTAAATACCACGGTCCTACATACAGGTCTTGAAATTCGCTCAAAATTTTAGTGGTGGGGGATGGCCTCTTATTGAAGCACCGACTATTTCAACTCGTGACCACGAGGATCGCTGCTATAGAGTGATGCAGGCTGTGTGAGAGAGACGGAAATAGATTTCAAAAGTAAACAAAACCCAAACATAACCGCTGATTCACGCGACCATACGCGACGTGCTGTACTTGTAAACTTGTAAAAACGGTGATATTGAAAAATGACTAAGTGGTGTATTGTGCCAACGTGTAAAACAGGCTCTCGGAGTGAAAAATCGAAACGCTCAGTGTTTCGGGTGCCGAGAGACTTGGCGCAATTAAAAAAATGGGAGGCCGCGATACCGGGAGTTGGGAAATTAGAGCCGAGACACGTTGTGTGCGAAAATCATTTCGAACCGAAATATATTCATCGAGAATGGGCGAAACAGGCGTTGGAGCCGGGAACCTGAAAAAAATAAAAAATTATTGGGATCATTACAATAAATACTCTCCAGGCTGAAAAACACAAAACAAAGTTAGTGAATTATTTTCATTTATCCTACTCGAGAGTCCTTCGCTTAAAGGTCAGAAAAGAGGTGTTTTTTTTTCATTTACCAACGCAAACCGTTTCGGAAACTGCAAAGTAGAGATTATTGAAAATGTTTCTTGGGACAGGCATTAAAATTTTTCGAAAAGGAAATAAAGAATTGCAAAAGAAGCACTGTTTCTAAAATATTTGTTTCATTTTCAAGAAGTACATCCTGCAAGTGTTTCGGTCTGGATTCCACTTCGGTCTGGAATAGTTGCCACTTATTGTCCGGTCAATTACAACAACGCGTAAAGCCTATTTTTTTTATAAAAGCTAAAACATGTTTTTAAAAAACCGAGCGCACAGGGATCGAAACCCCGAAAGCAGCATTACGAAGCTTGCACCGAACCACTCGACCAACACGAGCTCACATTGACACCTATATAAAAAACATTCATATTCATTATACCCACTTGGATAACTATAGCCTTTTGGTTTTTTTTTCAGGTTTACGATAAAGTTACTTTTAATTGTATTTAGGTCCATCTTCCATTTTTGACATTGAATATCATAATTTGCCTACACCAGCCAATTGTACAGCTAGGTTAGGTTCCTATGAGTCAACAATCGATTTCCATCTCTCTCGCACAGCCTGCATCACTCTATCGCAGCGACACTCGTGGTCACTAGGCGAAACGGCCGGTGCTTCAATCCGAGGACATACCCCCATCACCAGAGTTTCAAGACCTGTATATAGCTCAAATAAACTTAGCCGCCGATTATGAAAATATCCAATCGTTTTTCATGCCATTCGATTGTTAGTCGTTTGTTAGACAAAATCCACCGTTTGTTAGACTTTATTTATTTAATTATACGAAAAACAAATTTCATGTCAAAATTAGCCGCGGGAAAATGCTTTTCCAATGATTTCGAACTTCTCTTTGTAACCAATCGTTTGTTAGTCGTTTGTGAGAGCTCAATTTTTATTTTATCATTAAAAAACTTTTCATTCCCATAGCACGCTGCAAGCCACGTGAAGTTG
Source organism: Ophion slaviceki (assembly GCA_944452715.1). Lineage (NCBI taxonomy): Eukaryota > Metazoa > Arthropoda > Insecta > Hymenoptera > Ichneumonidae > Ophion > Ophion slaviceki. The sequence goes on along the minus strand of OX101785.1, from coordinate 635,682 downwards.
GCAGCATTGCCACGACGACTGAGCACGGCTTTGCCCGTGTGACTCTTCAATTTCAGCAAAATGTTGATTATTTAAATCCTACTCGATTGTTAGTCGTTTGTTAGTATCTGTTATACAAAATCCAGCGTTTATCAAACTTATAAGTTTCACATGAAATTGACATGTCAAACTTATAAGTTTGGCATGAAATTTGTTTTCCGCATTATTAAATAAATGAAGTCTAACAAACGCGGATTCGGATTATTGCATAAATAAAGTCTAACAAAAGATTGGTTACGAAAAAAAGTTCGAAATAATTAGAAAACCATTTTCCCGCGGCTAACTTTGACATGAAATTTTGTTTTTCGTATAATCAATAAAAGTCTAACAAACGCTGGATTTTGTCTAACAAACACCAACAAACGACTAACAATCAAGTAGGATTGAAATAATCAGCATTTTGCTGAAATTGAGGAGTCACATGGGCAAAGCCGTGTTCGGCCGTCGTGGCAATGCTGCAAACTTCACGTGGCTTGCAGCCTGCTATGGGAATGAAAAGTTGTTTAACGATAAAATAAAAATTAAGCTCTTACAAACGATAAAAATCGACTAACAATCACTCACAAACGACAAACGAAATCATTAGAAAAACATTTTCCCGAGCTAACTTTGACATGAAATTTGTTATTCGCATAATTAAATAAATGAAGTCTAACAAACGCTGGATTTTGTCTAACAAACACTCACAAATGACTAACAATCGAGTAGAATTGAAATAATCAGCATTTTGCTGAAATTGAGTCACATGGGCAAAGCGGTGCTCAGCCGTCGTAGCAATGCTGCCAACTTCACGTGGCTTGCAGCGTGCTATGGAAACGAAACGTTTTTTGACGATAAAATAAAAATCAAGGTCTCACAAAAGATGAAAATCGACTAACAATCACTCACAAACGAGACTAACAAACGATTGGTTAAGAAGAGAACTTCGAAATCATTAGAAAACCATTTTCCCGCGGCTAACTTTGACATGAAATTTGTTTTTCGTATAATTAAATAAACAAAGTCTAACAAACGCTGGATTTTGTCTAACAAACACTCGCAAATGACTAACAATCGAGTAGAATTGAAATAATCAGAATTTTGCTGCAATTGAGGAGTCACATGGGCAAAGCCGTGCTCAGCCGTCGTGGCAATGCTGCCAACTTCACGTGGCTTGCCGCGTGCTATGGGAATGAAAAGTTTTTTTAACGATAAAATAAAAATTAAGCTCTCACAAACTATAAAAACCGACTAATAATCACTAACAAACGATTGGTTACGAAGAGAACTTCGAAATCATTAGAAAACCATTTTCCCGCGGCTAACTTTGGCATGAAATTTGTTTTTCGTATAATTAAATAAATAAAGTCTAACAAACGCTGGATTTTGTCTAACTAACACTCACAAACGACTAACAATCGAATGGCATGAAAAAAGATTCGATATTTTCATAGTCGGCGGCTAAGTTTATTGAGCTGCCGTATTGAGGTTATGCATGTCCGGGTCAGCCCCCTGACACTGGTAATTAAATGCTCTTCGGAAAGTGTCCTCGCCGCACTGTGGCGCTAGTATTTGTGTGACAGGCATGCATGTGTATGTATGTTGCGCCGGTGTTTCGAATATTTTACATGAACGAAAGTCTATTGATATATTTGGAATGATTTTCCGTTCTAATGATTTTCCATTCGAACACAATAAATAACATCGCCATTACGATAACAGGCGAAAGCCACGAAAGTATCAAATCGTTCAGCTGATCAGAGTTTTTAGAGCCGAAGGCTGTAACAGAGTATTTAGAGCCGAAGGCTGTAACAACAGCCAACGCTAGGTAGTGGCGATTTCAAGAACTAAAAAGCCGGGACAAAACGCGTTTTCGTTTATCGTATAGGAATAGTAGGCCAGTGTCAGGGGGCTGTAGGCCTATTCTGTAACTCGGTATGTCTCGGTAACGACAGTTTTCGTTATCGTTCGCTAGCGACAGCCAATAAGAGGCCCCCTTTCGTCTTTGAACGTGCATGCGATTGGCTGTCGCAAGCTAACGATAACGAAAACTGTCGTTACCGAGTTATAACCAGTTACAGAATAGGCCTACTGGTCCGGGTTTTGTGGCGGTCCACTCGCCTTCCTGGCATTCCCAACCTTCGCGCCGTCCAATGACATCCCGTCTTTGCCCGACCAATCAGCGACTCTTTCTTTCCGCTAGCGCTCCACTTATTCCTAGAGCGTTACTCGCCTTACCGGTCTTCTACCTGCGCATTCCGTCGTGACTACACGTGTTTTACCTATAAACTTATACCGCTAACAGCGGCCATCTTTATGTAACTTATTATGAAGTAAAAGACTGAACAATGTTTGGAAAAAATATAACTGTGATTGGTGCATATCCCCACAGTTTCGGAACCGCTGCGACAACTAGTGGTGGCGCTCGGACCGAAACTTGCCACGCTACTGATGCATCTGATCGCTGCTGCCAGCATTGGAGTTTCCAATCCTGTGTGTGAGACCGTGGCCTAGCCCCCTACACAAACACTTGTTGCGCGTGACAGCGCGCAGAGGGCGGCATTCTCGCAAACGAGTTGGGTTGGGCATTTATGTTTGACTCACATAACGAAGCTCTCATTCGATTATAAGGAGCGTCCCTTATTTATTATTGCAATTAAAAACGAATTATTTTAGTTCGATGCGGTTTTTATACGCGTATCGCGTAGTTTAATGAAAATGGATCGATCGAATCCTATTGCGTTGTTGCTCTGTTTATCCCTTTATTGCGGTAAGTGGGATTAAACGATATTAACGATATTGACTGACCACGCGTTCCTGGCAACGCGTAATAAATACTCGTTTCGATAGCCTTCTTTGTGTTGCGGGGGATTTCATTTATCTGCACGCACTTAATTTCGCGAAAACAAAGCTCAGCTGGCTCTTACGTTGACAGTTTCAGCATTAACGCAGGACGGAAGCCCCTGCCAGATCCCGCTGGTAGTGCGAAATACATGGTTCTCTTGGGAAAATGGCAAAAACACCCTCACCGAGATCAATGCCGAAACGATGACCAACAGGGGATATTGCGTTGCGATGGCGGAGAAAGAACGTTTGCACTATACGTTTGTATTCAAAAAAGACTCTTGCTACCATTGCGTCAAGCTCATCATTCGCACCGTCAATGTCCTGGAAAAATATGAAAGTAAGCTGAAAATGAATCCATCTCTGCTTGTTTGCTGCTACAGCCGACAAGGATTCGGATAATCGTAGTAAAATACCAAAGTTCGCAAGCTCAATACCCTGTAGAAAATAAGTGAAGAAAAGTGCAATTTCCAAAACGTCACTTGAATCGATATCGGCAACAATCGAGCTAGACAGTCATTTGTTTTCTTGTTTCACAGCGACGTGCGTTAACCTGGCGATTGGCCTCAACGCAACGGTGGAGAACGTTTGTCAAGGGTTGCAGGAAGATCAGCAACTGATAACATTGTTCTCGGAAAATTATGTGCCTGTTAATTGTAGATCTTCGCTAGAGGGGGTATGGCAATTCGCGTACCAAGTAAGATACATTTCTTATCTATTTATATTTATATCTATATATTATATGTGTATTACTATTTGTATTTATCCATTTATTTATACATCTGTGTACAAAGCTAGGAAGAACACGCGGCGTAGTATTCGAGCTCGACGTTTGATGCGAAATTCATACAATTATTTTACCTTTAAGAACCGATTTCAATTCAGAGGAGAGTGCAGCCATCCCGACGCGCAGATACGCTCTTGCCAGACTCCCGGTACGCAATTCCTCATCACCAACCAAAAGTTCAATATCACTTACAAAAAGTGTAGCAACATGAAAGGAACATTCGACGGGGGTAAGTAACCACGCTTCTTTTCTATAATTGAGTATACTATAAATAGCATTACTCGATGGTAGATATTCCTTTCGACAATTGATCCAAATACGCCGTGTCTCTCTACCATAGAGAAAAAAAATCGCCTCGTTTCTTTTCATACCGCATGGCACTAAACGCAATCTCGAATTTTCAGTGGTGGAATACAGTTGTTTAGGCGATTGGTTCGTGGGTAAAAATCACTTTTTTGCCGTGGCAAATACCAAGGAGTCACGTAAGGATGAGAAGTATCGTTGCTTCCTGAAAAATCGCGACGACGACCTCTTCATCGGCGTTTCGATAACGGCCGAGTGCAACACTCTGAGAACGGTTGAAAAAAGTCCGGAACGTTTGCGAATAACTCCCGTAAAAGCTGAGGTGGTCGTACCGGGGTGTAGACTGCCTCAGAATATGTCCGGTGATTGGATTAACACGGCGAATATAGATGCTGATTTGTTCATCAACGAGACCCACATAATCGAGACTTGGTATCCCGACGAAGGACGGTACAGGCAAACCATATACGTTTGCCGTGAACAAAGGGACAGTCGAGTGATGATGGCGCGACTTACCGTCGACGGATGGTACGCAAAAGATCCACATATTTAACCCTAGGACCCTAGACATGGGTACCGCAAACCCCACATTAGTAGTGAGATTTGCAACATGATTTTTCTTGCTTTGTTCAATCGCTTTTTTCACGGTAAAATATTTATATTAAGTTTTTCTCGCAAAGCATATTCCATTCGTCAGTTCTCGAGCGTTCGATTAAAAAAAAAACTCTACGACAAACAGTTCGTTAGCAGCGTTGATTTGAAGTGCTGGCGTGTGCGTAACCCAAGTGTAGGTTATTTGTTTCGTACAGATAATGTAGGGTCCTAGGGTTAACGCGATTGAAAAGCAAAGCCCGCTAAATGAGGTAAAACCTTTGCGAGTTACTGCGCTCTGTGTGCATTTTTCAATTTCCGCGTTTACACAGATCAAGACGTGTAAATTACGAGAAAAAAATCAAGGATCGGCGCGATATGCTATTTCGCGGGATTAATAGTAGCTAAAAGACGAAGACATACTCCAAAAGTTGATTGAACACCTCAAGTAGTAATGTTGCTGCAAGAAGGAACAGTGATTTATAGCCAAGGGTGAAGTTCCAAAAAGCCTCCTAGGGACGGGAGCGACTTTTCGGGACTTCACCCCTCGATTGGAGGGGGCTTCGATTGGGCTGAAACTTTACGCAGGCTGTCCGCTTAATATTTTTAGAGATGCCCTAAAAAGATTTTTGGTGACGCGCCATACTTTTCGAGATATCGATTTTTGATAGTTTTTTTTTCTACTGCTGTGTAGCTTACCGTCTCAGCTCTGTCTATAATTGTACATGTTATCGCGCACCCCACTTTGTGCGAACCACAAAGTCAAGTCTAGACGATAGAAACCCCTCTCCCATCGCTACCGTGGCCGGTTACAAAGGATTATAAGGAGGTACCGTGCAAAAAACGAAAAAAAAAAAACTAGAAGACAAAGAAACAAATACCCCTAACGATTTAAAGCTAATAAATTAACCATAGAGATGTATTGCACCTCCAAAAAATGAACTGTGGAAAAACAACAAAATAAATCCACGATGCTCTGTGTCTATCTCAATATTGCGCGTTGTGGCACGCCCACACTAGCATTTTACGCACATCCGAGGTGTCTCGCGCTCACACCAGTGTACCACGGACCCTACCGTTCGCAAAGAACGGAAAGCGCGATAACATTATATAGGTATATCTAGAAGTGTAAGCCTGTTATAGATATAGTAGAAACGGTGTAAAAAAATAACTTTCAAAAATCGATATCGCAAAACGTATGGCGCGTTGCGAATTATCTTTTTAGGCGATCTCTCAAGATATTAAAAAGCAGGTCTGTGCGATCGAGGGGGGCTTTTCGGCACGTTATCCATAGCTTAAGACAATACGACCGTACGACCTCTTTCCAGCCAAAAGGATTACGTATGCTTCGATTTTATACCGAGACATCATAACGTCATAAGGTACAGACGTGGACTAGCCGTTATCAGAGACGACTTTCACACTGTATGCTCCTGGGTGCAGTTTCAGAATAAAGTTGATTGGCGATACGATCTATTTTTGGGTAAGTAAAGCAAAGTCCCGAATACGATTCGCCATTATCGATACGATCAAGTGTAACGCGTTGTGTACGCCTTGTCTTCAGCGAAAAATCCTGTACCCGTAAGATGTCCCGTGGCTGGAAAATACACGTTCCAGCAGAAAGGCGAGAATCCATTTGAGACAAGAGTCCTCGGTGGTATTACGTTGTCCCCGCGTCACAACACGAACTGCACCTTCAAGACGTCCGACTTTTCGGTATGCGACGCTGAACAAAAAGAGATCGCGATTGACGAGACCTATTGTCTCACCGTCGATCATTTGGGACGTCCCAGGGACATTTACAGTGAGTCGTGGTGCCAGTGTTGAGGATTAATTATGCGTTGCGTCCACTTTTTTGTTTATCCTCACAAATTCAATTTGCAAACGCAGGCGAGCCCGACTATAGAATGAAGTGCATTGGTTTCTGGAAGGAGAATCTCAAATCGTATCTTATCACGTACGACGAACTCGATCCGTTCAGCAAGTATCGTTGTTGGGTTTATCAAAGAGCGGATTTGAACAGAGTTCTAATGTCCCAAGCCGTCGGCCCGTTTTGCTCCCTCAAACAGGACGTGGGAAGCTACAATTGGACCCAGGGCGCCGCAGTCGCTATTGATATGAGGGTAAGATTCGATACATTCCTCGTTTGCTCATTTAAATCCCGGAAACACGATCAAACCAAGTTACTTCTGTCACGCAAATTGTATTGTAATTTATAGTGCCTCTTGCCAAAATGACAAAATGCAGCATGGCGTAGGCGAAAAAAATGTAGACACGGTGTTTTGCTCTCGGCAGTGCCTCGTTGGTTTTTAATTGCGTAACGTCGCTGCTATCCGAAGGCTTATTTTTTTCGCAAATTGCCGTCGTAAATCTCTAGAAAGAATATCTGAAAACGTTGGCGTGACTTTCACAGCCAAAAAGATTTGACCAATGAAAAATAATTGATTTTCGTTTCGTTCCAACGAAGCAACCTTCAACATCATTCCAAAGTAAGGCTCTCAACGTTAATGATGAATTTCACAGGAGTACGAGCGCGAGCGCGACCAGTGCCCAATGTATTTCGACGATGGCACCGATCCGTGGGCCGAATCTTCAAGCTCGATCAAAGTATTTCATTTCAGAGACGGAGCGAGTGGCCTGAAGTCCTCCCTTTTATTATGCGGCCTCACCCTCTCAACCTTAGTTTTTTTATTTCCCAACAATTAACGAATTTTGGCATCTTCATGTCAAAATGTGAACAAGAACATATCGGATAGTTCGTATCTACGTGCATGCGACGTATTAGCACAAGGCCGGTTAGAAAAAAAAAAAGAAAAAAAAAACATTCAAACAAACAACAATAGCACTTGACGTCTCAATTGCGTTGATCCCCGGAATTCGTCAACTACTTGCTAATCGAAATAGCTTTATCCCGAGCAAGGCCAAGACGTTTTTCTTTTTCCAAATGCCACATCAGTTACGCTGTTCGAAGTGAGAAGTTTGCGAAAATAATTGCCCGGAAAGGACTTAAAAAAAAACTGGTAACAAGGGCTCAGCCTTGATGTTGGCAATTTTACGTGCAAAAGTACACGAATTTCAACCACCGAATCCAAAGATAGGATCTTTTTTAACCGTGCTAATTAAATCGTGCGTGACTCTGGGGCGGCCGGCTCATCCTTTTGGGCCGCCTTTTATCATATCGGATACGTAACATTTTTACGAAACGATCTAGTAAGGCGCCAAGGTAATTACGCTATCCGGTAACGATTGATCCCCACAGTTGCGTAAAAAAACAATACGATGCTGCTACGCCGCAGTGTTCAATGCTAAGTAATAAGTTTAAATCTACGGGAGAAAAGATCAACCCTAAATTGTACAGGCTTTGATTATTCTCTTGCTCGTAATTCCGTCCATTTAAAATAAGATCGTACAAATTTTTACAATGTTTCAATCGTTACATAAATCGACGTTCTTCACTGGAACGTCTTTTCTTTTTAAATAACATTTTTTTACGCACTTTATTGTGCTCGTGGTGAAAAACGCGAGCAACTTTTAGATACGCAGTATGAAAAGTGCAAGGGAAGAGAAGCACAGATCTGTTTATCGATGCAATTCTCCAATGCTAGCTAGTATTACTTATTTTTTGTACACATTAAGCCTAATCCGTTGGACATTCGTAATCGTTATTGATTCGTACAGTCGATATAGGCTTATACGAATTTTAATGACAACAGATGCAGTGTAAGGACATTATATTGAGAAGAATAAAATTATATGTTGAACGATTATAAATATAGTGTACAATTTATCATATACGCCGTAAGCCTTTCTGCGTTCTACTTCGTCCAGCTGACCTTCGGTATGTCAAAGTGTTCCGTCAGGCTGTCCAAGTGTCGGTTGAATTCTTCCACTCGTTGTTTGTGAGTCATTGAGGCTTTCTGCTTTATCCGTTCGTTTTGCTGCAAACGTGTGTTCACTCTTTAGGCAATATTTGAGGTCGCTCGGAGGAATAAGAAAAATCGTGACTTCTTTTTGTTATTGGACAATCCTCGTTCCTGGTTTTTTGGCTCTCTTAATGAAAAAAAGCAGTCACTTGGGGTTTTGTAACTTCCTAGATACGCCCATAATAGTACTGTTGAATTTAAACTTTTGTGTACGTTTGCAAAGTTTTGTTCTACCCAGAGTTTCGGAATCAATAGAATTTTAGAAATCATAGGATTTTAGGCACAATGGTATTTTGGAAATGATACTATTTAACAAACATCAATAATTATCAATATCGGACGTGTGAAACATTGTAAACGATAGTATTTTAGCAACATTGCTCATTATCAATACTAGACGTATGAAATACTGGAAACAATCGTATTTTTGAAACCTTAGTATTCTACAAACTGTAGTGTTTAGAAACGAAAGTAATTTTTATTAATAATAGGATTTTAGAAACACCAATAATTACCAACATGAGGAACACTTAGCCTTTCTTCTTTTTTTTCACGAATGAAAGCGCTCATTATGGCGGGACATACATTTAGACGGCAAACGATTAAGCAATTCTGAAGAATTTTTTAAACTACGAAATAATTATTCTATATTTATCAAACTGTGGGTATACTTTAACAGCATAATTATGTATACAAAAGAATTTTTTTCAAATCCATTTATCATCAAAATGGCAGAGCTGTGGTAGAGTGTTACAGCAAGGTTGCAGCGGGAGTTACCAATCTGCGTGCAGTCGAGCTTCCCATAGATTTTGATTTGCAAAAAAAAATTTTTTATTTTCAGTTCGAACATGTATAGTTTCTATTTGACAGTAATTAAAATTAAGAAAATGCAAATCGAAGAGAATGGCATGGATTTACAAAAAAAAATCAAAATATCACGCAAAATTTCTGTAACATTTGTATTAAAAAAGTTGTTTTTTTTGTTAATATTTATTTTTATTTTCCGATACAATTCTCGTCAAGTAGAAGGTAGCAATATTATCAATATTTCTACCAAGTTTTGACTCAATCAGTATTATAGTTTTTGAGTAATCCCGTAGCCAATTTCGAAAATGCAGTTTTGGGAAAAACGCGTTTGAATTTTACACCCGCTCCAAATCCGATGGGTGAGGTGAGGCGTTGAGTGGCTGTTACGTTTAAAGTTTTGCTAATTTCGTTTTGAAACTTTGAGAAAATATTCTACACATATAGTTCTATCGTTTAACGAAAGAAGAAAAATAAATTGATTTTTTGATCATTGTAAATGTATATCCTGCCTTAAAAGCCATGTTCATAAATTACTTCAAAGTCTCGAAGCAGAGAGTTACGTCACAAAGATTTACGTCTCTGATTTAACAGCAGTGGCAAAATCAGAAGGGTTTCCAGCGTTATCATTGACACAAGTCATTTGCATCTCAAACCACCCCTGAATCTTTATTTCAACATTTTCATTAAATTGTAGAGATTATTATATTGAGTTTTCTGCATTTACGTTGTAAGGTCGCTCGAAAATAACATCCTGTTTCCACTTTAACTTGGGCGGCTTGAATAGCAACACATTCACACACAACTTACCATCTTTTCTTGCATTTTTTGGAACGCTAGCTCAGCTTTTGTTCTGTGGATCTCCACTGTTTTAGGCTTCTCCTCTTCGATGATCTTGGAAACCTCGCCTAATTTTTTCTTCTTTTCCTTATGCTTTTTCCTGCAAGAACAGAACGAGGTACACTTATAGCGGCGAACATTTTTCTTCTCTTTTGCTTGATGAAAAGAGAAACAATGAGAAGCAAGTGGTGCTTGTTTACTTTTTGCTGATGGTCTCGTCGTTCTTCAATTTCAGGGCTCCTCTTGCGACGTGCGCATAGGGATCGTCCTCCGATTGCGAAGGCATTGCACAATGTCAGTCTTCGAGAATTGATGACGGTATTTATGTTTTTTTTTCTTTCGCCAGTCCGGAAATTCAGCGAGAAGCTTAACCTCTTTGCGATTTGCAGATTCTCTTTATTTACGGCTAACCAAAATAACTGACGACGTCATATAATCGCGGTGTAACATCATTGAAACGCATATTACCGCCACCTGGTGGCAAATTTTCGGTCCAGTTCAAATGAATCGTCCCAATGAAAAAGCATGCTAAAATCTGATGAGAGCCTCCCGATCCCCACCATTCGACCGCCGCCATCTTAGTATTTCCGAGATGACGGAGTTGGCGCCTCCCTGGCTATACACGTTACGCGCTGTTGCTGCGGCAGGACGCATCGTACTGTCTCTTTCCATATCGTTTGTTCGACAAAGACAGAGGGCGCATATGTCGCAGCTCGACTGTTATGCGTAAACGCGCCCTCAATCTTCAGGTCTCTTTCTGCGGGTCATTCCCATGTGCAACATTGTTGGAGGCCGCGCGCGCAGCATTCGATTAGTCATAAAAAAACGTTTTATCGCTCATGGTATAAATTATGATTATTAATAGGCGAACGAGCAGGGCTGAAATATACATGTAGCTAAATAAATATAATTGTTGAATTACGATTGTACGTGAACAAATGAATTATGCTATTTTGTTTCCGAAGAAAATTAAAACTCATCAAGAGCTTACACCTAGTTGAAATTTTTCAATTAATCGATTTTTCATTCTCGACGGATTCTCAAAATATAACATTTCAAAAATATTGTAAAAAATTTCAAGTTGTCCATTCAAAATTGAGGGAGTGATGGGCGTTCATAAGCGGACTCCGCGAAGCGGCGACCTTTGAACGCGTTTTTCACAAAATGCCCTTCTCAAAAGCAGTCACGACGATATCGCAAAAATCACTGCACCGATCAACTTCAAATTTGACAAGCATCCTTTACATATCACAAAGTGGTGTTCGAACGAAGTCATTTTTCACTGTAAATCGATACTTTTACTCTGGACTGCAGCCATTTTTACACAAATCGATATTTTATTGAATCCTTCGGCCAAGCACTATATAATTTCATGCAAAAACTAAATGCGTTTGATGTTTTTATTTCTGGCGATTTGTTTCCGAGTAGCAGCGGTCACCGCGAAGAACTACCACATTTATAAATATTTTTCAATACAAAAATAGTAAAAACCATACGCCTTGATGTAAAAGAAGAAAACAAAACGTATACCTGCACACGCACACGTTTACTCATGAAAATTTGCCGAAAATTCCTCTTTTTCCGGCCACGAGTTAGGTGTAATCCGTTAATGATCACACGATCTCGTTCCTAATTGTTTCGTAGAGAAAATAAAATAGATTTTTGATCAATCAAGGATCAGGCATAGAGGAGTAACGAAGATTCGTCAAAAGACCGTATCTTTATCATTATTCGAAATACAGTACATCAGTTTATGTCTTTATATATACATAACACAACGGTCATATGACACTTTTTTTCAATCAGAGGATGATAAACCAACGTTATATCGTTAATCTTTCTAAATTCATTATATAAATGTTCAGTTATATGTATGTATATATGCGGTGAATATGCGGCGGCGGCGGCGGCGGCAACGGCGGCGTCTTTAGCTATCTTTTTCTTTTTCCATAATATACGAGATCTAAATTGTGAATTCTCAAGGGTCACTAGTTATTCCTGTCCCCTTCATCGTTACTTCAAGACTGGATTTACTTGTATAGTGATATAATACGTATATATGTATGTATAATACGTTTAGCGCCAGGTAGGGAGAGAGGGAGGGAGAGAATGAATTGTACCAGCTACCCGACAACGCAATCCTGACTACAATCATGTTGAATTGGCTAAACGACGACAAATAATGATCGAAACAATGAGCACGAGTACCCAGTAACGGAAAAAAAAAATTTATTAAAAAAAATGTCCTCTTACAGCCTAACGTGCCCGCGGTGATTGTGCCGTTTAATAATAATTCGTATGAACTTTCCTCGCGACAAGCAATTATATCCGATCGTCTGCGCACGACTTGCACCATCGGTGCATACATTATATACTCGATAGCTTTTGAAGCGAACGTTGAAAAAAACCGTTTCATTCTTTTTTCCTTTGTACCTCTCGTGTAAACTATAGTGACGCTCTATGAACAAAACAATCACGAACATTCAATCATCGCACAATTGTTCCCGATCTCTAGTATTCGATTGATTTCATTTGTTTTTTTTTTCTCTTCGATATTTGGTTGCCATTCGTGATCTTGAACCGTCATGTTGGGAAACGTACGAGGAGAGTAAACGATGGTATTAGCGAACGCCGCTTTTCGAATGAGCTATAAGCCATTGGAGAGTTATGTCTATGTTGTCCTTCTCTTTGCACGAGATACTGTAGCAACAGATCTCGCGATCTTGAATGGCGGAAAGATTCCTGAAAAATAAATGCCCGAATGAGGGACGCTCGAGAAATGTTGCGCGTTTGCTCAGAGGTAGGATGGTGCATTTGCGCATCCAAAATATACCCACATTCTATCTATTAGTCCATTCTCGTCGAGAGCGTGAGGCAGGTCCCTCTTATTGCCGAGAACGAGAACAGGAATGCTAGACAACTGGGGTTTGTCCAGTAGATTGTGCAATTCGTTGCGACTAGCTTCGATTTTTTCAGAATCCGCCGCGTCCACCATGTAGACGATGGCGTTGACTCCTCTACAGTAACGCTCCCACATTGATCTGAATCTCGGTTGGCCTCCGATGTCCCACACCTTGATGGTTACGTTGCCCTTGGTGATTTTGCGCATGTTGAAACCCACCGTCGGTATCATGTCTTCGCTGAACTGACCGGACTGGAGTACCCGTAAAACACATTGAGTACGGTAGAATCGCAATTTACGAGAAAAGCAAAGAGAAAGAAGAAAACGTATCGATGTTTCCACAGCCGGCAAATAATTCTATTTCGTCCGAGTTAGCGGGGAGAGGGCAGCAGGAGGGGGGCGGGGACGGCCGAGTGTATCTAACCAAATTTTTTTTTACCCTACGATTCTCTCGAGTTTCGCCGATCCTTCTTCGTATTACTACGATTTTGGTGACGTTATTTGCAATTATTAGCCGTGGCGTAATTCAATGCGGAGACAAAAGGTATCAAGTACAATGGATTTATGCGAAAAAAATGACGGCATACCGCTATGACATTAACGAAAGTTGTCTTCCCACTGTATTGCAGCCCGACCAGAGTAAGTTCCATCTCTTCCTTCCAGAATAGAGACTTGAACCAGTCGAGGATCCGATTGATTAACGCCAGCATCCTGGATTTCGAAATTCGGAAATCCTGTAGACACCGAATAAAGATATACGTTTTTCTTTTCAAAACCCTGCCTCAATGCACCGCACTTGAAGTTTTTGACATGTAGTAGTCGTCGCAACGAAGCGACGTCACCCAACACAATCAAAGTGTCGTTGGTGTCGTCGTGTACGATTAACAACAAGGTGTGTTCGTATCCTATCGCGTCTCTGGGAGAAGATATGCGCGCTACTTATATTACCGGTAATATTTCTCTCCTCGGCGCCGTCATGGCCTCTGCACACTGCGCGCGATTTGCGATGAGTGATGAGCGATATCCAATGGGAGCTTAGGTACTCCAGAACCCCCTGGGAAAGTGAAGCTCCCATTGGATATCGCCCCCATCGCTCGTCGCAAATTGCGTGCAGTGTGCAGAGGCCATTACTCAGTCGATCGGTCATGTATCTTCGTCGTCACCGCCCGCGATTTAGTCCAACTATCATTTAAGGGGGTTCAATGCATTTTCTTTGTTATCTTAGCGCGACAACGATTCTTGCTACTTGCAATTATCGGACGCGAAGGCATTCTCGGTGATCGCAGTGAAAGAAAGACCTTTTATGTTTCTCGGCAATAAACCAAAGGCGAAAAACAAACATTTATTACAACGGAAAGGTTCGTCCAAAAGTTTACGAGGTTATATTGGTACTCGAGTTTTCCTTGAGGCTCTGGGAGGCTGCATCGCAGCACGTATTCTGAATTCCTCGCACATCACCACTAAGGGGGGTGGGGGAGATACCTTTGTAACGTAAAGAAGAGCTTACGACCGAAAATGACCCAACGAGGAAGCTGAGGAACTACTCTATGGCCCCGGAATCGCAGGGTAATCGGTAGGCCGTTTAGTGACGAAATTCTTGAGTCGTGAAATTTTTAACGCGTTTTCCCGAAAACCACTTCTTCGTGAACTTTGTACAAGATAACTGAAAAACGGACCGATCGATCGTTTTGAAATTTTGCATACCTTTAGATAATACCATTACCGCCCATGGGAGCCTAAAGTTTCTTGAAATTCATTTTAAAAAATTCCTTTTTCATTAACAAATACCGTAGTAAAAATTTCATGCAACATTTTTTTTTTCAACGTACTATTTTTCGAATGTTTATTTCTCTTTCAAATTTTTATGTTCACATGGAACATGTATTCTTGGGCAATCTAAAAATCCACAAGGTTCTGATGTTTCAGATCAATGCAGCAGACGCTAGGTTGTACAACGTAAAACAACTCAGGCGGCGACGGTTTTTGAAGCAAGTACAGCTGACATTTCAAGATATTGAAAAAAAATGGAAAAATTTCAAAATGCAATATTATGTACATGACATTTTAATTATGTTCAATAAATAGTTTGGACAGCAAAAAAATCTTGCAAATTCGCGGATTTTTGGCTCCTGAAAAGGACCCCCCCCGCCACCCTTTCCAGTGAACGTGTGGGTCTCTCCCGTGACTTGTTTTATAGCACACTTCAAACGAAAAAAAGTTGTATTCCAATGTCGCACGACAGTGCGCGTTTTTGTAACTTGTACCGACCGATGGTACAAAAAAAACATGATTGCGATGGAAGATAGATAATGAAAAACAGTGACCTTTCGCGGCGCCAGGCGCCAAGCAAGACCGAAGTGAGAGCGAGAGAGAGTTAGGCGAGCGTCACTTAAAAAAATTGTCAATACGAAAATCGTCGAGGCTGTAAACAATAAATGTTAAGTGAATATTCCAAGGGAATCGCCGTTGAGAGCTGGTCGTTGGAAGCTCGAACGAAACCGATGAATTTCATCGAAAGGAGAAGCACCGGATGTACGGGCTCGGTTCAACAGTACGGTCCCATACGTTTAACCTGAAAATATCGAGGGAAGGAGAGAGAGAAAAGGATAAGAAAATCTAACATGACGTCTACTCCGATTCCCAAGAAGGTTTCATACTTCTACAACCCAGACGTGGGTAATTTCCACTATGGTCCGGGTCACCCGATGAAACCGCACCGGCTCTCCGTCATTCACAGTCTGGTGCTGAATTACGGGTTGCACAAAAAGATGCAGATATATCGTCCTTACCGAGCGAGTACCCACGACATGTGTCGCTTTCACTCGGACGAGTACGTGGAATTTCTGCAACGCGTTACACCCCAGAATTTACAGGGCTACACCAAGTACCTGAGCCACTTCAACGTCGGCGACGATTGTCCGGTCTTCGAGGGCCTCTTTGACTTTTGTTCCATGTACACTGGTGCTTCGCTCGAAGGCGCCACCAAGCTCAACAACAATTGCTGCGACATCGCCATCAATTGGAGCGGCGGCCTTCATCACGCGAAAAAGTTCGAAGCCTCTGGCTTTTGTTACATAAACGACATAGTTATAGCTATACTGGAGTTGCTCAAGTATCACGCGAGGGTGCTCTACATAGACATAGACGTGCATCACGGCGACGGTGTGCAGGAAGCTTTTTATCTGACCGACCGAGTGATGACCGTGTCGTTTCACAAGTATGGCAACTACTTCTTTCCTGGCACTGGAGACATGTACGAAATAGGCGCCGAGAGCGGCAGATATTATTCGGTCAATGTGCCGCTGAAGGAGGGCATCGACGATGCCTCGTACGTTGCACTCTTCAAACCGGTCATCGCCAATGTCATGGAATTTTTTCGACCCACTGCCATTGTTCTCCAGTGCGGCGCCGATTCACTGGCCAATGACCGACTCGGCTGCTTCAGTCTCAGCACCAAGGGTCACGGCGAGTGCGTCAAGTTTGTCCGCGATTTGAACGTGCCGCTGCTGACGGTCGGCGGCGGCGGTTACACCCTGAGAAACGTCGCGCGTTGTTGGACCTACGAGACCTCGTTGCTCGTGGATGAGCAAATAAGCAACGAGCTTCCTTACACGGAATATCTGGAATACTTTGCCCCGGACTTTACGCTGCATCCGGAAGTCGTCACGAGACAGGACAACGCCAACGGCAAGCAGTATCTCGAGGTCATAGCCAAACACGTTTACGACAATTTG
Organism: Ophion slaviceki; assembly: GCA_944452715.1. NCBI lineage: Eukaryota > Metazoa > Arthropoda > Insecta > Hymenoptera > Ichneumonidae > Ophion > Ophion slaviceki. Next base: position 618,936 of record OX101785.1, on the reverse strand, counting down.
AAGATGGTTCAACACTCGCCGAGTGTGCAGATGCACGACGTACCGTGCGACGCGCTCCCACCCGAGGAGGACAGGCAGCCCGAACCTGATCCCGACTCGAGGCTAAATACCCAAGATACCGACAAGATCGTCGAGCCCGCCAATGAATATTACTCAGGCGACAAGGATCAGGACAAAATGGACCTTGCGGATACGTGATCGCGCCAATTCCGTCTTCGCGAATATATACACCCCCGATTTGTAAATAAACCGACGCGAAAGCTTGTAAATATTTCTAGAACGTTACGAGTTTTGTCTCACTCCGGATACAAGCTCCTTCTAACATAAATTACCAATAAATATACTTCTATACATTTTCAATTATTTCAGGGCGTCTCTCTTTCCTTCCCGTGTGTGTGTGTGTGTGTGTGTATATATATATATTCGACTATTTCGTATCTTGGAAATTTGAAGTTGAAAATAGGCCCGAGTATTGGACAATTTTCCGCTAGCGAGAACCTAAACAACCTCGCTAACGCCTTCGATCGAATCATAATTGCATCTACGAACTAATAATCTATTCCTAATCAAACAATTATCTTCGATTCGTCTCACGATATTGATGATTGTCACTTCGTATTACAACTTTCGGAAAGAAAATAGAAAATGATTGGTGCCTTGGTGATTGGTTCCCACTTTCAAGAGGAAGATCCCTTTAAGCAGCTAAAAATAAGCGAATTTTAAAGATTTTTTCCCGTCGAAACTATTCATGCTACATAAGTAAAATTTTATGTACATACATCTTTTGATTCTCCTGTTAATATTATTATTAATTAATCTTTCTTATAAAATTATGTAATAATATGTATGTGAAATTTAAATTAAGTACAATCAATAGTTTTGAAAAGTGGCGTATGTTCGGCTGTCTAAAGGGATTTCCCCCCTTAATGAGTATGAGGTCTTTTGGAGATATCACACGTCAAGTATTCAGGGATGGAATTTATTGTCATTCTTTTCTTCAATATGCATTAGGCAAGTTTATTGTTTAACGTCGGACAGCGCATCGTCTAGCTTGTATGACATAATAAAATAATGGTAGTATGTACGAACGAAGGATGAATAATATTAATAGGAAAGTCGGGGCGGAATACCTACATGAGCGAAGAGCAATAATAACGAAAACGCGTATCTCTGTTTCAGGTTCTATATTACGCTATATCACAGAGAACTTAACCATGTCCGGCTTATGTCTACCGCCGTCACGCGGTGAGGTCAATTCACAAGTAGAAGTAGCGTTCTTCATTTGCATCATACATTTTTTTTTTAACGAAAGAAACGAAAAACGGCCGATCGTTTTTTCCCCCCTCTCTCTCTCTCTCTCTCTCTCTCTCTCTCTCGCTCTCTCTCTTTCTCTCTATACTACTGAACGTGACTAATGCAATAAATTAGGTAAACGTAATTTAACGATCCTAAGCCTATGCATCACTTAGACTGCAATATAACTATACAAGAAGAAGAAAATGTATCGAAAAATAATACGTTAGAAAAATACTCATAGTACGAGGAACGCAAATATATTCCAACTCGTTAGGCTCGATAATAAATAGAGTACAAGCGAATGTATTCTTTTTTTTTTCTTCTTTCCTTTCTCCGACGCTATCTCTCCGTTTCTCTTTCTCTCCGCTCCTTCATTTCTCGTATACCCAAAGCAGCATACCGTGTATTCATGGGCGTTTGCGTTTCTTTCGTTTTTTGTCTCTTTTTCAGTCTCATGATAAAAGCAATTCCATCTATGGCGTTACGCTTAATCAAATTTTCAATCGAGTTGAAGGCGTGTCAGAGTGGGAAACCCAAAATTATGTACAGACGACGGGGCAGCGATATTTCGGCCGGATGCGAACCGGATAGGGTTTCGCATCGTTATAACCTCGCGCGGGATGGGGAGGGGTGAGGGCGCTTGCCCGGCCTCTCTCCACGCTTCGACTGACTAGATGCCATTGTTCTTGCTCACTCAACCACCCACCAAACGTATGTCATGTACGATCAACACTGTGGGCGCATCTCAGGTCTCAAAGTGTTTGTAGATGCTCGTGACGTAGGTCATGACCTGCTGCCAATCGGGTCGCTCCAGTTGGCACATTTCTCCGATATTCTGAAAATCCCAAGTTACCCGTAAGTACGATGTGCCGGTAAATGTCTACAGAGTCATTGATAGGATTTCACGAGCAGAATTTTGTAAATATGAATATCCTCTCTCTCTTTGAAAATATCTCATTGACCACCGTGGCGCGCATTGATTTCTTTTAAACAAGAATAAACTTTTTTTATCGGGATAGTAAAAAATTGCAATCTGCCAGTATCGTCATAATCGAAGAAACCGTAAAAAAAATTTTTTTAAATTAAGCAACGCCAGCCGAAAATATTTGAGTAAAGAATGGATCGGAAGAAATTGTTAAAAAAAGTACTTGGGCTGTAGGAATTCGTGACTTGTTTCAAGCTCATCTATAACTGGGCATTCTACTTTGAGATATTGCGTCGTTAGAATTTGTCGTCCTGCGTGGGCATAGTGACTCGGTGCAAATGCTTACCAGCGTCGTAGGTATACCGACGCTCTCAGCTGCGGAAAAGGCGATTGAGAAATTACGTTTCTTCTCGGACGGCGTGAGGGAATCGTAGGGAACTTTGTCCGGTAAATAGGAATGTAGAATAGCGCAGAGAGCGAGACCGTCGTTCCACGAGCTACTGAAGTTCGTTATGTCGATGTTCCGATAGCCGAGGGTCTTGTTCTGACACCATTTGAGCAGCGCGTTCCTTTTCGATCCGCCATTCTTCACTAGGCCACAAAGTGGATCCTTACGCTCGGAAAGATCGGTTATGCTGTTACGTCGCACAAAGTCGATCGCTTTTGCGTTCAATGCCGCCGAATCGAGCAGCTCACCGGGGCTCATTCCACCCACGGGTACGGATGACTTGTTTTCTGCATTATTCACGAAATTACGGATTAAAATCCTTCGTATGTTATGCTATCCGTATCGTATCCTATTCTAATAAACGAGCAAAGATGCTTGGTTTTTTTTTCTTCATAGAATTAATCTTAAAAATGCGCACGAGGAATTTTGTTTTCGTGAAATGGAACGAATCTACGGGCCGTAGATTCGAGAGCAAGAAAACAATTTAGCCATTTAGGGGGTGGGTTTCTACGAACTAAATAATATATTGCTACATTTTAAGGTAATCCTATCGCTTCACACTAGTCATACCACTGATCAGACTTGTACGATTTATATTTTAAACATATGCAAAAAAAATAATATGCAATAACTAAAACTATCCATGTGTAAACTGTTTAATGAATGCTCACATTTAATAAGACAAATGAAAAATAGTCATTCCAACGATTCGCGCAGTATTTATAGGTTTGATATTTGGCAATATTGGTTCTATCTCCATCTCTTTTTACTCAACCAGCCGAGTTTAACCTGCATGCTTTTCAACGTCGATCTGTCAAAACAATGTCAGGTGCGGGAAATATAATGCATTGATTATTTTGAAGAATCTGACGGATTCCCACTATTATATACACTTTTATAGCGACCGGAAATTGTTTTTCCGTATGTCGTCTCAGAATTGATTCACAAACATACGCATTTTTAATTTTTATTCTCTATAATTAGGTCGATAACCGACCCTGACATTTTACAGAGACGATTATTGATATATTTAGTGAAGCACGTAAAAAAAAAAATGAAAATCCTATTGGTTGAAGCCTGACGATAGGATTACCTCAAGTGGAACAAAAGAAATAAAAAATTGCCAAACGTTCATAAGGAGGAGCCACTGCTCGCGGCTGCAGCCAATTCAATTACCTGACAGTGTTTTTCTATTGTTCGTCGTTTGCGTCTTGTTATTGTTGGTCGTATGGCTGGTAACTATCAGATTGTTCATCTGTTGTTGATCCCGAAGGGGAGCTTTCAGCGACAGTATATCGTTTGTTCCTACGGAATTGATGGAGGATGTTGAACTGCTTCGACTTCCCGGTCCTACGCATAGGGCTGAATTAATAACGTCAGCGTCGAGCATCGCGTACGCTCGTCCTAGTGTAGTCTCGTCAATCTCGCCGTCGGCGCACGTACCGGCTTTCGCCTGTTTCGTTGCGTTCTCGATACTCTCGATCAGACACTTGACCGACAGCCTCGAGTCCTGTCTCGATATGTTTGCGGCTTTTCGCCGCGCCGCCATTTCCTGCTGTACGCTCGTCAAAACGCTCTGTTGGGTTTCTGTCGGCGTGCTAGCCGGCCTCGGTATCGGTGGTGGCATGCTCTTTTGATTCGCTGAAAATTCAAAGCAACACACATATTTCTACTTGGTGAGTGCAGACGGTACGCCGCGATTTGTACAACTACTCGAGGAAAACCCAAACAAGTTGAGTGCGTCACAGACAAAAAAAGCAGCTCGAAGCACACGCAATGAAAGGCGAAAAATCGCTTATATTTTCCGTTACCAACGAACGGTGAGAGAGAGCTCGGAAACACGATTTCTCGTCCGAAAACTTGATTCTCTCATCTATTTTCAAGCTACACGCATCGGAGTAACGCGACTTGCCGACTAATTCTTTTCTGTGTAACATCGCAGGATACGAATTTTGCAGCAGGGCTGAATTCCATGTAACTACAAAGTTTTAACGACGTTCAAGTTTGCATCGTTGAAATGCAACAACTGTTTTTTTCTCCTTCTTCTTCTCCTTTTTCTTCTTCTTCACATTGACGTTGTGAATCCCTAACGAGGATAAACGTACGAGTGATTTTTAGAGCCTCGTTCCGCCAAAAAGAATTCTTATCAATCGACACGAATCAATTTCCATTGCGTTACAACGATGCAATCTTCACCATCATCTTTTTATTTCAAGGTTTCCGTCTTCGCTTGGAAACTTAATAATTTCGTCGTTGCAGCCCTCCCCGCCCTATTGCTCTAACCCCGTGGTTTAAAAATCCACGACAATACTTGAAACAACAACAATATATATGTCGGAATAATCATGGGATTGAAGTTTGCATCGTTGAAATGCAATGAAAATGAATGTATTGCTTCAATTTCGTTGAGTGCATTTTGTCTGTAAAAATACCTCAACCTTTTTATTTAGAGCTGTGCAACATAATTATGCCGCAAACGATTTTGCATACAATTAAAAATAAGGAAATGAGATTATAAAAAAGAGTGCATTCCGACCATTCAAACTTTAACACCGCGAATAATCATCATATCGTAAGGAAGATATACTTATGATGTACGATATATAACGAAAATTCGCATAGTGATTAGGCAGAAAAGCCACACGAGTAACGACAATGTCTGGGAAACACGAGGATGGAAAAAAAGCATAAATTTGTGCATCCCGTAACGTACGACGTTGAAATTTTCACTGTTGAAACGTAACGATTTTTCAAATTTTCTCGTGCTTTATTATTATTTAAAAAGAAAACCTTTTTTTTCAATTGTGGTCGCAAATGTCTAATGAGAATACCCAAAGTATTTCGGGAATTTTCATAGCCTAAATCGACAAGAAAAATGTTTATCAATTGAAAAGAAGTAATTTTTGTTGCGCCCCAACTATGCTAATTTCGAGGTCATGCGTAAAGTCTTGTGCGATAATGCGATAACGGGCGAATGACGAAACAACAAGCGGATACACGTGTAGCGAGAGAGTACAACGCTCAACATAGTAAGTAACGAAAAATCGTCGACGTCCAAAGAATCGGCAGATGACACGAAAGAAGACGCACAGAACAGGACTGTTGGGATTTTTCACCATGTTCCCGAGTCGTTTGTGAGAAGGGAATTTCGGATGTGAAACTGGGTGTATTTTGGAGCACTTGGCGTGCCGACTTACGGGCATTCCCTCTCGTTATTCCCAATGGCCCGTCGCCGCCGCCGCCGCCGCCGTTTCGTCGGAGCTCAACGTCTTCCGCCATGGGCTCAAATTTCTCTTTCAAAGAGTACGTACGCCCAATTGGTATGACTCTGAGAGATTCGGATATTGCCATGGGTTCGCTCCTGGCCACTGGATGCGTCGGTTTTCCACTTAATTTCATGCGTTTCTGATCACTTGCATTAACAACTCTACCGCCCGATGTCTCGGCTCTTTTGCTTCTCGTATCTGGCTTAACGAGATTGCCACACCTGTTACTCGATTTCTCCATTTTTTTCTGCGAAACACATGCTTTATTTTGTGGTTGCGATTCGGCGGTGCGCGTAGGCTTTTTCGTCCCGGGTGATCGTCCGTTGGGAAGTACTTTCGTTTTTGACTCCGGCTTGCCGCCACTTGGTAGGGGATCGCATTTCTTCGAGGCCATGTCGGTGAAGCGTGACAGAACGGTCGGAGCGCTCCGACCCTTCCCGAAAGAATCGCTTGTCTTGGCTATATCGGGAAGAACAGTTGCCTCGAATACGAAATCACCGAGGTTCATCGAATCCCGCGGTACAAATATCTTGGGTTCGATTATCAATGTTGGATTTGGATTTTGCAAAGTTTTGCCAATGACAAAGTCATCCTCGCTGGTGGGATCGCCGATCAGTATGGGCTTGGCGATCAGAGGCTTCGCTGCGCTACTCTCAGAGTGCAGCACATCCGGGTGGTCTCTTCCAAACCGAGCAACTTGGCCAACTTGGTTTTTTCCTTCGACAAGTTCGGGGGGGCCTAAGATTGAAAACTCCATCGGTGTAGCGGCCAAATGTTCCCTCTTCCCGCGCTCCCTCTTTCCGTCGTCAGCGCGATCCGCGCGCTCGTCGCGTTTTACCTGTTTTCGAAGCGGTATAAGCTCGCACGGTGAAGCCGCCTTCTTCGCGAAGGCAGAACCATTGTCCGGCTCAATCGTCGAGTCACCAAACGTCCACAACGTGTTTTTCTCACCGATCAAATCGGGCAAAGATCCGTTGTAACTAAATCCGACGGAATTTTTTTCCACGCTCTCGTGAAACAATTTTCCCATTTCCGGATCAACCTCGAATCTCAGATCGTCCATCGAGCGCGGCAGATCGGAGTAAACGTAGTTCTTCGGTACGAAGAAACGACTGTTCGACACATTGATGCCGTAAGAATTCGGATGATCCCTCAGGCTCTGAATACCTTGGATATTGTTCAACTGAGCGTTTCGCGAGTTCCACCCGGTTGGGCAATTCGTCGAAAGGGGTATGTAGAGCTTTCTGTAATCCTCCTTCAAGTTGGTTAGATTTTTCATCGCGAGATCCCCGCTCTCGCCTGATCCATCGTATCGTTTGTCCACCGGGATAATAACGTTATTGCCGATCGGACAAAATTCTACCTCCCTACCGATCTGCAATTGTTCACCGACCTGGACAACAGGGCACGACGTACGATTCTGCTGCCCCGTCGTCGTCGTGGGTCGATGATCCAGCGCCGAGTCCGAGGGAAATTTTTTTTGTCTCATTGGCACTGCGCGTCCCGGTTCACTTCGCTTTCTGATCGTACGCCCGCGTTTCAGTATCACACTCGCAGACTTGCGCTCGTAATCGTTAGGAATTTCGGGCATGCGATTATCACCGGCTTCGTTGCCGTCTAACGCGCGTGAAAATCATGTCAAAGAAAACAATGAGTCACATGTGTTTTTGCTTTTTCTTTCTTGCTTTTTTTTCTTTTTTATTTGTCATTTTTGGACTTTGGTGGTGTCACGATGCATGCGCGTGTGCATGCACAATAGGTAGAAATTATGCGAAAACTATGAGAAATCAGTATCAAACAAGACTAATACTATCGTCGAATGAAAGGCACCGAACAAGGACAGGCCCCCGACGTTTCTTTCTTGTTATTCGTCGAGGAAAGTATTGTTGCGCGATCGAAATATTCCGATACGAAGCGAAACAATAATAATTATAAATTACCACTGGAGAGACACTCGGGTTAGCGGAAAAATTCTCAAACCCGGTCCAGTCAAAAAAACGTTTCGAAGGATTTCTCGAAACAACCACAAAACCGGAATAACGCTTTCCTCGACTCTTTGACGCGGGGCCTGCCCTCTCTCTCTCTCTCTCTCTCTCTCTCTCTCTCTCTCTCTCTTTCTCAACGTTTGTAATATTTGAGAGCCGAGACGCCCTCGATACTGATAAACGACATACCCTTGTTGAGCTTGTCGAGCTGCGCCTCGAGCAATCGTAACCGATCTCTCTGTGCCTTGTTCTCCAGTACGACGCGCTCGAGTTCGCTCTGCGCTTCGGTCTTGAAGTCGTTCGCAACGCGAACCGTCATCAGTAGATCCCCCTGAAATTGCTCCCACTCGGCGCTCTCCTCTTGTCGCAATTTACGTTCCTCCTCGAGGGCACGCTCGAGCTCGTACTGCTGCGACTGACTCTCGCGTTCGCGCCGTTGCGCATCGCTCAGGGCAGCTTTGAGCTCGCGTTTGTCCTCCAAATGCCGCTGGCACTGGGCCTGTAACTCCGCCAGGGAGTCGCGCACGAGTTGAAGCTCCGTGCTTACCGAAAGGCGCTCGTCCTTCATCTGATTGAATCTGTATTCAAGATCGTCGATGGCGGATTTTGCGTTGTTTCGTGCTACCTATTGGACAACACATCGGAAATCTTTATTTCACCGACCCAGAGGGGGGGGGGGCGGTGGCGTTAACCGCCGGCACGTAAAGTTTATTATATTCTTTAACTATTGAGGGAGCAGCCGCGCCAAAATGCCATCGTCGTCATCAAATCGTTGCATTACTTTAGTTGTTCCAAGCCTGTTTTTATTTGCAATAGTTTTGCGTGCGTTCTTATGGGACACGTTGCTTTGCTCCTCTCGGATATGTTGAGAGCAAAAGATACAGAATTTATGAATCTTTCCGTCTGAATTATTGATGTATAAAAGTTCCTTTTTGGAACGTTCGTTCGCGGCAATTATGCCGCAAAGTAATTCATTGCAAGGTACCGAAATTCTACTCATTTTGTCGTTTACCTCTCCCATACATCCTTGACAAACTATATGACAACGTGATGTTGAAGTTTGCACCAGGCGAATGCATGGAAATCCTTATGTTTTTTAATCACTGTTTAAACTCCTCTTTTCCAGCTTTGGGTTATGGATCCCTAAAAAGGATCATGAAAAATATATCAGTGACTTCTCTAGCCTACATGTGGAAAAAAATTAGCAATACGAAATAATAATAATAATAATTTCCTTGCATTTCAACGATGCAAACTTCAGTACCGTACGACAAGGCTATAAACGCCGAGTGGTAGTGCGAGGCCCAACGTATACACATACACTCAACATCTATCCTTCAATAGACTTAAATATTAAGAAATAGAGGTGAAACGATAGTCAAAAAGAACGACCCATTGCTGGGAATTTGATGACGCTTGGTCTATAATGATATATTTGAGAATATCAAATGTTGCCTTCTTTTGACTGACACTGTATTTGCCGTGCATACTTGAGTGAGCGAGAGCGGTATGTTATTTATATAGGAATGGTCGGCAATGATTTCTAAGCCAATTCCATCCCAAGCATGCGGCCATAATCCGCCAGATATGATGCGGTATGCGCGTTCGGTAGCGCGGGTGAAAAAAAAAACGAATTTAACGAAAGGAACCACGACGAACCTTGTATTCCTCCTGAAGTTGGGAGTACTGATCGCGCAGTCGGTCGTGATCGCAGTGAGATCGGGCGAGTTGTTCCTGGAGGGCGGCTGCTTGAGTCTCGAGCGTGTCTTTCTCGCGTCTCGCCGCGTGCAACATTTCGTCGGCCTCGCTCTTGGTCTCCAACTGTCTCGATTGCTCGAGTTCCTCGATTTTGGCCCTGGCATTTTCCAATAGCGTCGCGAGTCTGCTGATCTCGATACTGCGATTGGCCCCCTCCTGTTTCGCCTCGGCGAGCTCAAGTTCCAGTTGTTTTCTCTCGACGTTCGAGGCGTCCACCGTCGATTCGAGAAGGTGTACCCGTTGGGCGAGACGTTCCGTTTCGTTCGAACTCGTCTCTGCCGACGATCGCAGAGTCTTCAATTCCGCTGTCAATTCTTCCTGCTTTTGAAGCAACGATTCGCGTTCCTCTTGAGCACTCTGCAAAATAAATATCAACATTGGCCGACGAGACTCAAGGCACACGGTGTCGCACATTCGTCGCGTTTGTTTTTCCACCAACCGCGCCCGACACTCCTTGAGCATACCTTGAGTAAATCTACGAGTTTTTGTTCTCTCTCGGTGTTGTAGCCCTTGGTCGAATCCTGTGGTTGTTCCTCTCTCAAGAGGAGTCCCTGTAGTGTGTCGACTTTCGAGCGGGAATCTTCCAGCTTCTCGGTCTGTCTACACAACGATTCCAGAAGGACGCCTTTCTCCTCTGTTAGCCTTTCGTTGTCGGTCTGGAGTTCCGTCAATTGAGCCTGAAACACGCGTTTCATTCTATCAAATGTTTACTTACCATACCGAGTATATTGCCCAAGTAATACATCATATATATCCTCATCCAATAATAACAATATATTCGTGTTTATTAGCGTGACATTTCCGTATATGTGCACAGAATGGCCATAATTATTTCAAATGCCGTTTCAGCTCCGAGCCTAATTATTTCCACTCTATTTCAATGCAGAAACTACTTCGACCGAGCATTCACGAGCGAGATGAACTTCCACATTGGGGAAGCCTTGAAAAAATTATTTCGTCGATTCCCTGCATCTTCGTGGTCTTTCAAGCACTTTTTTACAAAATCATTCACCGCACAAGAACAACTTTTGTACAATCTTGCATTATTCATGCCCAAAAAATAACAATTATCATCATTGGAGTACAATTCAAAAATATAGCTCATACAGTATGCATACCTATCTAATCGCTGTGAAATAAAAGCACTCTGAAACAATCTTTCATCGAGACAGTACCTACGTGTATAGCCATTTTTTTAAAACATTTTATACGCTTTTCATTATTATTTCCTATTCAATAAAAATCAATATTTACGAACCGCCGAAAAACCTGTTTTTTTCGTGAATCAAGATTATGAAAACTACTCGAATGTTTTTTTACGATGCCCGTTAGGGATCTCCGTTGAATATCTGGCTGGAACAAAGTGTACAATAATAAAGCCTACGGATGAATAGAAAAGAAATGTCATTGCGTTCCAACAAAGGAAACACCGCCATCGTGAGTTTGTAATAATCCGTCGCAGCATCCCTTGAATTTCAACTGTTTAACTTTTGTTGAATCCTACAGACGTAGTCCGATGCAACGAACGCCGCGGGTCGCTCCGTGTCTCTTGCGCTCACCTGCAAATCGCTCAATTCTTGAATGGTGGCCTGTAGCTCCTCGTTGGTCGAATAATGGGTCTCCTCCATCTGTAGAATCCGGTCCTGTAGGCAAGCGACGGAAACTTGGGACGCCGAGCTGGAGGATCGTTTGTCCCAATCCGGAGATGCGCAGATGGGCTGTTCCGCATTGTCGTTTGGTTCGACGGTGTCTCCATCCTCCTGCGTTACAGCTATGGAGGCAGGGGCCGAATTGTGTAACCTCGTTACGTCCAGGCGTATCTGTTGTTTCTCAGAGTCAGAGAGGGCCGACTGAGCGACATCCCTGAGACGAGCTCGCAAAGCTTCGTTGTCCTGCGTAAGATGACTTATTTCTACGTCATGTTGCTCCTGCGAACGAGAATGATTTTTATCAGGTGGATACGCGTCGTAGAAAGAAACAGTAAAGAGACAAAGCCCTATAGATCGTAACGAAACAGACTGCACGATCCGAATTGAAAATAAGAAAACAAAAACAAAAAAAAGTAGACGATCGCCATTGGAGGAAAGGAAGATAGCTGTCACGAATTTGGAGGTTACGTTCGCGCATTTTTCGAGCGAGGCTCTCGTTCAAACGAGAATATATTTACCATTGGAATTGTTTTCGAGGAAGTACGCGCGATCGAGAGCAACGAGTCGAAAGGGGCCGCCGGTGTGTAGGGAGGGAAGGGATGAACGCTTTCGAGCTTGTATAAATAAGATATATATGTGTTGGGTATTGTCTATCTTTGGTGGGGACAAGTGCCACTTGTTCTAGTCGCGTCTCGCGCTCGTAATACGCTCCCAACCATTCTCGAACAATACTACATCAGAGCCGCGCGTTAAACATGTAATTCTTCGTTTCTTCCTCTACAATACGACGCTCGACTCTTTGCTGCTGCAGTCTAACAGCAATTTTTAGAGCTCACGGAGCTCTCGCTCGCGTGCATCGGCGCTTCTCTATTGCCCCCCCACAGCCGCCGCCGCCGCCGCCGCCGCCGCCGCAATCGCAGTCGTTCCTTCTCGCGCTCGCTCGGTCTCACTCCGTGATCTTTTCGCACGCTGTACAGCTATGAGCGCGCGACAACAATTTGTTGGTAAATTTCATCGCTGCCCGATTATTATAGTGATAATATTTTAAAATCCACGGCCGACACGTTTTCTTGCCCCTTTTGCGCGTGAAAAACAATGTTTTTTTTTAGAGCCACAAATCTCGTGTATTTGCCTCAACGGCCGGGAGGACATGCAGGAGCAGTTTGTTTCGCGCCGAACTAGCGTGAAACTTGGGCGCGCGCGTTCGCGATAGCTACGAATTCACGAACGACTATCCAGAGTCCTCGATTGATTCGAGGATAAATTTAATCGATCGAAAAAAGGTACAACGAGTAAAAGAAAGGTGTAACTAAGATTATCAGAGCGTATACAGCGTTACCGAGTAATTTCCGGTCGACGAGACGTTATCGCGTCAACAGCCACTCGATTGCGCCGCCGTAGCCTCCGCCGCTGCTGCCGCCGCCTCCGGCATGACTCTTGTTCCGCGTTATTTAGCGACTTGTTCGAAAAATTGTAACAAGCTAAAGGATTAAATTTGCGCTTTGGAAAATTGCGCAAATAGGGAATACGTTTCCTGGGATTGAAAAATTTACCGTGAGACGTGTCATTTATTACGCGAGTCAATTGATATTTCGACAACAAGCCAACGTTTCAGCTTGCGCGGTATCGAAGTTAGAGTTGGGCTGAAGGATGATTGCTTCTACTCGATGGAGACTCAAGTACACACGGACGTCCGCGAACTCTTGTACAAACACGATACAAAAAAACTTGGCTGCAATAGCGATACTTCGTAGTGTTAAATTTTCCTGTTTTCTTCGCTTCGATCGAATTGATCCTACTCAATGTATTAACAAAATGGACCACTGGGGCAAAATAATCGTCACGTCGTCAACGAGACGATTCGCAGTTTCGTTATAACCTCGTAAACCTGTTTCGTTGATTCGTCTTATTTGAATTGAATCGCGTATCCTATTCGAATGAAGCAATTATTATACGAACCAATCAATTCGTATCCTATTTGGATTACGATACTATACAAATGAATTAATTCGTATCTCAATCTAATTTTACCAAAATAGTTGCTTCACATTCGACGTTGAAATACCTGCCATTTTTCTTGGCGACTTGTTCGCAACACATCTGGATATGACAGACAACATTTCGCAATTTCGACGTTACCATATAATTACAAGATATTTCACTGCTGTCTTTTTCTAACTGTCCGATTACTAGCGAATCGCAAAGAGAGAACTGCATTATCAGCTATCGAATCTATATTTAAACAAAAAAATGAGAAGCGTGTAGCATATCGGGTGAGAGCTCCAACGGGAGCGCCACTTTTTCCATGTGGTATCCATGGCGTTCCATGGGGTATCGCGGCAAATACGCACTTTCCCAACCTCAGTGGGTACATACCTTAAACGTGGCAAGTTCAGCGCGAAGTTCCTCGCATCTCTTCGAATTAGCCGCGCTCTCTCGCAACCGCCCTTCCAGCCTGGTGTGCTCCTTTCGCAGTATGTCCACTTCCCGCTCGAGCTCTTGCATCCTGGTGGAGCTCTTGGTCGGAGGTTTGCTCGGCGGTTGCCTCGGCGCCGCCGTCGCCGCCGCCGCCGCCGCCGCCGCGTTGCTCCTCGCCGTGTCTCTTGCCCCGGTCGTCCAGTTTTCACCTTGCTGCTGTTGCTGCGGTTGACTAACGTCGACTTTTCCCTCGACCGTGGGGGGCGAATGGGAGGAAGAGTTGGCCTGGCGCAACGATTGCTGCTGCTGCAAAGCTTGCTGATTTTGTTGCGGTTGCGAAGGCGGGTGGCTTGGCTGTCCTCTGCGAAACAGCGATTTGAACTTCATCATGGTCACTCGTCACTATAGACAATGCCCGTTTTTTGTCCTCTAATTCATAAAATTCCCTAACACGCATATATTTTCTATACACCCGAATACACGTGTATATAAAAATCAAAGTAAAATGCGTTATTTCAATAGTTGGAGGCTCGACGAGTAATCCACTCTGCGCCAATTCCGTACGTAAGGCAACCGCGCGCACGTCATGCCGATTTGCAACAGTGTCTTTGACGCAGCCGTGCCGCGGACACGTGGCCGTGCTATCGTCGCGCGCGCGAGTGCGCGCACACTTGTCACGAGACGAATAGCGAGAAAAAGGAGCGTATACGCGGTAACGCGTTAATCGAATGACGAACGGTCATCGAGCAACCTAAACACGCGTCTGGCCGTACCAACTGGCACTCTGCCGTTGCTGCTTTCCTCGTTAAAGAATTCTTCTTGGGGCACCATAGTACAGAATGACGAGCGCGTCGCGATAAACGTACGTACGCGTTCGTCGTGTCTATCTTATCGCTCGGTCAAACGTACACGAATCTAGTCACACCACCGGGATCGTCCCACGGGCGTCTCAGAGACCTTACGAAACTGTAGATAACAGGGACGCGAGAAACATTTGTCGGATAAGTCGGATTATACATCAAAAAAATATCGAGCTTTACGGTAGTCGTACTACAATTTGCCCAACGTCGGATAAGAATGTAAACTTTTGTTCGAGTCCCGGCGGCGATTCTCGGTAATTGCACTTCGATTCCTCGGCTCCTGACACACGAGCACTTTCACGAGAGCTCACTGAATGCGAATTGTTGGCTATTGTTTCCCCAGCTCCTCATAATAGCGCTCACACGCGATTTTTTCTTTTTTTTTTCTTGCCCTTTCGATATTTTTCCAAGAGCCCGACGCAAATTTCGTTTCATTCGTAGCGAAGAAGACACTTAAATTCTCTGCACCGCTCTCCCGACTGCTGCCACTTGTTGCTGCTGCTGCTGCTGCTGCTGCCGCTACCGATATAATAGCCCTCGACGACACGAGACACCACAGCTGTGAAAACAGCTCTCGCGATTCGTGCAACAAACGATTTTATTCATTGCTCGCGAACAACTGTTTTTTTCGTGCGACTTCCGAGGAAAAAGGGGCAGTCGGGAGGGAAAGGGGGAGAAAACATTCCACTCAACACACGTTCTTCGCTGTCTCCGCAAGTGTGTTGTATATAACGCACAACAGGTATTCGGTGGCCCAGAATCGAAATCGTCGCCGAGGCCGCCACCTCATGGATTTCTCACGTATTTCTCGACGGAGCCGTATGTCATATATTCATATACCCATGTATGAATATCCACATAAATATATATGTGCGTGTGTCGGAGTCGCGACAGCCAGAGGTACGAGACGATTAAGTGTGGCGTCTTTCTATACGACGTATGTACAAGCCTCTTCGTCCGTGGACACACCGAATCCTTTCTTTTTGCAGGAATCGAGGTCGCGCACTCGAAAAATCGTGTCGTTCGCAAATCGGCACGAAATTAAAATCCTACGTGTTATACGCTTGCGAGAGTACGCATCGCTTTTCACTGGGTCGACGAAAATTTTCCAACGATCGGAAATATATCGGCACGACTTGGCGTACGTTAATTCGTTGGGAAAATAATGCGAAACGGTCGGGGGGGGGGGGGGCGTTCATGTATCTTCGTCACACGTAGTACACCGATCGACGGTGCATCGGGGACTGAAACCCAGAGGTTCCAGCGAGTGAAAGAGAGAGAGAGAAAGCGAGAGACCCGGCGGAGGGGGAAGGGAGTAGGGGGGATTGCCGGTTGTTCCCTTGCGTACCCCTCCGTTCTAACGTGTCCGCAGCTTTTTATTCTCATTTCTCGTTGAAACTTGTTCGTGGTCCAAGAAGCGACGAAGGGAGAGCGAGAGAGAGAGAGAGAGAGAGAGAGAGAGAGAGAGAGAGAGAGAGAGAGAGAGAGAGAGTATAGAGACCAGACGAGAACACGCAACGAGCGAATATAATTGATCATTGATCGAATTTGGCTATCGATTTATCAACACGCGGATTCAAAATCCTATCTATAAGAGCTGACGGATGCGTAACATTTAGTATGGAAAAATGAAAACGTCTTGTCGAAGATCCGACTTTTCTAAGGGCTTACACAATGTTGGAAAATGTTGACTTTTGGTTCCCGACGGATTCTCAAAATACAACATTTAAAATAATCAAAATATTCTCTGAAAGTTTCAAGCCGATCCGGTGAAATCGGAAAGCGTTAGGGGGGTTTGCAGGTACATTAGGTGTGTCGGCGAATCGCGAACCGACGAGCTTTATACGGCTTTGTCTCAAAATGACTTTTTCAAGATCGGTTGTCACGATATCTCAAAAATCACTGTACCTATCGACTTAAAATTGTACAAGCCTCTTCAAAATACCAAGATGCCGCGCTTGAGCGAACGAGTTTTTTTAGTCAAGTATTGTTTATTTTGTCACTTAAAATAGAGGGTTTGTTTGAGGCTAAATTCAAATCGCATTTGTCCACTTTAACCCTTCGTGGTCACACATTCTAGCTGTAACACGGGGTCACGGTGACCCCAGTCGTTTTTGAACGATTGTCACGTCGCATATATTGTTCCGAATGGCTCAAAAAAATTCAGCGTCATAGTTTGAACCTTTGAGAATGTGGAGTGCACGGTGAATTTTTGTATTATTTTTTAACATGAAAAAAAAAACACGAAAAATGCAATATTTTACTAAAAGAATCGTAAGCACAACAAACTTTTTTCTTTTTTCAAAAAAATTTGGGTTATGCTCTTGGAATATGTCTCTTTGAGGAAAATGATAGGATAGTGGGCGTTCGAAAGAGGTATTTATTTGGACATCTGAACAGGGCACTCAGGGAGCTTCATTTTGGAGTAAAAGAATGCGATAATCACCAAAAAATACTTGGTTTATTCGAAGAAATCTAAATGAAAAAAAAAAAAAAGCCCGTCGAGTACACAAAATATACATTTGTAAAAAAAAGTAATGCTCGCCCGTGCAGTCAACGCACATAAACGATCGATGTTTACCGCACATTGGGCGCTGGCACGAGGAACACAGTTCCCGCGTTTTCATATCATCATTTCGTGGACATACACTGCAGCGGACTCTTTTATGAGTGTGTCGACGTTCTTGAGTCGATCGTACAGAAATCTGGTCTTCCCCAAGAATGCCCGTGATAGCTTTTCTCAGGTCTTGTTGGAGCTCTTCCGCTCCCAACCGCCTTCTGACATGGGCGTTTATGAGGTGATCTGTGACTTCCTTCGTGCATTGTTTCGCTGTGAAGGCTTTCGATTCCTCGTTGTTGTTGACGCAACGGCAGTTGTATGAAATCCTGGCGTTGACAATTGCTTGAACATATACTAGATTTTATTGTATTACATTAATTATGACGAAGCTATTATTATGCCGAGATATACACAACAACGAAATGTAACTTGGAAAATTTCTTTTTCAGTTTTCAAGTAATTCAAATTTTTTTTTATAAAAAATTTAAACAAATAAAATATCTCACAATCATACTTACACTGTATAAATGTATCCCAAAGAGAAAAAAATTCACAGTTGTGTTAAAAAAGTTCGATTTATGGTCACAAAGGGGTCATTCTAACCCCAAATCGCGCGCACGTCTCACTATTTTCGATTTTACCAAGCTCCTGCCGATTGGATCGTGCAAAGCGCTGAAAATCGATATTAAGTACTTGTCAAATAATTTGTCTAAAAACTGCAATCGATATCAATCATGTCGAAACCGTATGCCGTACCTACAAAATTTTCGCGGTCGCTTCGCTCATCTGTAGTAAAATAATAAATATTTGGCGTTAATCAGTAAAGTGTGAAGATTCGGGTTAAAGTTTTGCCGGATACCCGATTTGGCTGTAATAGTTTTAATCAATTTTATTACTCATTTATTTAATTTTACAAGATTAATTTTCAGATACATAGATACGACTAAGACCATTTGTTAATTCACTTTCACGAACCCAAATATTTGGAAATTAACTGATTTTCGTCTCTAATCAAGTCAAAACACGTGCCAGTATACTGGTAAAATTTCAAGCCAAATTATCGAACTTTTACCGAAAAATTACGACTTAAAAAATCATCTCATTTATACGGTGTTTTATGAAGATGACACGCGAGCAACATTTCTATCTCGCATAATTTATACGCTAAATAACTCTAGAAGTGTGACATAAACTGCTCACGCGTGTAAAAAAATCTAAAGATTCCGTAACGACAATAAAAACAGGGCATCACCAAATGTTCAAAGAAAATATTAATGATAAATCTTAGAAAAATGTGATTAGCGGAAGATCTTTCGCAGCCGCTACTTTTCAGAGAAAATGTCAAAATATCTAAATCTACTATCTATCTATTTTTATTCCAGTTTATCGTTGCATATGATCATTGATGTGACTTATTTTTATTTAGCGCCACTGTAATTTAACAAATGATTCGGAAGGGCCCTCCTCATGCCCCCACAAAATACGGCCCTTCGCGAAAGGAGTACCTCAACCAGACTTAATTTATCCGAAGCTGGCCTATGAAATAGCATACGCTATGGCATACTGACTTGTTTGGCACTCAAAACATTTATGACATTTCGATTGACTAGGCCTGAATTCTGTTAGTAGGACAGACAGGTCGCGCCACGCTCAAATCACGTTCATCGGTGTCATCTATGTACCAATCGGTTTCAAAGCAACGATTCACTCAGTTGTCATTGTGGATTGGGGCCTATTAGGGATATTTTGGAATGGAGATGCCTGAGAATAG